>CM038142.1:29608006-29997623 GCA_021437245.1 Aegilops speltoides
TCATGTATTCACTATGTGCTAATGCTTTGTTCGGTTCTCTATTAAAAAGGCCTTAATATCCCTTAGTTTCGCTAGGACCCGCTTCCACGGGAGGGTAGGACAAAAGATTGATGGGGAGCGTAGCAGAAATTCAAAATTATCCTCTGAGTCACCAAGATCTATCTATGGCGAGACTAACAGCGAGGGAAGGAGAGTGCATCTACATACCCTTGTAGATAAGCTAAGCGGCGTTCAAGAAGCGGGGTTGAAGGAGTCGTACTCGTCATGATCCAAATCACGGAGATCCTAGTGCCAAGCGGACGGCACCTCGCGTTCAACACGTACAGCCGGTGGCGTCTCCCATGCCTTGATCCAGCAAGGAGAGAGAGTGAGGAGTCTGGACTGGGGGTGTCGGACAGCGGACTATCAATATCCGCGGACTCCAAGACTACGAAGATAGAAGATTGAAGACTCGGCTCGTGTCAGGAAGGTACTTTCCTTGGCGTGGAAGGCAAGCTTGGCAATCTGGATATGTAGATCTCCTACCATTGTAACCGACTCTGTGTAACCCTAGCCTCTCCGGTGTCTATATAAACCGGAAGGGCCTTAGTCCGTGGGGCGAACATTATCTCAACAATCATACCATAGGCTAGCTTCTAGGGTTTAGCCTCCTTGATCTCGTGGTAGATCCACTCTTGTACTACCCATATCATCAATATTAATCAAGCGGGGCGTGAGGGTTTTACCTCCATCGAGAGGGCCCGAACACAGGTAAAACATTGTGTCCTCGTCTCTTGTTACCATCCGCCTAGGCCTGAGTTCGGGACCCCCTACCGAGATCCGCGGTTTGACACGACATTGGTGCTTCCATTGAGAGTTCCTCTGTGTGCGTCCCCGATAGGCTCGATGGCATCTTCAACCATCAACGCTGTCGAGGTGAGACTTTTCTCCCGGACAGATCTTAAATGATTCGGCAACTTTGCGCTGCGGGCCAATTCTCTTGGCCATCTGGAGCAGATCGAAAGCTACGCCCCTGACCGTCAGGTCAGATTCGGAAGCTTGAACTTCACGGCCGATGACCGCGGAGACTTGATCTTCGGCGGACTCGAGCCACAGCCAAGCGCGCCGCACTGTGACGATGGGCATGATCTGGCTCTGCCGCCGGACAGTGCTTTGGTGGCGCACTCGGATCCGCTCCGGCCACTGGCCGGGCTGATTGTCCATGTCGAGGCGGTGGATGAAGCGCCGCCACAGGGGCTTCAACATCCGCAGCGATGGGCGAATACCAATCTTGTCCCTGCGAAACTTCGTGACCCGGCGCGGACTCCTCGCGGACTCCGAGCCTCCGCGCCCTACCGATTAATCCGGTTAGGCGCGGTTATGGAAATCGCCGCCGCGGTCATCTTCGGCTTTTCGCCTTTTGGCGATATCCTGAATTCCTGAAGCATCTCACGCTATCGGAAGAATCTGGCGGACTATGGTCGGGGCGGTTGGAGATTCGGACGATGGAGAAATTGAGCCCACCCACCACCCGCCTTAGCCACGTCGAGGATCTAACCGACATGCTGAACTACGACTCGGCGACATCGGCGCTATGGGCGGCGATGCGGGAGCGAACAGAACCAGCGCCTACAGAGCCGCTGGAAGGCCACCTCGTCATATAGCGTATACATAGTGGATACCCCAAAAGAAGGGATGGCGAAAAGCGGCGGAGGCAGATTCTCTAAAAAGCAGCCCAAACACCGGCGTTAGCGGCGCCGCTCTAAATCCAGCCACAACAAGAATATAGATCCGGCACGAAATAACAATACGAGAGTGCGAAGACAACCCCCTCGGCATGACTTAGCGCGGGAGGATGCGAAGTGAGCCCTCACGAAGAGGCGTGAAGAAAAAAGTTGAGGATCAAAGCTATGTACCTCCCTCAGAAGGCGAAACAAGCCTCAATGGCGAGCCAATTAAATCGCGCTTGAGACCCCGTCGAACAAGAGCTTTTTAAGCACAGGCTCATCGCTACAGCAAGAAGCACGAAGAAGGAAGCGGAAGCTCAAAACAGCGTAAGGCAGCGCTCTGGACAAGATGGAGCAAAGTACTCAAAACCGCAGATAAATACGGCAATGGTCACCAATTGAAGAGCTACCCGAAGCGTAAGCTGCTTCCAGAATTCGACGAGGAGGCCATAGAGCCCCCACCGTCCAACGGCCCAGCCAGGTCCATCTACGGACCAAAACAAGCCCCAAGAAGCAAAGCAACACGTCAAGTGTCCGACGATAGCGGCACATACAAGTCTGAGCGCCGCACACCCACTATGTTTCACCGATGAGTCTTTGGAACATGAATTCCCAGCAGGGTTTAAACCCATAAACATAGAGGCCTATGATGGAACAACAGACCACAGTGCGGATAGAAGACTATATATTGCATATACACATGGCCAGAGGAGATGATCTCCACGCCATAAAATATCTCCCCCTCAAGCTCAAAGGGCCAGCCCGTCATTGGCTCAAAAGCCTCCCAGAAAACACTGTTGGAAGTTGGGAAGAGCTCGAGGAAGCATTTAGAGCAAATTTTCAAGGGACCTATGTCCGTCCTCCGGATCTGAGCGATTTAAGTCATATAACTCAACAACCCGGAGAGTCGGTAGCGGAAGTTCGGAACAGGTTTCTTACCAAAAGAACCAAATAGTCATTGTCAGGATCTTTGAAGCCTTAGCAGCTTTCAAGCACAATGTCGAGGCGAATGGCTTGCAGACACCTCGGTCAAGAGAAACCGAGGACAATGACCGCATTAACAAGCCTCATGACCCGCTTACGTGCGGGGAGGATAGCTAGCTAGCAAGCAGCACCAGCGACCCAAGTACATCCGAGATAAGAGATGGAAGCGGAAAATCGCGCGCAAAAAAAACAGCGCCGAATAAAGAAAAAGCCCAAAAACACGGCGGTCAGCGCGGATTTAAAAGCTCGCGGCCCAATCATAAAACTCAGCCCCTCAAGGATGGCAAGGAGTATCTAACCTACATAAATTCAGGTCGGATATGTCAAATCCACGGTACCCGGAAGGCACGCAAATCACACCCACGAGGTTGTTGGGTTTTCAAATAGTCCGCCGACTAAGCGCCGAACACAAAGGGGCTCGATCGTCAAGCAAAGAAGATAAACCCCACCAGCAAGGCACGGAAAACAAAAGACTTTCCCACAAGGGGTTAAAGCGATAAACTCACTTCATGTGAGGACACGGAAAAACATGCGGCACTTTCTAAAAGAGCTCGCATGGTCCAACCAGCAGACCATAGAGATTGGATATCAAAACCAATCACTTTCGACCACAGATTACTCGAAGCGTTAAAGCAGCAGGGCGGACTCCCATGATATTGAATCCGATAATAGGCGGATTACAATTCACGAGCGTCCTAATGGGCGGAGGCGATGACTTAAACCTGCTATATTCAAACACAATCCGTCGGATGAGGATAGACCCTACCAAAATTGACACAGCCGCACTTCCTTCAAAGGAGTGGCGCGCCGAGGCCCTTCGCCAAGTGCAGGCTCGATATTACTAGAAGTCGTGTTGGGATCGCGAACAACTTTCGACGACCGAAAATTAATTTTCCATATCGTCCCATTTAAAAGTGAATATCAAGCCTTGTTGGGACGAAGGCTTTAATCGCTTCAACGCCATACCGCATTCGCGTCTCTTACACTCAAGATGCCGGTCCATATGGCACCATTTGGTCGCGGTCACTTAAAGACCCCGGACTCGGATAAACGAACCCGGACTCAGCGGGCTAGGGGCTCCTAGCCGCATACCCTTCCACAAAGGGCTGCGCGCTGTGACAGCGGTTTCATATAAACCTTGCTTTAATTATTTATATTTCTTCTTTTGAATATTTTTCGCCTGTCAACTGTCTCTAAAACTAAGCGTTCCTCTCTTTCTATAGATGAACAACGTGCGTGCCGTCGAGGATAACGGCGCATAGCGGAGACCTGTATGAGCGTGCGGTAGGGACCCGTTGCAAGGATTCTCTTGATTAAGACCATCGTGAACCTTTTATTATTGTCTCTTGTTGTTACTCTCCCTTGGCTCCTTCCTATAGCCAAAGCGGAGCCTGACGCTTTGGCATCGGCCGCGTCAGAAGACCACGCCCGTACCTGGACACAAGGGGCTTAGGGCATAATTCTACCCTTTATTATAAAGTCCGAACACCTTCGGGAGTGTTCGGCGTCTCGAGTTAGGCATTATATGCATCAGCTCCGAATCATGTCTTTGGTCAAATGTTGGGTTTGCCGGTCACGTGTTTTGCTGCCTTCGTTCCGTATCATCGGGTGGCGGCACCGGAGAACTCTGCGATTGTGCCCCGGTTAATTTGGCGAGCACCTCGATGAAAGCGAAATTGATTGTCATGATCTGGCGAGTCAGTCGACCACTTGATCGACTATCGAAATGTTTAGAATTCCGCTTTGACGAAGGACCGTTTCGGTCGAGGCACATCGCACCCGAAATCCGGAGATGTGCGGTGTCATCGAGGCTATATCGTAGCCCACCCTCGACTCCATTGGCTAAGTGAAAGAGATAAAGCATTATAGTCCGGATTGCCTCGTTAGCTCGCTACCACCTCCTTATAACAGGACCGAGGCGTCGGATTAAGTGTGAAAGCGCGCTATTTTGCGAACACCCCAGCACCTTGTGCGAGGGGCTGAAGCCGAACTGCATCTTCGGGTTATACAAAAATATCGTAGCGGCGCCTGGGAGAAGTCTTACTACTTGAAGCACAAGTATAAAAAGCATTCATACTATAACCATTGATCTACAAGTTAATGCGTTCAATTGAACGTTACATTTTTTGAGCACTGCGACTCTATTACACGAGCGCCACGCATAACTTCCCCGAAATAATGTTCTCCGAACCCTGGGCAGCAATAGCGGTGGCATCCATCTCCGGACACTGCGCCTTCACACGGGCCAGAGCCATCCGCGCGCCCTCGATGCAGGCCGACCGTTTCATCTCCTTGATATGCGGCACCGCCCCAAGGAATTGCTGCAGTCGACCGAAGTAGCTCGTCGCCTTGGACCTCTCTGGCCATACATGGGCCACAATGTCAGTCATAGCCAGCCCGGACAGTCTATTTAGTTCGGCCCATTCGGCCAACCTATCCGTCAGCGGAAGAGGGCGACCCGGACTGTGGAATTGAGACCAATATAACTCTTCAGTCTCGTGATCCCCGGCTCGGGAAGTGCTAGCGGCATCGGCCGCTTTTCGCAGCCAAGTCCATATATGGATCCTCCGAACTCCTGAGCCGCTCAAATTGAGCATACTTGGCATCCATAAACGGCGGCGTCGAGAAAAGGCTTGCCGCCACGATTTCTCGGCTTGGCGCAGCTCCTCCTTCATAGCCGCATTGCGGATCGGGCATCCTTAACCGGCGGTGGCCTTCTTGAGCCTTCCGGCTCCGATAAGCGCTCCTTTTCAAAACCTCATGGCGGTCGGTAGCATCCTTTAATCTCTTGGCCAATTCGGCCACCTCCGCCCTGCTTAGGCGGTGCGCAACCTTTCGACCTTCAACTCTTGGCGCCCTCACGGCAACGCATCACTCCTTCGGGCTTGCTCCTTAGCTTGAGCAAGTTCGGCCCGAAAACTCTCCACAGCAGCAACAGCATGCGTATAAACAGCACATAACTTATCGAGGCGGGCTTTGACCCACTCAATAAGCGGCTGCGGAGAATTTATTTACCTTGCGACTCGTCAAGTCATTTGGTTGACAAAGTGCGATGTCGACATCGCCACGTGAAGTTGTCGACTTAATTCGGCAAACTCATTAGTCCGGCTGGCCCCGGACTATCCGCCACTATGTCGAGCGGCGGTATTCATTACTGAGATGTTGAGATTTTGATCCTCGACGCGCTGTCATTTTCGACAACCTACCGAGTCTCGGGATACTAGTTATCTGAGGCGCATTTTTATATGCAAAACTGTTAAAAGACAAAGGATCGCCATTTTCACATACCTCAAATCCGCCAACAAGCTCATGGCGGCATTATGCAATCCGCTTTCAGTGAGCGAAATCCTTCCAATCACCATACGCATTGCGCGGTGATCTTCTAAAATGGGCGCCCTCTCAGCGGACTCTTGATTCTCGGGCGGATTCGCTGGGTGCGAACTCTCGGCCCCTCCGGACTCGGGGCGCCCTCGTGATGACACTTGGGCTCGCTTTGCCTCATCGGCAGCGGCTGCGAGACGCGGGCGTGTCGCTCTCCATCATCTCCGGAAGAAGGTCCCCCGAGGATGAACTCATCTGAGACGGCTGCAGATCCGAACTGCGATATAAATATTTCGGTTACCTACAGAAGCGTAAATGAAGGTACTTTATTAATTAACTTCCTCTTTCATACTTACGGCTCGTTGGAGAGCTGGTCCTTCGGCGATGATTGCGCATCCGGATTCTCTCCGGACGCGGACCCCAGTGAGATTTCTTCCCACGCTTAGGGGCTTTGACCTCCGGATCTCGGAGGCGGTCCTCTTTCCCTTTGAAGGAGGGGTTCTTGGTTCCCTCCTCTTGATGCCTTCAGGCAAAGTATTAGCTCCTTTATTTCCCGTCGCCCCCTCGGTGGCGCGACCTCCAACATTCGACCAACCACGGGCTCCGGTCTGCGGTCTCTGCAGGGAGGGCGGACACCTTATCAGCCTTGATCGCGCCACCCATTCTGTAAAGAATAAAGGGTCGAGGAGGCGAACCTTTGAAAGGCATAAAAATAGAATGTACGGGCTCTAAGCTATTTACACGAGTATCGAGGCGATCGCGGCTTAGGCCTGCGTCCTCGGCGAATCCGGACCGCCACTGCGGTCGAAGAACAACTTGTACATCTCCGTGGGTGTTGCACCCATAAAATGCTGGAGAATCTGAGGTCCCTCGGATTGAACTCCCATAGGCGGAGAGGGCGGCGTTTGCGAGTAGGAGGTCTTTGAAAGTGCAACTAATCCCGGGTGGTTTTGGTAATTAATAACAACATATATATCATTGAACTAATTATTTCTTGAGAATATTTGAGAAAGTTGATTGATATGGGTATGGCAATGATTGATGATGTGGACCCCTCAAAATGCTAAGGAAAACATTGGCAAAAGCTCAAGACTCTATTTTTGGTTTAGTGATCCAAGATCACATTGAGTCCATAGGAAAGCCAATACTATTAAAGGGGATGAGGTTATGATGATGATCTGGTTGCTCAAAGTGCTTAGTGATTTATCTCTCAAACTATCAGCAATCTTTCATTCCAACATAAACTCATAAGTAATCTCGGTCCCACCGATTCCATAAACTCAGTCACACCGAGATGAACCACCTCAGCCATATACCCAAACCCTAAAATTTGGATTTTCCGATTCCAAACTCGGTCATACGAAATTGGTGTTATAAGCTTCGTAACATACGTACTCAAATCGGTGTCACCGAGATGAGAAAGTCGGTCCCACCGAGATTGGCAAACCCTAGACTTTGGAAGAATCGGACTAACAAGAGATTGTATTTTGGTCCCACGAAAATCCCAACGTTCTAAGATTTGAACTTTCGGTCTCACCGAGTTGTCAACCGGTCGACCGAGATTGGTCAAATGTGTGTAGCAGTTGGATTTTGTGTGGAGGCTATAAATACCCTCCACCTCCTCTTCATTAGTGGAGAGAGCCATCGAAAGAACTACCACTCCTACCTTACATTTACGAGAAGAAAACTACCTACCCTTGTGTTGAGATCAAGTTGCTCCACTCCCACCATATGAAACTTGATTTCTAGCCTTCCCAAGTTGCTTTCCACTCAATCCTTTCTTCCACCACAGCCAAATCGGTGAGGAGAGTTGAGTGTTGGGGAGATTATCATTTGAAGCACAAGAGCAAGGAGTTCATCATCACCAACACCATCTATTACCTTTTGGAGGTGGTGCCTCCTAGATTGGTTAGGTGTCGCTTGGGAGCCTCCGTCAAGATGTGGAGTTGAACCAAGAAGTTTGTAAGGGCAAGGAGATCGCCTACTTCGTGAAGATCTACCCGAGTAAGGCTAGTCCCCGTGGGCGTAGGCCATGATGGCATAGACAAGGTTGCTTCTTTGTGGACCCTTCGTGGGTGGAGCCCTCCGTGGACTCTCATGGCCGTTACCCTCCGTGGGTTGAAGTCTCCATCAGCGTGGATTGGCGATAGCACCACCTATCGGAACCACGAGAAAAATCTCCGTGTCTCCAAATTGCGTTTGCTCTTCTCCACCTCTTATTTACTACATGTGCAATTTACTTTCCGCTGCCACTACTCTAGAATTGCATGTGTAGGGTGATACTTGACTTGGTCATCATTGTGAACTTGCTAAAACTTGTCCTAATCAAAAGGCTAAACTTTTAAGTTGTCAAGTAGTCTAATCACCCCCTCTAGACATACTTCCGATCCTACAAGTGGTATCGAGCTTTGGTCTCCATTGGATTGGTTTTCATTGCATTGGATTCCATAAGCTTGGTTTCACAACCTAGGAGAGTATGGCGTCTAGTGAGGTAATTTCCGTAGAGGTCCTTACTTTGATGGTTCAAATTTTGCTAGTTGGAAGCACAAAATGAAAATGCATATTCTTGGACATAACCTGCCGCATGGGGCATTATTTGTGTTGGCTTGCAAGGTGAGTTCTTGAGGAAGGAAAAGTTCGGATCGCGAAGCTACTGCGGATGAGTTGCGGATGTTCTGAACAATGCTCAAGCTTGTGACATTCTCTTCAATGCTTTGTGTCGAGGAGTTCAACAAGATCAGCCGTCTTGAGAATGCAAAGAGATTTGGGATACTTTGGTGAAATGCGAAGGTACCGAGTCCGTGAAGGAATCAAAGCTAGATGTTCTTCAAGGTCGACTTGACAAGTTCAAGATGAAGGAAGGTGAAGAATTCGCTGAAATGTACTCTAGGCTTGCTCTCATCACCAATGAGATGGCAGGCTTAGGAAGAGAAGAAATGACCGACCGATTCATCATCAAGAAGATTCTCAGAGCTTTGGATGGAAAGTATGACACCATGTGCACTTTGATCCAAATGATGCCAAACTACAAAGATCTCAAGCCTACGAAGTCATTGGAAGAATTGTTGCTCATGAGATGACACTTAAAGATAAGGAAGAGCTTCACAACAAGTCAAGTGGTGCTTACAAAGCTGCAGTTGAAGCTCCCACAACCTCAAGTGACAAGCTAGTTTCCAATGAAGAGATAAGCCTAATGGTGAAGAACTTCAACAAATTCTACAAGAGTAGAAGCAAGGAAAGAAGCTCAAAGTCTAGATCATATGATGAAAAGAGATCTTCTAGTCGTGATCGAAGCTGCTACAATTGTGGAAGACCGGACACTACTCAAATGAGTGTTCGACTCCCCACAAGAGAGAGAAGAATCTCCAAGAAGAAGAAGCTCAAGAGAAGAGTCGCCTCGAAAAGAGAAGGAGTAGAGATGATCGTTATGAGCGAAGATCCTCTCGGAGAAGCAAGGATTCGGAAAGGAAAGACAAGTCATCAAGGAGCTACACAAGAAGAAAACATCAAGCTCATGTTGGTGAATGGGTTTCGGCTCCGACTCGACAATCACTCGAAAGAAGCTATCACTCCAACTCGAATCTGATCAAGATGAAGGTGTTGCGGTCTTGCTCTCGTGTCCTCCAACTCCAACTCCTATGACTTGTTTGATTCACCAAATGAGGGAATTGGAAGATGCTTCATGGCAAAAGGCCCCAAGGTATCACACCCTGAATTTATTGACTTTGATAGTGATGAGGATGACTTGCTTGGTGAAGATGAGCTTTTACATGATAAATCTAGTGAGCTTAGTAATGATGAACATGCTAGTAGTCTTTATAGTCGAGAAGAGTCGAATGACAATGCTATGAAGGAGATTGAGCGTCTAACTAAAGAACTAAACACTCTTAAGTTAGCTCATGAAACAACTCAAGAAGATCATAGAGAGCTCCTAAGATCTCATGAGAAGCTACGCTCGAGAAGCTCAATCTAGAGCAAGAACATGAGTTTCTAAAAGCTATCAATGACGATCTTGAAAGAAGAGTTCTTCATATCTTGCCAAGCGACTTCTCTTGTCTAATTTCTTGCCACCTATTAAAACTAAGCATGACAAGCATAAGAAAAATTCTTCATCTAGTAGTAACAATAATCATGCTAAATCAAATGTTGTTACTTCTAGTAATTCTCTTGATTCCACTAACAATGTTTCAAGCCAAGTTTCACTTGAGCAAGAAAATAGTCTATTGAAAGGGATTATAGAAAGGTGTCTACAAGAGCCTTGCGGAAGCAAGAGCTTTGAGAAATTGTTACATAAGCAAGGAAGACACGAAAGAATCAAGGAATTGGTTTTGAGCGAAAGTTCAACGCCGAGGGTGTTGAATGGGAAGAAGGTCAATATCACTCCAAAGTTTGTTTCTCAAAAGGAGAAGTATGATCCTACTTCTTCCAATGTGGAACAAGCTCAAGATGATCTTCCACCACAAGACCACAAGCTAAAAGGCAAGGACAAGCTTCAAGAGGAGATTGATGCATTCATTGAAGCACCCAAGGCCATGGTCAAGTGGGTTCCCAAGGCAACTTCAAGTTCTACTTGACAAGCTCAACTACTACCCCAAGGATTCCCATCAAGATGATGTGGATCCCAAGAAGAAGAACTAGAGAGTTCTTGAGGGTGACTCGCCAACATACTTCACTCACATTCATTTTGGCAAGAACTTGTGCAATCAACTTCCACATCTTGCACTAGTTCATGGAGTCACAAACCCTCATGTTGGTAAGTCAAGGGACAAGGTAATCATTGCTTTCATGGACATCATCTATTGTGTACTTCAATCTATGTCCATGGATATCCTTGTTTGTTCCTTGTGGGACTAACCCATGTAGGTATTGAAAGTGCCGAATCCAAAGGATTGCTCCCAACTCTTGATGATCTTCATCAACATTGAGCATCCACATCTTCAACATCTACATGAAGTCTTCAACGACAACCCAAGGTTAGTTTGACCCTTTAAAGGGGTTCTCACATCAAGGGGAGCTTTGCTCTAAAGAAATGAGCTAAAGCATCTTCAAATGATGTGAACACATTAATGCTTTATGTAAAAGTGGTAACCCCACTTGTGCTTAAGCGATGAGTATGACCTATGATCAAATGTTCTCATTTGACTCCTAAATCAATATACTCATATATAGATGACCTAGTCATCGCCAAATTGTGTGCTAGTTGCTAGTGTTTTGTTTGTGCATGTTTGACACATATTTCATTTGCTATCTTATTGTGTGAGCATGTTGGATGCATGATTTTATCCATTCGAGGACATCCATTTGTTGCTTTGGTCTTTTGGATTTTTCTTTTTGACCAAATGGATGGACAAGAATGCCTAAGTTCCTCCTAGCTATCTATGCTTTCTTGTCTCAAACTCTATTCATGCTTATATCACAAACTTTGAACAAGACTTTTTGGACCAGACCGAGTGAGGAGCACTCGGAGCCACCGATCCGTCAAAAGCTTAAATTCCAAAACCTTCTAAGTACTTTCGGTCAAACCAATATACTCAAATCGGACAGACCGAAATCACTTGGATTGATCTAGGTTTTCACCTCGGTGAAACCGAGTTGCAAATTTCGGCGTGACCGAAGTGAGTGCTTGCTGCGATTAACCATCTCGGTCCCACCGAGTTTTCAACTCGGTCCCACCGACGACCGAAGGTATATATACCGAGGGCAGCGCGTTGATTATTCCTTCAAGCGTCTCGCCCCAAACCCTTATTTGCCGTCGCCGTGGTCTTAGGATCGTCTCCGCCGTCGCTGTGCGCCCTCGCCATGGTCTCCATCGCCGTCAGCGGTCAATCTCACCGCACCGTTGCGCCGTGAGTGAAACTCCACCAGATTGGGTGAGTTTCATCCCTCTCGTCTTCAACCTCGATTCTATGCACGATAGGTTATGCCTAGCTTCTTGCCAAGATTGAAATCTTCCTATCCAGCAGATTAGATCATAGAACAAAATTGAGTGAAAATTTTAGGGTTAGGTTTCCGCGAACACATCTCGGTGTGACCGATTCTACATTCTCGGATGACCGATTTGGCCTCTGGCCATTACCTTTGCACTTTTCGGTTAAACCGAGTTGTGCCGTCGGTAAGACCGAAGTGAGGATTTAGTGAAACCCTAGTGCTCTCGGCTGGACCGAAACCCATTTCGGTCCAACCGAAAGTGGTGTGTATGGTTAGGTTTAGACACTTGGATTCACGAATTTTAGACTCGGTCGGACCGAAATGCATTCTGTGAAAACCTAAAACTAATGTTTGAACTCATTTATTTTGCAAAATCCTCTACAGTTTGTGATAACTCTTCTATTACGCCTATACCTATTCTTTTCACGGGTTGTCGGTCATATACGATGCAAGTGACAGCGAGAACAGGTCTGAATCACCGATTGAGATTCGAGGCGATTACAAGTCTGAAGCAAGCAGTTTTTCAGATGATGGAGAGAGGAGCACTCCAAGTGGATTGCCTCCAGCTGCCACGAGGGCCAGGAAGAAGAGGAATTCGATGAGGAAGACTCGACTTTGTTGCGAGATGAGGAGATTACTTCCAAGCCTAAGAGGAAAGTGGTTGCCAAAAGGATATCAAGGGCAACAAGCAAAGAAAGGCACCAGCAAAGAGAAGAAATCCACGATTGCAAAGAAGCTGAGCATGGAAGAAGAAACCTCCAGCAAGATCAAGAAAACTTCCAAGAGGAAGAGGCTAGTTCATGAAGAAGGCGATGATGACTCGATGAGGAAGCACCCAGCCTCCTCGAAGCGAAGTTGATGGGAGATGCCATCGAGGCAGGAGCACCCACAAAATCTAAGTCATCAGCTCCAGCCAAGGCAGCCCAAGCCAAACCTGCTGCCAAGCCAAAAAAGCAGTGAGAAATATACCTACTTGAGAGAAGAAGAAGGACAATGTGCCACAGAATCGATGAAGAGGCACATGTGTTCTTTGAAACTTAGACAGAAATTGCCAGTTCATAATGATGCTCATCCTCGAGCTGAAAATATGAAGGAAAGGAAGGACAAAGGTCTCGAGGCTATGGAGGCAAGTTGATCCATATGCCACCGGGAGAAGGACAGCTGTTGACTCAAGGTTCCACACGAGAGCAACAAGATTTCTATGAGGCAGTGCTCATGGATAAGAAGCCAATTATTCTTGACACGGATCGTTGGTGGGATTACATCGGCGATGAAGAGCACAAAGACTACTTCCCACATGTGCATGAGAGCTTCACCGCATGTGGAGTTGCTGAGTTCGTTGGTCAGAAATTGACTGCTTGGAATGATGAAATGATCATGCAGTTCTATGCCACCGCACACTTCTATCGGATGGCAGAATTGTATGGATGATGAAGGCGGAGATTCTCTTCAACTGTTGAAGAATGGAGGCGTTGCTAAATGCACCGATATCAAGGGATGATGATGTAGATGTCTATGGCATTCCAAAGAAGAATCACGAGTCTATGAAGAACATGTACAATGAGGTACCGGACAAGGATGTTGAGATATGGAAGCTTGGATCAGTTTATCATC
Organism: Aegilops speltoides; assembly: GCA_021437245.1. NCBI lineage: Eukaryota > Viridiplantae > Streptophyta > Magnoliopsida > Poales > Poaceae > Aegilops > Aegilops speltoides. The sequence continues at coordinate 29,621,560 of CM038142.1, forward strand.
TTGAGCAGGTCTCCCAACCACTAACACCATTACGAGGCATACTTTGATGCCCAAGTCGAGACCACCGCATGATAAGAGGCTATTCTATCAACATGCTGCACATTCTAGATCGAAGACACCTTTTAAGGTGATGGACACGATAGTAGAGACTATCAAGAGGGATGACGGAGACGAGAAAAGAGGTCATGTGGGTTTGCTCCGCACATTGGATGCTCATCAATGCCAAGTTTGCACGGACACCTACATGTTGGATAGACCCCACTTGCCCTTGCAGCTGAACATGAAGATAATGAAGTTGTGATGGTGAGGATGCTCCCACATCTGTTGAAGGACACGCTAAGTCTGAAGCTGCCAAACAAGCTAAAGCTGAGAAGGAAGCAGCAGCAAAGCCCAAAGCGTTGGAGAACAACTTCTTGAAGCCACTCGGAGAATTGAACTACGCTGGCCAGCATAGTGCGATCTCGGGAGAGCCTTGAGAGGATAGTTGAAGATAAGTTCCATGCTCTGGATGTCAAAGTGGATGAAGTGCAGTCACCGTCAACAAGCTTGAGGCGGACATTGAGGAAGCGAAGAGGAGAAAGGCAGAGCTCATGAAGGAGATGGAAGGTGATCTAGTCCGGGATGACTATGAGCAGCTGCTGCAGTGCCCACAAAGCCCAGATCATTTGCTATTCGATGATGCAGACCCAGGCTACTACATCAGCACCTCCACAGCTCCATCGGTTCCAGCACCAGCTCCGGTGTCCACTCCTCCAGCTCCACAGACTTCAGCAGAAGCTTTTGCGGAATCTGAGTCCCTAGTGACGATTAGCTCTATACCTTTCAAACTTTTGGTAACTTGTTGCCAAAGGGAAAAGTGTATAGATCATAGGACTCGAGAGAGAGAGTGCTCGTTTTTGCTCTTTCGTTTGCGGTTTTCCTTGAGATACTTTTGAGTTCTTGAGACATTTCGTGTGTTTGATACTCGTTTGCTCTATCTTGATGAGTGCTTGATCATACTATGCTTAATGTGTGCTTAATGCTTATCATATTCTATTCATATCTTGTATGATCACTTACTCATGTCTTGGTGATTGGGTGCATGTTATTCATTCTTATCATTTTGTGCGCTCCACCAAGATGTATGTGACATGGAAGAGTAACCCATGATCCTAATCGATTGTGCATTTGCATTCAAGCGCAAATCTTAAATAATGCACAAATTTAGGGGAGCTCTTGCTTATCACATACTTCTCAAAGCGACGATGTTATTCATTGATTATATCTTTTGTCGAAGCTTTGATCTATATGTTGTCATCAATTACCAAAAGGGGAGATTGAAAGTGCAACTAATCCCGGGTGGTTTTGGTAATTAATAACAACATATATATCATTGAACTAATTATTTCTTGAGAATATTTGAAAGTTCATTGATATGGGTATGGCAATGACTGATGATGTGGACCCCTCAAAATGCTAAGGAAAACATTGGCAAAAGCTCAAGACTCTATTTTTGGTTTAGTGATCCAAGATCACATTGAGTCCATAGGAAAGCCAATACTATTAAAAGGGGATGAGGTTATGATGATGATCTGGTTGCTCAAAGTGCTTAGTGATTTATCTCTCAAACTATCAGCAATCTTTCATTCCAACATAAACTCATAAGTAATCTCGGTCCCACCGATTCCATAAACTCAGTCACACCGAGATGAACCACCTCAGCCATATACCCAAACCCTAAAATTTGGATTTTCGATTCCAAACTCGGTCATACGAAATTGGTGTTGCCAAGCTACGTAACATACGTACTCAAATCGGTGTCACCGAGATGAGAAAGTCGGTCCCACCGAGATTGGCAAACCCTAGACTTTGGAAGAATCGGACTAACCGAGATTGTATTTTCGGTCCCACGAAAATCCCAACGTTCTAAGATTTGAACTTTCGGTCTCACCGAGTTGTCAACCAGTCCGACCGAGATTGGTCAAATGTGTGTAGCAGTTGGATTTTGTGTGGAGGCTATAAATACCCTCCACCTCCTCTTCATTCGTGAGAGAGCCATCGAGAAAGAACTACCACTCCTACCTTACATTTACGAGAAGAAAACTACCTACCCTTGTGTTGAGATCAAGTTGCTCCACTCCCACCATATGAAACTTGATTTCTAGCCTTCCCAAGTTGCTTTCCACTCAATCCTTTCTTCCACCACAGCCAAATCGGTGAGGAGAGTTGAGTGTTGGGGAGATTATCATTTGAAGCACAAGAGCAAGGAGTTCATCATCACCAACACCATCTATTACCTTTTGGAGGTGGTGCCTCCTAGATTGGTTAGGTGTCGCTTGGGAGCCTCCGTCAAGATGTGGAGTTGAACCAAGAAGTTTGTAAGGGCAAGGAGATCGCCTACTTCGTGAAGATCTACCCGAGTAAGGCTAGTCCTCCGTGGGCGTAGGCCATGATGGCATAGACAAGGTTGCTTCTTCGTGGACCCTTCGTGGGTGGAGCCCTCCGTGGACTCTCGCAGCCGTTACCCTCCGTGGGTTGAAGTCTCCATCAGCGTGGATTGGCGATAGCACCACCTACTCGGAACCACGAGAAAAATCTCCGTGTCTCCAAATTGCGTTTGCTCTTCTCCACCTCTTATTTACTACATGTGCAATTTACTTTCCGCTGCCACTACTCTAGAATTGCATGTGTAGGGTGATACTTGACTTGGTCATCATTGTGAACTTGCTAAAAACTTGTCCTAATCAAAAGGCTAAACTTTTAAGTTGTCAAGTAGTCTAATCACCCCCCCTCTAGACATACTTCCGATCCTACAGGTGCCTGATTAGCATAACCTGCATCACCTTGACCAGGTCGATCTCCCTTGTTTGGAGGTCTCGAATCCGGCCCAGCAGTGCGGGCACGTCCTTGGACGGCCCCCAATTGAGCCCTTGGTTGACCCACGACATCAGTTGGCGTGGAGGTCCCTTCGGAAGGAGGGCGGCGGCCTTTGCTTGCTGCCCCTTGGAGCAGTGATGTAAAACCACTCCTGCTGCCACAATCCCAGTTCCTCTTGGAAGGAACCTTCGAGCCACGGGGCATCGACCTTCTTGCTTATGGTCGCCCTGCCGCACTCCGCTTGACGCCCCCCGATCATCTTCAGCTCCACCTTGAATGTTTTCAGCCACAGGCGAAGTGGGGATAGCGTGGAGGAAGGCCATGAACAATAATGAATGCGGAGATATGGAGGATGGACTCGGAGCCAAGTCGTGGAAGTCCAGCCCGTAGTAGAATAGGAGCCCTCTCACGAAGGATCCGTCGGAAGCCCAATCCCGGCGGAGGTGAGATCTGGCAGCGTATTCGCGGGCTCGGAGGCTTGCCTGCCTGCCTGCGGCGAGCAACTGTCTGAAACCTCGTAGGCGGTGCTTGGCCTCTCGCAACTTCAATATGTCCTCCTCCGTGACGGAGGAGGGCATCCACTGGACCTGGAGGTCAGAGCCGGACATTGTTGTGGATCCGAAGCGCTCGAATCGGAAGCTCTAGGTGCTGGAACTGGGAGCGGAGGGAAGATTCGATCACGAGGTTGAAAGACAAGGACATGCCTTGGTCCTCTTATAAAGGGAAGAAATACCAAGGGCCGTCTCCGTGACCGTTTAGGATTCCCCTTCGATAGAGGCGTGGCGGCGAGGAGCGGTTGGGTTACCCACGCGTATTGATGAGGATCCCGGAATAAAGGGACACGATCTCTGCCCGACAAAGGCGTGCCAAAGAAACGCTTCGCTAAGCGTCTTTGAGGTGGAATAAGTAAAAACAATTCAAACAAGGGCTTGGTAGCGGTGTGATGGCGCGCGCGTATCGTCGCCAGATTGAATCGGTGTATCGTTTTATTCTCTCTCTGGTGGAGCGTGGAAATTATTTTTGTAGAGCGGACACTATCACGGTGTTCATCATCTTCTCTAGATTATTCAAGGAAGGAACCCGCCTTGCAATGCGAACATTATGCACGCCGGACTTATCGTCATTGAAGAGGCTGGTTCGAGGGACTCTTGAGGAGTCTGGACTAGGGGTGTCGGACAGCGGACTATCAATATCCGCCGGACTCCAAGACTACGAAGATAGAAGATTGAAGACTCGGCTCGTGTCAGGAAGGTACTTTCCTTGGCGTGGAAGGCAAGCTTGGCAATCTGAGATATGTAGATCTCCTACCATTGTAACCGACTACTGTGTAACCCTAGCCTCTCCGGTGTCTATATAAACCGGAAGGGCCTTAGTCCGTGGGGCGAACATTACATCTCAACAATCATACCATAGGCTAGCTTCTAGGGTTTAGCCTCCTTGATCTCGTGGTAGATCCACTCTTGTACTACCCATATCATCAATATTAATCAAGCGGGGCGTGAGGGTTTTACCTCCATCGAGAGGGCCCGAACACAGGTAAAAACATAGTGTCCCTCATCTCTTGTTACCATCCGCCTAGGACGCACAGTTCGGGACCCCCTACCGAGATCCGCGGTTTGACACCGGCAGAGAGGTTGAGAAGACTCCATCCAGCAGCAGCACCATGGCATGGTGGTGGTGAAGGCGTGGCAATCTGCGGGGCCGCCAAGCACCGCAGAGGAGAGGAGGAGGACTTGGGAGAGGGAGGGCTGCGAGAACCGTCTGTGGCTCCCATCGCCTCCCACTATATATAGGGGTGGAGGGGCTGGTTTCTTGCCCTCCAAGTCCATTGGGGCGTTGGCCAAGGTGGGAGGAAAGAAATCCCATCATTTCCTTCCCCACCGATTGTTATCCCCCCTTTTTAGGGATCTCGATCTTATCCCTTCGGGATATGATCTTATTACTTCTAAGGGGGGATCTTGGTGCGCCTTGACCAGGGGTGTGGGGCCTTTCCCCCACTACCCACGTTCATGTGGGTCCCCCCATGCAGGTGGGCCCCAGTCCGGAACCTTCTAGAACCTTCCCGGTACAATACCAAAAAATCCCGAACATTTTCCGGTGGCCAAAATAGGACTTCCCATATATAAATCTTTACCTCCGGACCATTCCGGAACTCCTCGTGACGTCCGGGATCTCATCCGGGACTCCGAACAACATTCAGTAACCACATACAAACTACCTTTATAACCCTAGCGTCATCGAACCTTAAGTGTGTAGACCCTACGGGTTCGGGAGACATGTAGACATGACCGAGACGTTCTCCGGTCAATAACCAACAAAGGGATCTGGATACCCATGTTGGCTCCCACATGTTCCACGATGATCTCATCGGATGAACCACGATGTCAAGGACTCAATCGATCCCGTATGCAATTCCCTTTGTCTAACGGTATTGTACTTGCCCGAGATTCGATCGTCGGTATACCGATACCTTGTTCAATCTCGTTACGGCAAGTCTCTTTACTCGTTCGTAACACATCATCCGTGATCAACCCCTTGGTCACATTGTGCACATTATGATGATGTCCTACCGAGTGGGCCCAGAGATACCTCTCGTTTACGGAGTGACAAATCCAAGTCTCGATTCGTGCCAACCCAGCAGACACTTTCGGAGATACCTGTAGTGCACCTTTATAGCCACCCGATTCGTTGTGGCGTTTGGTACACCAAAGCATTCCTACGGTATCCGGGAGTTGCACAATCTCATGGTCTAAGGAAAAGATACTTGACATTAGAAAAGCTTTAGCATCTGAACTACGATCTCTATGCTAGGCTTAGGATTGGGTCTTGTCCATCACATCATTCTCCTAATGGTGTGATCCGTTATCAACGACATCCAATGTCCATGGTCAGAAACCGTAACCATCTATTGATCAACGAGCTAGTCAACTAGAGGCTTACTAGGGACATGGTGTTGTCTATGTATCCACACATGTATCTGAGTTTCCTATCAATACAATTATAGCATGGATAATAAATGATTATCATGAACAAGGAAATATAATAATAACCAATTTATTATTGCCTCTAGGGCATATTTCCAACAGTCTCCCACTTGCACTAGAGTCAATAATCTAGTTCACATCGCCATGTGATTAACACTCACAGGTCACATCACCATGTGACCAACATCCAAAGAGTTTACTAGTGTCATTAAACTAGTTCACATCATCATGTCATTAAGACTCAATGAGTTACGGGGTTTGATCATGTTTTGCTTGTGAGAGAGGTTTTAGTCAGCGGGTGCGCAACATTGATTCGTATGTACTTCATAAATTTCTAGGTCACATTATGGCGCTGCTTCCACGCTCCACTTGGAGCTATTCCAAATAGTTGCTCCACTATCGTATCCGGTTTGCTACTCGAGTCATTCGGATAGGTGTTAAAGCTTGCATCGGCGTAACCCTTTATGCGAACTCTTTATCACCTCCATAATCGAGAAACATGTCCTTATTTACTCCAAGGACAATTTTGACCGCCGTCCAATGATCCATTCCTGGATCATTCTTGTACCCCTTGACTGAATCATGGCAAGGCACACTTCCGGTGCGGTACACAGCATAGCATACTATAGAGTCAACGTCTGAAACATAGGGGACGACCTTCGTCCTTTCTCTCTTTACTGCCATGGTCGAGCTTTAACTCTTGACTTCATACCTTACATCTTAGGCAAGAACTCCTTCTTTGACTGATCCATCTTGAACACCTTCAAGATCATGTCAAGGTATATGCTCATTTGAAAGTACCATTAAGCGGTTTTTGATCTATCCTCATAGATCTTGATGCTTATTATTCAAGTAGCCTAATCCAGGTTTTCCATTGAAAAATACTTTTCAAATAACCCTATATGCTTTCCAGAAATTCTACATCATTTCTGATCAACAATATGTCAATAACATATACTAATCAGAAATTCTATAGTGCTCCCACTCACTTCTTTGGAAATACAAGTTTCTCATAAACTTTTGTATAAACCCAAAATCTTTGATCATCTCATCAAAATGTACATTCCAACTCCGAGATGCTTACTCCAGTCCTTAGAAGGATCGCTGGAGCCAGCATACCTTTTAGCATCCTTAGGATCGACAAAAACTTTCGGATTGTATCACATACAACCTTTCCTTACGAAGAGCGGTAAGGAAACTCGTTTTGACATCCATCGCAGATTTCATAAATGCAGCTAATGCTAACATGATTCCGACGGACTTAAGCATCGCTACGGATGAGAAAATCTCATCGTAGTCAACTCCTTGAACTTGTGAAAACTCTTCGCCACAAGTCGAGCTTCATAGGCGGTGACATCACCGTCACGTCCGTCTTCTTCTTAAAGATCCATTTATCTCAATGGCTTGCCGATCATCGGGCAAGTCCACCAAAGTCCATGCTTTGTTACGATACATGGATCCTATCTCGGATTTCATGGCTTCTAACCATTTGTCGAATTTGGGCCCACCATTGCTTCTCCATAGCTCGTAGGTTCATTGTTGTCTAGCAACATGACCTTCAAGACAAGATTCTTGTACCACTCACGAGCGATCGCATCCTTGTCACCCCACGAGTGCAGTAGTGACTTGATCCGAAGTTTCATGATCACTATCATAAGCTTCTACTTCAATTGGTGTAGGTTCCACAGAACAACTTCCGTGCCCTGCTACACACTAGTTGTAGTGACGGTTCAATAACCATATCAAGTCTCCACCATCCTCCCACTCAACTTTTGAGACAAATTCTTCCTCGAGAAAGGACCGATTCAAGAAACAATCCATATTGCTTTCGGATCTGAATTAGGAGGTATACCCAACTGTTTTGGGTGTCCTATGAAGATGCATTTTATCCGCTTTGGGTTCGAGCTTATCAACCTGAAACTTTTTCACATAAGCGTCGCAGCCCCAAACCTTTAAGAAATGACAGCTTAGGTTTCTCTAAAACATAGTTCATACGGTGTCATCTCAGCGGAATTACGTGGTGCCATATTTAAAGTGAATGTGGTTGTCTCAAATGCCTAACCCATAAGCGATAGTGGTAATTCGATAAGAGACATCATAGTGCGCACCATATCCAATAGGGTGCAACTATGATGTTTGGACACACCATCAAACTATGGTGTTCGAGCGGTATTAATTGTGAAACAATTTCCACAATGTCTTAATTGCGTGCCAAAGCTCGTAACTCAGATACTCATCTCTATGATCATATCATAGACATTTCATCCTCTGTCACGATGATCTTCAACTTCACTCTGAAATTACTTGAACCATTCAATAATTCAGACTTGTGTTTCATCAAGTAAATATACTCTACATCTACTCGAATCATCGTGAAGTAAGAACATAACGATATTCCTTTGCATGCCTCGGCACTCATTGGACTGCACACATCAAAATGTGTTACTTCCAACAAGTTGCTATCTTGTTCCATCTTCTTGAAAGCGAGGCTTTTAGGTCATCTTGCCATGTGGTATGATTTGCATATCTCAAGTGATTCAAAATCAAGTGAGTACAAAGCGATCCATCTGCATGGCGTTTCTTCATGCGTATACACCAATAGACATGGTTAGCATGTCTCAAACCTTTCAAAATGAGTGAGTCAAAGATCCATCAACATGGAGCTTCTTCATGCATTTACACCAATATGACTTACATGGCGATTGCCACAAGTAAGTGGTACTATCATTACTATCTTATATCTTTTGGCATGAAAATGTGTATCACTACGATCGAGATTCAATAAACCATTCATTTAGGTGCAAGACCATTGAAGGTATTATTCAAATAAATAGAGTAACCATTATTCTCCTTAAATGAATAACCGTATTGCGATAGACATAATCCAATCATGTCTATGCTCAGCGCAAACACCAAATCTCGATGGTAGAGGGGCGTGCGATGCTTGATCACATCAACCTTGGAAACACTTCCAACACATATCGTCGACTCACCTTTACCTAGTCTCCGTATATTCCGTAGCTTTTATTTGAGTTACTAACACTTAGCAACCGAACGGTATCTAATACCCTAGTGCTACTAGGAGTACTAGTAAAGTACACATTAACATAATGTATATCAATATACTTCTATCGACCTTGCCAGCCTTCTCATCTACCAAGTATCTAGGGTAATTCCGCTCCGATGGTTGTTCCCCTATTACAGAAGCACTTAGTCTCGGGTTTGGGTTTAACCTTGGGTTTCTTCACTAGAGCAGTAGCTGATTTGCCGTTTCATGAAGTATCCCTTCTTGCCCTTGCCCTTCTTGAAACTAGTGGTTTCACCAACCATCAACAATTGATGCTCCTTCTTGTTTTCTACTTTCGTAGTGTCAAACATCGCGAATACCTCAAGGATCATCATATCTATCCCTGATATGTTATAGCTCATCACGAAGCTCTAGCAGCTTGGTGGCAATGACTTTGGAGAAACATCACTATCTCATCTGGAAGATCAACTCCCACTCGATTCAAGTGATTGTTGCACTCAGACAATCTGAGCACAAGCTCAAGGATTGAGCTTTTCTCCCTTAGTTTGCAGGCTAAGAAAATCGTCGGAGGTCTCGTACCTCTTGACGTGGGCACGAGCCTAAAATCTCAATTTCAGCCCTCGAAACATCTCATATGTTCCGCGATGTTTTGAAAACGTCTTTGGTGCCTCAACTCTAAACCGTTTAACTGAACTATCACGTAGTTATCAAAACCGTGTATGTCGATGTTCGCAACATCCACAAACGACGTTTGGGGTTCAGCACACTGAGCGGTGCATTAAGGACATAAGCTTTCTACTATCCGCATAATCGCTATTGTCAACTTTCAACTATATTTTCTCTAGGAACATATCTAAACAGTGGAACTAAAGCGCGAGCATACGACATAATTTGCAAAGATCTTTTGACTATGTTCAGGATAATTAAGTTCATCTTATGAACTCCCACTCAGATAGACATCCCTCTGGTCATCTAAGTGATTACATGATCCGAGTCAACTAGGCCGTGTCCGATCATCACGTGAGACGGACTAGTCATCATCGGTGAACATCTTCATGTTGATCGTATCCTCCATACGACTCATGCTCGACCTTTCGGTCTCCGTGTTCCGAGGCCATGTCTGTACATGCTAGGCTCGTCAAGTTAACCCTAAGTGTTTCGCGTGTGTAAATCTGTCTTACACCCGTTGTATGTGAACGTAAGAATCTATCACACCCGATCATCACGTGGTGCTTAGAAGCGATGAACTTTAGCAACGGTGCACAGTTAGGGGAGAACACTTCTTGAAATTTTTGTAAGGGATCATCTTATTTACTACCGTCGTTCTAAGTAAACAAGATGCATAAACATGATAAACATCACATGCAATCAAATAGTGACATGGTATGGCCAATATCATTTTTCTCCTTTTGATCTCCATCTTCGGGGCTCCATGATCATCATCGTCACCGGCATGACAGCATGATCTCCATCATCATGATCTCCATCATCGTGTCTCCATGAAGTTGTCTCGCCAACTTATTACTTCTACTACTATGGCTACCGGTTAGCAATAAAGTAAAGTAATTACATGGCGTTGTTCAATGACACGCAGGTCATACAATAAATAAAGACAACTCCTATGGCTCCTGCCGGTTGTCATACTCATCGACATGCAAGTCGTGATTCCTATTACAAGAACATGATCAATCTTATATATCACATATCATTCATCACATTCTTCTTGGACATATCACTTCACATAGGAAACGCTGCAAAAACAAATTAGACGTCCTCTAATTGTTGTTGCATGTTTTACGTGGCTGCTATGGGTTTCTAGTAAGAACGTTTCTTACCTACGCAAAACCACAACGTGATATGCCAATTGCTATTTACCCTTCATAAGGACCCTTTTCATTGAATCCGTTCCGACTAAAGTGGGAGAGACTGGCACCCGCTAGCCACCTTATGCACCAAGTGCATGTCAATCGGTGGAACCTGTCTCACGTAAGAGTATGTGTAAGGTCGGTCCGGGCCGCTTCATCCCACAATACCGTCGAAACAAGATTGGACTAGTAACGGTAAGCATATTGAACAAGATCAACGCCCACAACTACTTTGTGTTCTACTCGTGCAAAGAATCTACGCAATAGACCTAGCTCTGATGCCACTGTTGGGGAACGTAGCAGAAATTCAAAATTTTCCTACGAGTCACCAAGATCTATCTATGGAGAGACTAGCAACAAGGGGAAGGAGAGTGCATCTACATACCCTTGTAGATCGCTAAGCGGAAGCGTTCAAGAGAACGGGGTTGAAGGAGTCGTACTCGTCGTGATCCAAATCACCGGAGATCCTAGTGCCAAACGGACGGCACCTCCGTGTTCAACACACGTACAGCCCGGTAACGTCTCCCATGCCTTGATCCAGCAAGGAGAGTGGGAGAGGTTGAGAAGACTCCATCCAGCAGCAGCACGACGGCGTGGTGGTGGTGGAGGCGTGGCAATCTGCAGGCTTCGCCAAGCACCGGAGAGGAGGAGGACTTGGGAGAGGGAGGGCTGCACGGAACCGTGCAGCAGCTCCCATCGCCTCCCACTATATATAGGGGTGGAGGGCTGGTTTCTTGCCCTCCAAGTCCATTGGGGCGTTGGCCAAGGTGGGAGGAAAGAAATCCCATCATTTCCTTCCCCACCGATTGTTATCCCTCCTTTTAGGGATCTGATCTTATCCTTGGGATATGATCTTATTCCTTCTAAGGGGGATCTTGGTGCTTGATGACCAGGGTGTGGAGCATTTCCCCACTACCCACGTTCATGTGGGTCCCCCATGCTGGTGGGCCCCACCGGAACCTTCTAGAACCTTCCGGTACAATACCGAAAAATCCGAATATTTTCCGGTGGCCAAAATAGGACTTCCATATATAAATCTTTACCTCCGGACCATTCCGGAACTCCTCGTGACGTCCGGGATCTCATCCGGGACTCCGAACAACATTCGGTAACCACATACAAACTTCCTTTATAACCCTAGCGTCATCGAACCATAAGTGTGTAGACCCTACGGGTTCGGGAGACATGTAGACATGACCGAGACGTTCTCCGGTCAATAACCAACAGCGGGATCTGGATACCCATGTTGGCTCCCACATGTTCCACGATGATCTCATCGGATGAACCACGATGTCAAGGACTCAATCGATCCGTATACAATTCCCTTTGTCTAGCGGTATTGTACTTGCCGAGATTCGATCGTCGGTATACCGATACCTTGTTCAATCTCGTTACGGCAAGTCTCTTTACTCGTTCCGTAACACATCATCCGTGATCAACCCCTTGGTCACATTGTGCACATTATGATGATGTCCTCTTGAGTGGGCCCAGAGATACCTCTCCGTTTACGGAGTGACAAATCCCAATCTCAATTCGTGCCAACCCAATGAGACACTTTCGGAGATACCTGTAGTGCACCTTTATAGCCACCCGATTCGTTGTGACGTTTGGTACACCAAAGCATTCCTACGGTATCCGGAGTTACACAATCTCATGGTCTAAGGAAAAGATACTTGACATTAGAAAAGCTTTAGCATACGAACTACACGATCTCTGTGCTAGGCTTAGGATTGGGTATTGTCCATCACATCATTCTCCTAATGATGTGATCCCGTTATCAACGACATCCAATGTCCATGGTCAGGAAACCGTAACCATCTATTGATCAATGAGCTAGTCAACTAGAGGTTTACTAGGGACATGGTGTTGTCTATGTATCCACACATGTATCTGAGTTTCCTATCAATACAATTATAGCATGGATAATAAACGATTATCATGAACAAGGAAATATAATAATAACCAATTTATTATTGCCTCTAGGGCATATTTCCAACAAAGATGTCATACAAGTTCTTTTCCATAAGCATGTATGACTATTTACGGAATACATGCCTACATTACATTGATGAATTGGAGCTAGTTCTATATCACCCTGTGTTATAGCTATTACATGAGGAATCACATCCGGCATAATTATCCATCATTGATCCATTGCCTATGAGCTTTTCACATATTGTTCTTCGCTTATTTACTTTTCCGTTGCTACTGTTACAACTACTACAAAAACCCAAAAACATTTATCTTTACTTTTGCTACCGTTACCATTATTATCATACCACCTTTGCTACTAAATACTTTGCTGCAGATACTAAGTTATCTAGGTGTGGTTGAATTGACAACTCAACTGCTAATACTCAAGAATATTCTTTCACTCCCCTTGTGTCGAATCAATAAATTTGGGTTGAATACTTTACCCTCGAAAGCTATTGCGATCCCCTACACTTGTGGGTTATCAGGGATCAAGGTGTCGCGCCGGTGACGATGGTGATCATGACGGTGCTTCGGAGATGGAGATCACAAGCACAAGATGATGATGGCCATATCATATCACTTATACATGTGATGTTTATCTTTTATGCATCTTATCTTGCTTTGATTCACGGTAGCATTATAAGATGATCTCTCGCTAAATTTCAAGATAAAAGTGTTCTCCCTGAGTATGCACCGTTGCCAAAGTTCGTCGTGCCCAGACACCACGTGATGATCGGGTGTGATAAGCTCTACGTCCATCTACAACGGGTGCAAGCCAGTTTTGCACACGCAGAATACTCAGGTTAAACTTGACGAGCCTAGCATATGCAGATATGTCCTCGGAACACTAAGACCGAAAGGTCGAGTGTGAATCATATAGTAGATATGATCAACATGGTGATGTTCACCAATGAAAACTACTCCATTTCACGTGATGATCGGTTATGGTTTAGTTGATTTGGATCACGTGATCACTTAGATGATTAGAGGGATGTCTATCTAAGTGGGAGTTCTTAAGTAATATGATTAAATGAACTTAAATTTATCATGAACTTAGTACCTGATAGTATTTTGCTTGTCTATGTTTGTTGTAGATAGATGGCTCGGGCTGTTGTTCTGTTGAATTTTAATGCGTTCCTTGAGAAAGCAAAGTTGAAAGATGATGGTAGCAATTACATGGACTGGGTCCGTAACTTGAGTATTATCCTCATTCCTGCACAGAGAATTACGTCCTGGAAGCACCGCTAGGTGCCAAACCTGCTGCAGGAGCAACACCAGATGTTATGAACGTCTGGCAGGGCAAAGCTGATGACTACTCAATAGTTTAGTGTGCCATGCTTTACGGCTTAGAACCGGGACTTCAACGACGTTTTGAACGTCAGGGAGCATATGAGATGTTCCAGGAGTTGAAGTTAATATTTCAAGCAAATGCACGAATTGAGAGATATGAAGTCTCCAATAAGTTCTCTGTTGCAAGATGGAGGAGAATAGTTACTGTCGGTGAGCATATACTCGGAATGTGCGGGTATAACAATCACTTGATTCAAGCTGGAGTTAATCTTACGGATGATAGCGTCATTGATGAAATTCTTCAATCACGCCACCAAGCTACAAGAGCTTCGTGATGAACTATAATATGCAAGGGATGGATAAGACAATTCCGAGCTCTTCTCAATGCTAAAGGCTGCGGTAGAAATCAGAAGGAGCATCAAGTGTTGATGCTCAATAAGACCACCAGATTTCAAGAAAAAGGGTAAAGGGAAAAGAAGGAACTTCAAGAAGAACGACAAACAAGTTGCTGCTCAAGAGAAGAAACCCAAGACTGGACCTAAGCACGAGGCGAGTGCTTCCTGCTGCAAGCGATAGTCCCGAAGCGGAATTGCCCCAAGTATTTGGCGGATAAGAAGGATGGTAAGGTGAACAAAGGTATATGTGATATAGATGTTATTGATGTGTACCTTACCAGAGCTCGCAGTAGCACCTGGGTATTTGATACTGGTTCTGTTGCTAATGTTTTCAACTCGAAACAGAGACTACAGATTAAGAAGACACTGGCTAAGAAAGAGGTGACGATGCACATGGGAAATGGTTCCAAAGTCGATGTGATCGCCATCGGCACGCTACCTCTACATCTACCTTCGGGATTAGTTTTAGACCTAAATAATTGTTATTTGGTGCCACGTTGAGCATGAACATTATATCTAGATCTTGTTTGATGCGAGGCGGTTATTCATTTAAGTCTGAGAATAATGGTTGTTCTATTTATGTGAGTAATATCTTTTATGGTCATGCACCCTTAAAGAGTGGTCTATTTTTGATGAATCTCGATAGTAGTGATACACATATTCATAATGTTGAAGCCAAAAGATGCAGAGTTGATAATGATAGTGCAACTTATTTGTGGCACTACCGTTTAGGTCATATTGGTGTAAAGCGCATGAAGAAACTCCATACTGATGGACTTTCGGAATCACTTGATTATGAATCACTTGGTACTTGCGAACCATGCCTCATGGGCAAGATGACTAAAACGCCGTTCTTCGGAACTATGGAGCGAGCAACTGATTTGTTGGAAATCATACATACTGATGTATGTGGTCCAATGAATATTGAGGCTTGCGGCGGGTATCGTTATTTTCTCACCTTCACAGATGATTTGAGAAGATATGGGTATATCTACTTAATGAAACATAAGTCTGAAACATTTGAAAAGTTCAAGTATTTCAGAGTGAAGTTGAAAATCATCGTAACAAGAAAATAAAGTTTCTACGATCTGATTGTGGAGGAGAATATTTGAGTTACGAGTTTTGTTTACATTTGAAGCAATGCGGAATAGTTTCACAACTCACGCCACCCGGAACACCACAGCGTAATGGTGTGTCCGAACGTCGTAATCGTACTTTACTAGATATGGTGCGATCTATGATGTCTCTTACTGATTTACCGCTATCGTTTTGGGGTTATGCTTTAGAGACGGCCGCATTCATGTTAAATAGGGCACCATCAAAATCCGTTGAGACGATGCCTTATGAACTGTGATTTGGCAAGAAACCAAAGTTGTCGTTTCGTAAAGTTTGGGGCGGCGATGCTTATGTTTAAAAGCTTCAACCCGATAAGCTCGAACCCAAATCGGAGAAATGTGTCTTCATAGGATACCCAAAGGAAACTGTTGGGTACACCTTCTATCACAGATCCGAAGGCGATACATTTGTTGCTAAGAATGGATCCTTTCTAGAGAAGGAGTTTCTCTCGAAAGAAGTGAGTGGGAGGAAAGTAGAACTTGATGAGGTAACTATACCTACTCCTTTATTGGAAAATAGTTCATCATAGAAACTGGTTCCTGTGACGACTACACCAATAAGTGAGGAAGCTAATGATATTGATCATGAAACTTCAGATCAAGTTACTACAGAACCTCGTAGGTCAACCAGAGTAAGATCCACACCAGAGTGGTACGGTAATCCTATTCTGGAGGTCATGTTACTTGACCATGGTGAACCTACGTACTATGAGGAAGCGATGATGAGCCCAGATTCTGCAAAATGGCTTGAGGCCATGAAATCTGAGATGGGATCCATGTATGAGAACAAAGTGTGGACTTTGGTTGACTTGCCCGATGATCGGCAAGCCATCGAGAATAAATGGATCTTCAAGAAGAAGACTGACGCTGATGGTAATATTACTGTCTACAAAGCTCAACTTGTTGCGAAATGTTTTCGACAAGTTCAAGGAGTTGACTACGATGAGACTTTCTCACCCGTAGTGATGCTTAAGTCTGTCCGAATCATGTTAGCAATTGCCGCATTTTATGATTATGAAATTTGGCAAATGGATGTCAAAACTGCATTCATGAATGGATTTCTGGAAGAAGAGTTGTATATGATGCAACCAGAAGGTTTTGTCGATCCAAAGGATGCTAACAAAGTGTGCAAGCTCCAGCGATCCATTTATGGACTGGTACAAGCCTCTCGGAGTTGGAATAAACGCTTTGATAGTATGATCAAAGCATATGGTTTTATACTGACTTTTGGAGAAGCCTGTATTTACAAGAAAGTGAGTGGGAGCTCTGTAGCATTTCTAATATTATATGTGGACGACATATTATTGATTGGAAATGATATAGAATTTCTGGATAGCATAAAAGGATACTTGAATAAAAGTTTTTCAATGAAAGACCTCGGTGAAGTTGCTTACATATTGGGCATCACGATCTATAGAGATAGATCAAGACGCTTAATTGGACTTTCACAAAGTACATACCTTGATAAAGTTTTGAAAAAGTTCAAAATGGATCAAGCAAAGAAAGGGTTCTTGCCTATAATACAAGGTGTGAAATTGAGTCAGACTCAATGCCCGACCACTGCAGAAGATAGAGAGAAAATGAAAGAAGTTCCCTATGCTTCAGCCATAGGCTCTATCATCTATGCAATGCTGTGTACCAGACATGATGTGTGCCTTGCTATTAGTTTAGCAGGGATGTACCAAAGTAATCCAGGAGTGGATCACTAGACAGCGGTCAAGAACATCCTGAAATACCTGAAAAAGACTAAGGATATGTTTCTCGTTTATGGAGGTGACAAAGAGCTAGTCGTAAATGGTTACTCGATGCAAGCTTTGACACTGATCCAGACGATTCTAAATCGCAAACCAGATACATGTTTATATTGAACGGTGGAGCTGTCAGTTGGTGTAGTTCGAAACAATGCGTCGTGGCGGGATCTACATGTGAAGCGGAGTACATAGCTGCTTCGGAAGCAGCAAATGAAGGAGTCTGGATGAAGGAGTTCATATCCGATCTAGGTGTCATACCTAGTGCATCGGGTCCAATGAAAATCTTTTGTGACAATACTGGTGCAATTGCCTTGACAAAGGAATCCAAATTTCACTAGAGAACCAAGCACATCAAGAGATGCTTCAATTCCATCCGGGACCATGTCCAAGTGGGAGACATAGAGATTTGCAAGATACATACAGATCTGAATGTTGCAGACCCATTGACTAAGCCTCTTCCATGAGCAAAACATGATCAACACCAAGGCTCCATGGGTGTTTGAATCATTACTGTGTAATCTAGATTATTGACTCTAGTGCAAGTGGGAGACTGAAGGAAATATGCCCTAGAGGCAATAATAAAGTTATTATTTATTTCCTCATATCATGATAAATGTTTATTATTCATGCTAGAATTGTATTACCCGGAAACATAATAGATGTATGAATACATAGATTTTATCACTAGTATGCCTCTACTTGACTAGCTCGTGAATCAAAGATGGTTAAGTTTCCTAACCATAGAAATTAGTTTTCATTTGATTAACGGGATCACATCATTAGTAGAATGATGTGATTGACTTGACCCATTCCATTAGCTTAGCACTTGATCGTTTAGTATGTTGCTATTGCTTTCTTCATGACTTATACATGTTCCTATGACTATGAGATTATGCAACTCCCGCTTACCGGAGGAACACTTTGTGTGCTAGCAAACGTCACAATGTAACTAGGTGATTATAAAGGTGCTCTACAGGTGTCTCCAAAGGTACTTGTTGAGTTGACATATTTCGAGATTAGGATTTGTCACTCCGATTGTCGGAGAGGTATATCTGGGCCCTCTCGGTAATGCACATTATTATAAGCCTTGCAAGCAATGTAGCTAATGAGTTAGTTACAGGATGATGCATTGCATAACGAGTAAAGAGACTTGCCGGTAACGAGACTG
Organism: Aegilops speltoides; assembly: GCA_021437245.1. Taxonomy (NCBI): domain Eukaryota; kingdom Viridiplantae; phylum Streptophyta; class Magnoliopsida; order Poales; family Poaceae; genus Aegilops; species Aegilops speltoides. The sequence goes on from CM038142.1 coordinate 29,639,986, forward strand.
AACTAGGTATTGAGATACCGACGATCGAATCTCGGGCAAGTAACATACTGATGACAAAGGGAATAACGTATGTTGTTATGCGGTTTGACCGATAAAGATCTTCGTAGAATATGTAGGAGCTAATATGAGCACCCAGGTTCCGCTATTGGTTATTGACCGGAGAAGTGTCTCAGTCATGTCTACATAGTTCTTGAACCCGTAGGATCCGCACGCTTAAAGTTAGATGAGAGTTATATTATGAGTTTATGTGTTTTGATGTACTGAAGGTTGTTCAGAGTCCCGGATGTGATCGCGGACATGACAAGGAGTCTCGAAATGGTCGAGACATAAAGATCGATATATTGGACGACTATATTTGGACACCGAAAAGGTTTCAGGTGAGATTGGGACAATACCGGAGCTCCGGGAGGTTATCTGAACCCCCGGGAGGTATACGGGCCTTAATGGGCCTTAGTGGAAAGGAGGGGAAAGGAGCAAGGCAGGGGGCACCCCCCCAAGCCATATTCGAATTGGGAGGGGGGTCGTCCCCCCCTTTCCGATCCTTCCTCCCTCCTTCCTCTTCCTTCCCTAGGACTCCCCTCTTGGGCGCGCCTCCTCCCCTTGGCCGCCCCCTCCTCCACTCCTTTATATACGGGGGAGGGGGGCACCCCATAGACACAACAATTGATCATTGATCTCTTAGCCGTGTGCAGTGCCCCCCCTCCACCATAGTCCTCGTCGATAATATCGTAGCGGTGGTTAGGCGAAGCCCTGCGTCGGTAGAACATCATCATCGTCACCACGTCATTGTGCTGATGGAACTCTCGCTCGACACTCGGCTGGATCGGAGTTCGAGGGACATCATCGAGCTGAACGTGTGCAAGAACTCGGAGGTGTCGTGCTTACGGTGCTTGATCGGTCGGGCCGTGAAGACGTACGACTACATCAACCGCATTGTGCTAACGCTTCCGCTTTCGGTCTACGAGGGTACGTGGACAACACTCTCCCCTCTCATTGCTATGCATCACCATGATCTTGCATGTGCGTAGGATTTTTTTTGAAATTACTACATTTCCCAACATGATATGCATCACACAATCTCAGATTCATCTATTCAACCAACACAAAGTACTTCAAAGAGTGCCCCAAAGTTTCTACCGGAGAGTCAAGACGAAAACGTGTGCCAATCCTATTCATAGGTTCATTGAACCCGCAAGTTGATCACCAAAACATACATCAAGTAGATAACGTGAATATCCCATTGTCACCATAGATAAGCACGACAAGACATACATCAAGTGTTCTCAAATCCTTAAAAGACTCAATCTGATAAGATAACTTCAAAGGGAAAACTCAATCCATTACAAGAGAGTAGAGGGGGAGAAACATCATAAGATCCAACTATAATTGCAAAGCTCGCGATACATCAAGATTGTATCAACTCAAGAACACGAGAGAGAAAGATCAAACACATAGCTACTGGTACATACCCTCAGCCCCGAGGTTGAACTACTCCCTCCTTGTCATGGACAGCGCCCGGATGATGAAGATAACCACCGGTGAGGGATCCCCCCTCCGGTAGGGTGCCGGAACGGGCTCCCGAGAGGTTTTTGGTGGCTACAGAGGCTTGCGGCGGCGGAACTCCCGATCTGTTCTGTTCCTCGATGTTTTTAGGGTATATGGAGATATATAGGCAAAAGAAGTTGGTCAAGGGAGCCACGAGGGGCCCAGGAGGGTGGGGGCGCGCCCAGGTGGGTAGGGCGCGCCTCCCTGCCTCGTGGCTTCCTTGTTGCTTCCCTTACGTGCACTCCAAGTCCCCTAGATTGCTTCCGTTCCAAAATAACTCTCCCGAAGGATTCATTCCGTTTGGACTCCGTTTGATATTCCTTTTCTTCGAAACACTGAAATAGGCAAGAAAACAACAACTGGGCCTCCGGTTAATAGGTTAGTCCCAAAAATAATATAAAAGTGTATAATAAAGCCCATAAACATCCAAAACAGATAATATAATAGCATGAATGCTTCAGAAATTATAGATACGTTGGAGACGTATCAGCATCCCGAAGCTTAATTCCTACTTGTCCTCGAGTAGGTAAATGATAAAAGAAAGAGTTTATGAAGTGTGAATGCTAGCAGGTGCATAGGTTTGATCAATGATAATTTCAATCACCTTTTCTAGCATCATTATATGTCATAACAGTAGCTCATCTCATAAAACTCCTCATAATCAAGTAACAAGCTATTCAAATGTTAAAGCATAGACCATAAACTTTCTAGCAAACTAGCAAACTTCATTCTCAGTCATCAAACAATTGCAATTCATCTTATTTTTAGGAAGGGTCTATGTCAGAGCTTTGATTTAGCAAATCCCACATACTCAACTATCATATAGTCTTCCATGATTGCTACCACTCAAAGCATATTTTTAGGACAAATAGCATCGATCGAACACAGAGAAAGATAGGGGCTTAATGTTTCACCTCCCAACTTACTTATCATATAGATAATTGTCAACAATAATAATTCATGATCAAATATATTTGAATGGCCATATATGCTTAGATCTTTCCCCAACACACGATGCTTGCCAACTAAAGAGTAGGTAGGAATGAGAAGGAATACTACTGACTCTTGCATAAAAGTAAAAGATAGGCCCTTCGCAGAGCGAAGCAGGGATTTGCAGAGGTGCCAGAGCTCGATTTTGAAATAGAGATAAAAATAATTTTGAAAGGTATGCTTTCATTGTCAACATAACAACCAAGGGTTCCCAGTTTCTTCCATATTGGATACATTATAGGCGGTTCCCAAACAGAGTGGTAAAGTTTTTACCCCCCCTCCACCAACAATCATCAATCCATGGCTTGCTCGAAACAACGGGTGCCTCCAACTAACATCAATCCGGGGGAGTTTTGTTTGCAATTATTTTGATTTGATTTTGACCTTTTGATCATGGGACTGGGCATCCCAGTTACCAGCCATTTATCTCGTGAATGATGAGCAGAGTCCACTCATCGTAAGAATAACCCACCTAGCATGGAAGATAGTGACAGCCCCTAGTCGCTACATGAGCGATTCGGGCATACAAAACATATTATTATTTGAAGGTTTAGAGTTTGGCACATGCAAATTTACTTGGAACGGCAGGTAAATGCCGCATATAGGTAGGTATGGTGGACACTCATGGAAGAAACTTGGTTCAAGGGATTTGGATGCACAAGCAGTATTCCCTCTTAGTACAGATATTTTGGCTAGCAAAGGATTCTAAAAAGCAAGCACAACATGTTGGAGGATCTATAACAATATAACTTCTATACAAATATACCCAAGCATAACTCATTACGTTGTCTTCCTTGTCCAACTTCAACTAATTTGCTCAGGTTTGAAAATACTTAATGGGGCTCACAATCATAGAAGATGTCTAAGATAGTATATTTATATGTGAAATCTCTCTTCCTTCAATATTCTTTCATGAATTGTTCAAGTGACCAATACAATGTTTGCTAACCTTTAATAAATTTACCACCTCTACTTCTTAGATGTGAAGTCATTACTCTCAATGGGGTAAGCATATGATACATATATAATTTCAGATTTATGACATTCAACTCATTCAACCATTTACTCATAGGATATACGTGAAGCGCACGAGTAAATGACAAACTACTCCAAAAAGATATAAGTGAAGATCAATGAGTAGTTAAATAATTATGTAGCTATGTGAAGACTCTCTCTCATTTAAGAATTTCAGATCTTGGTATTTTATTCAAACAGCAAGCAAAGCAAGATAAAATGACATTGCAAGGATAGCACAACTCATGTGAAGAAGCAAAAACTTAGGTTCAACCGATACTAACCGATAGTTGTTGAAGAAGAAAGGTGGGATGCCTAACGGGGCATCCCCAAGCTTAGATGCTTGAGACTTCTTGAAATATAATCTTGGGGTGCCTTGGGCATCCCCAAGCTTGAACTTTTGTGTCCCCTTAATCCCTCTCATATCATGGTTTCTCTATTTCTCAAAAACTTCATCCACATAAAACTCAACAAGAACTCGTGAGATAAGTTAGTATAAACCAAAGCAAACCCTTATCATTTTTTACTGTAACAAATCACTAAAATTATTATTCAACATTGCATACTAAATGCCTCTGCATATTTAATACTCCTATCCTCAAATAGAATCATTAAACAAGCAAACATATGCAGACTTTGCAAACATAACAGCAATCTGCCAAAACAGTACGGTCTATAAAGAATGCAAGAGTATCAATAGTTCCCTTAATCCAAAAAAATTATGAGAAAAATACAAAACTGTAGGAAATTTATCAGAGCTCGATATTCAAAAGGTTTCAATATTTTATCATTTTCTGACTTTTCTAGGGAATTATTGCAACAGCGGTAAACTTTCTTTGAAACAGCAACAAGTATACTTGCAAAATAAGAATGGTAAAGGCTATCCTTGACATTTTTATTGAAAATATAGATGCAAAACATTATTCTAAATAACAGCAAGCAAATACTAACAAAAGAAAATAATAACATTATTCTAAATAATTTGGACTCCGAACAATCTTTGGTACAACATATCACATAAACTCATAATACCAATCGTCACCGAATGTTAAACGTGCGGACCCTACGGGTTCGAGAACTTTGTAGACATGACCGAGACACGTCTCTGGTCAATAAGTAATAGCGGAACCTGGATGCTCATATTGGTTCCTACATATTCTACGAAGATCTTTATCGGTCAAACTGCATAACAACATACGTTGTTCCCTTTGTCATCGGTATGTTACTTGTCCGAGATTCGACCATCGGTATCATTATACCTAGTTCAATCTCGTTACCAGTAAGTCTCTTTACTCGTTCTGTAATACTTCATCCCGTAACTAACTCATTAGTTACAATGCTTGCAAGGCTTATAGTGATGAGTATTACCGAGAGGGCCCAGAGATACCTCTCCGAAACACGGAGTGACAAATCCTAATCTTGATCTATGCCAACCCAACAAACACCTTCGGAGACACCTGTAGAGCACCTTTATAATCACCCTTTTACGTTGTGACGTTTGGTAGCACACAAAGTGTTCATACGGTATTCGGGAGTTGCATAATCTCATAGTCTGAGGAACTTGTATAAGTCATGAAGAAAGCAGTAGCTATGAAACTGACACGATCATAATGCTAAGCTAATAGATGGTTCATGTCCATCACATCATTCTCCTAATGATGTGATCCCGTTTATCAAATGACAACACTTGTCTATGGTTAGGAAACATAACCATCTTTGATTAACGAGCTAGTCAAGTAGAGGCATACTAGGGACTATGTATTTTGTCTATGTATTCACACATGTACTAAGTTTCCGGTTAATACAATTCTAGCATGAATAATAAAAATTTATCATGAATTAAGTAAATAAATAATAACTTTATTATTGCCTCTAGGGCATATTTCCTTCAGTCTCCCACTTGCACTAGCGTCAATAATCTAGTTCACATCACCATGTGATTTAACACCAATATTCACATCTGTATGTGATTAACGCCCATAGTTCACATTGTCATGTGACCAACACCCAAAGGGTTTACTAGAGTCAATAATCTAGTTCACATCGCTATGTGATTAACACCCAAAGAGTAGTAAGGTGTGATCATGTTTTGCTCATGAGAGAAGTTTAGCCAACGGGTCTGTCACATTCAGAGCCGTATGTATTTTGCAAATGTTCTTATATCTACAATGCTCTGCACGGAGCTACTCTAGCTAATTGCCCCCACTTTCTTTATGTATCCATATTGAGACTTAGAGTCATCTGGATCGGTATAAAAGCTTGCATCGATGTAACTCTTTACGATGAGCTCTTTTATCACCTCCATAATCGAGAAATATTTCCTTAGTCCTCACTAAGGATAATCTTGACCGCTGTCCAGTGATCTACTCTTAAATCACTATTGTACCCTTTTGCCAAACTCATGGCAAGGTACACAATAGGTCTGGTACACAGCACAACATACTTTATAGAACCTATGACTGTGGCATAGGGAATGACTTTCATTCTCTTTCCATCTTCTGCTGTGGTCGGGCTTTGAGTCTTACTCAGCTTTACACCTTGTAACACAGGCAAGAACCCTTTCTTTGACTGATTCATTTTGAACTTCTTCAAAACTTTATCAAGGTATGTGCTATGTGAAAGTCCAATTAAGTGTCTTGATCTATCTCTATAGATCTTGATGCCCAATATGTAAGCAACTTCTCCGAGGTCTTTCATTGAAAAACTCTTATTCAGGTATCCCTTTATGCTATCCAGAAATTCTATATCATTTCCAATCAACAATATGTCATCTACATATAAGATCAGAAATGCTACAGAGCTCCCACTAACTTTCTTGTAAATACAGGCTTCTCCAAAAGTCTGTATAAAACCATATGCTTTGATCACACTATCAAAGTGTTTATTCCAACTCCAAGAGGCTTGCACGAGTCCATAAATGGATCACTGGAGCTTGCACACTCCCTTTGGATCGACAAAACCTTTTGGTTGCATCATATACAACTCTTCTTCTGGAAATCCATTCAGGAATGCAGTTTTGACATCCATTTGCCAAATTTCATAATCATAAAATGCAGCAATTGCTAACATGATTCGGACAGACTTAAGCATCGCTACGGGTGAGAAAGTCTCATCGTAGTCAACTCCGTGAACTTGTCGAAAACCTTTCGCAACAAGTCAAGCTTTGTAAACAATAACATTACCGTTTGCGTCGGTCTTCTTCTTAAAGATCCATTCTATGGCTTGCCGATCATCGGGCAAGTCGACCAAAGTCCACACATTGTTTTCATACATGGATCCCATCTCAGATTTCATGGCCTCAAGCCATTTCGTGGAATCTGGGTTCATCATCGCTTCCTCATATAGTTCGTAGGTTCATCATGGTCTAGTAACATGACTTCCAGAACAGGACTACCGCACCACCCTGATGCGAATCTTACTTTGGGAGACCTATGAGGTTCGGTACTAACTTGATCTAAAGCTTCATGATCATCATCATTAGCTTCCTCACTAATTAGTGTAGGAATCACGGGAACTGATTTCTGTGATGAACTACTTTCCAATAAGGGAGAAGGTACAACTACCTCATCAAGTTCTACTTTCCTCCCACTCACTTCTTTCGAGAGAAACTCCTTCTCTAGAAAGGATCCATTCTTAGCAATGATCTTGCCTTCGTATCTATGATAGAAGGTGTACCCAACAGTTTCCTTTGGGTATCCTATGAAGACGCACTTCTCCGATTTGGGTTCGAGCTTATCAGGTTGAAGTTTTTTCACATAAGCATCGCAGCCCCAAACTTTATGTCATTTTGGTTTCTTGCCAAACCACAGTTCATAAGGCGTCGTCTCAATGGATTTTGATGGTGCCCTATTTAAAGTGCATGCAGCTGTCTATAAAGCATAACCCCATAGCGGTAAATAAGTAAGAGACATCATAGATCACAACATATCTAATAAAGTACGGTTATGACGCTCGGACATACCATTTCGCTGTGGTGTTCCAGGTGGCGTTAATTGTGAAACTATCCCATGTTGTTTCAAATGAAGACCAAACTCGTAATTCAAATATTCTCCTCCACGATCAGATCGTAGAAACTTTATTTTCTTGTTATGATGATTTTCCACTTCACTCTGAAATTCTTTGAACTTTTCAAATGTTTCAGGCTTATGCTTCATTAAGTAGATATAACCATATCTGCTCAAATCATCTGTGAAGGTAAGAAAATAACGATATCCACCACGAGCATCAATACTCATTGGACCGCATACACCGGTATGTATTATTTCCAATAAGTCACTAGATCGTTCCATTGTTTCGAAGAACGGAGTTTTAGTCATCTTGCCCATAAGGCACGGTTCGGATGCACCAAGTGATTCATAATCAAGTGATTCCAAAAGTCCATCAGATTGGAGTTTCTTCATGCGTTTTACACCGATATGACCCAAACGGCAGTGCCATAAATAAGTTGCACTATCATTATTAAACTTCAATATTTTGGCTTCAACACTATGAATATGTGTATCACTACTATCGAGATTCAACAAAAATAGACCACTCAGTAGGGGTGCATGACCATAAAAGATATCACTCATATAAATAGAACAACCATTATTCTCTGATTTAAATGAATAACCGTCTCGCATCAAACAAGATCCAGATATAATGTTCATGCTCAACGCTGGCACCAAATAACAATTATTTAGGTCTAAAACTAATCCCGATGGTAGATGTACAGGTAGCGTGCCGACCGCGATCACATCGATTTTGGAACCATTTCCCACGCGCATCATCACCTCGTCCTTAGCCAATCTTTTCTTAATCTGTAGCCCCTGTTCCGAGTTACAAATATGAGCAACAGAACCAGTATCAACTACCCAGGCGCTACTGTGAGCATTAGTTAAGTACATATCAATAACATGTATATCAAATATACCTTTCACTTTGCCATCCTTCTTATCCGCCAAATACTTGGAGCAGTTCCGCTTCCAGTGACCAGTCCCTTTGCAGTAGAAGCACTCAGTTTCAGGCTTAGGTCCAGACTTGGGTTTCTTCTCTTGAACAGAAACCTTTTTGCCGTTCTTCTTGAAGTTCCCTTTCTTCCCTTAGCCCTTTTTCTTGAAACTAGTGGTCTTATTGACCATCAACACTTGATACTCCTTTTTGATTTCTACCTCCGCGGCCTTTAGCATCGCAAAGAGCTCGGGAATTGTCTTGTTCATCCCTTGCATATTATAGTTCATCACGAAGCCTTTATAGCTTGGTGGCAGTGATTGAAGAACTTTGTAAATGACACAATCAACTGGAAGATCAACTCCCAGCTGAGTCAAGTGATTATGATACCCAGACATTTTGAGTATGTGTTCACTGATAGAACTACTATCCTCCATTTTTGCAGCTGTAGAACTTATTGGAGACTTCATATCTCTCAATCCAGGCATTGCTTGAAATATTAACCTCAACTCCTGGAACATCTCATATGATCCATGACGTTCAAAACATCGTTGAAGTCCCGGTTCTAAGGCGTAAAGCACACTGAACTATCGACTAGTCATCAACACGCGTCTGCCAGGCATTCACAATGTCTGTAGTTGTGGGCACGGGTAGTACACCTAACGGTGCTTCCAGGACGTAATTCTTCTGTGTAACAATGAGAATAATCCTCAAGTTACGGACCCAGTCCGTGTAGTGGCTGCCATCATTTTTCAAGTTAGCTTTCTCTAGGAACGCATTAAAATTTAAAGGAACGGTAGCACAAGCCATTGATCTACAACAACATAGACATGCAAAATACTATCAGGTACTAAGTTCATGATAAATTAAAGTTTAATTAATCATATTACTTAAGAACTCCCACTTAGATAGACATCCCTCTAATCATCTAAGTGATCACATGATCCAAATCAACTAAACCATGTCTGATCATCACTTGAGATGGAGTAGTTTTCAATGGTGAACATCATTATGTTGATCATATCTACTATATGATTCACGCTCAACATTTCAGTCTCAGTGTTCCGAGGCCATATCTGCATAAGCTAGGCTCGTCAAGTTTAAACCAAGTATTTTGCCTGTGCAAAAACTGGCTTGCACCCGTTGTATGTGAATGTAGAGCTTATAACACCCGATCATCACGTGGTGTCTCGGCACGAAGAACTATAGCAACGGTGCATACTCAGGGAGAACACTTGTACCTTGAAATTTAGTAAGGGATCATGTTATAATGCTACCGACGTTCTAAGAAAAATAAGATGCATAAAGGATAACCATCACATGCAATCAAAATATGTGACATGATATGGCCATCATCATCTTGTGCTCATGATCTCCATCACAAATGCACCGTCATGACCTCCAACGTTACCGGCGTGACACCTTGATATTTATCGTAGCATCGTTGTCGTTTCGCCACCTATTGTTACTACGACTATCGCTACCGCTTAGTGATAATGTAAAATAATTACATGGCGATTGCATTGCATACAATAAAGCGACAACCATATGGCTCCTGCTAGTTGCCGATAACTTTGTTACAAAACATGATCATCTCATACAACAATTTATATCACATCATGCTTGACCATATCACATCACAGCAAGCCCTGCAAAAACAAGTTAGACGTCCTCTACTTTGTTGTTGCAAGTTTTACGTGGCTGCTACAGGCTTCTAGCAAGAACCGTTCTTACCTGCGCATCAAAACCACAACGATTTTTCGTCAAGTGTGTTGTTTTAACCTTCAATCAGGACCGGGTGTAGCCACACTCGATTCAACTAAAGTTGGAGAAATAGACACTCACTAGGCACCTGTGTGCGAAGCACGTCAGTAGAACCAGTCTCGTGTAAGCGTTTGCGTAATGTCGGTCTGAGCCGCTTCATCTAACAATACCGCCGAATCAAAGTATGACATGATGGCAAGCAGTATGACTATTATCGCCCACAAATCTTTGTGTTCTACTCGTGCATATAACATCTACGCATAGACCTGGCTCGGATGCCACTATTGGGGAACGTAGTAATTTCAAAAAAACTCCTACGATCGTCCAAGATCTATCACTAGGTGATGCATAGCAACGAGAGGGGAGAGTGATGTCTACGTACCCTCATAGACCGAAAGCGGAAGTGTTTAGTTAGCGCAGTTGATGTAGTCAAACGTCTTCGCGATCCAACCGATCCAAGAACCGAACGTACGGCACCTTCGCATTCAGCACACGTTCAGCTCGGAGACGTCCCTCGTACTCTTGATCCAGTTGAGGCCGAGGAGAGTTTACGTCGACCGACGGCACGCGGTGATGATGATGATGAAGTTACCGGCGCAGGGCTTCGCCTAACACTACGACGATATGACCGAGGTGTGTAAATGTGGAGGGGGGCACCGCACACGGCTAAAACAATTGTCAACTTGTGTGTTCTAGGGTTCCCCCCTTCCCCCGTATATAAAGGAGCAAGGGGGGAGGCCGTCCGTCCCCTGTAGGGCGCGCCCCAAGTAGGATTCCTACTATTGCTAGTAGGTTTCCAACTTGGGGAAGGGAGGGGGAAGGAAGGAGAGGGAGAGAGGGAAGGCAAGGCCCCCCCCCTTCCTTGTCCTATTCGGACCCAGGGGGAGGGGGACGCGGCCTGTCTTGGACGGCCCCTCTCTCTCCACTAGGGCCCATCGAGGCCCATTAGTTCCCCGGGGGGTTTTATTCGAAACTTCTCCGGAACACTTCCAGTGTCGGAATAGAGTCGTCCAATATATCAGTCTTTATGTCTCGACCATTTCGATACTCCTCGTCATGTCGGTGATCACATCCGGGACTCCGAACAATCTTTGATACAACATATCACATAAACTCATAATACCAATTATCATTGAGCGTTAAGCATGCAGACCCTATGGGTTCGAGAACTATGTAGACATGACCGAGACACGTCTCCAGTCAATAACAAATAGCGGAACCTGGATGCTCATATTGGTTCCTACATATTCTATGAAGATCTTTATCGGTCAAACCGCATAACGACAGACATTGTTCCGTTTGTCATCGGTATGTTACTTGCCTGAGATTTGATCGTCGGTATCATTATACCTTGTTCAATCTCGTTATCGGCAAGTCTCTTTACTTGTTCCGTAATACTTCATCCCGCAACTAACTCATTATTTTCAATGCTTGCAAGGCTTATAGTGATGAGTATTACCGAGAGGGCCCAGAGATACCTCTCAGAAACACGGAGTGACAAATCCTAATCTTGATCTATGCCAACCCAACAAACACCTTTGGAGACACCTGTAGAGCACCTTTATAATCACCCTTTTACGTTGTGACGTTTGGTAGCACACAAAGTGTTCATCCGGTATTCGGGAGTTGCATAATATCATAGTCTGAGGAACTTGTATAAGTCATGAAGAAAGCAGTAGCAATGAAACTGACACGATCATAATGCTAAGCTAATAGATGGGTCATGTCCATCACATCATTCTCCTAATGATGTGATCCCGTTCATCAAATGACAACACATGTCTATGGTTAGGAAACATAACCATCTTTGATTAACAAGCTAGTCAAGTAGAGGCATACTAGGGACTATGTGTTTTGTGTATATATTCACACATGTACTAAGTTTCCGGTTAATACAATTCTAGCATGAATAATAAACATTTATCATTAATTAAGGAAAAAAATAATAACTTTATTATTGCCTCTAGGGCATATTTCCTTCAAATAATTCCCTTTGATTGATTAATGGAAAAATTATATCATATTAATGTTTCTACTACTACTAGATGTAGCCACTACTTTCCCTTAGACTAGATAATTACACATACACACACACACACACACACACACAATTTGAATGTGTTAATCTCTTTATTTGGTTATGTTTAGACACAGATGACCACAGACACAAAAAATGTGAATGTGGTAATCTCTTGACTTGTTATATATTGTAGCCGGTGGACTCCGACGATGTCGACATGACAGCTGACGACACCGACATGAGAAGCAATCGAGTAAGAACATCTCATAACTTGATTCATAGCTGCACTTTCTTACTTGATTTGTTTGTCATCAAACTTGTAGGAACATCTCATAGTTTTTATACGTAGGAACAACAAACTTGATTTGTTGACAAGGAAAATTATTTCATAGTTGGTCATCATGTTTTTTTAACAAACTTGTAGGAGCAGCACATCATATTATTCATCAAACTTGTCGGAGAACTACATCAAACTTGTAGGAGTACTACATCATATTCTTCATCAAACTTGTAGGAGCACTTCTAGTTATGATGGTCATTATCTTCATTCTTCAACAAACTCTTCCCTAAAATGGTTTTATATGTTGGTCATCATATTGATTCATATATAGGTGTACTTCTAGTTATGATGGTCATCATCTTTATTTATTCCTTCACTTCTAGTAATGATGGTCATCATCTCTAGGTTTACTAATTGAATTTCATGCATGATGATTGCAAACTTTTATTTGTAGAGACACATAGAGATTCAGGTCAGGGGGTCTGTGCAAGCTAAATAAAAGGTCTATCATATGGACAGACTCGACCAACAATTTTTGGCCTCTCAAGAAACTATCACCACAAAGCTGAAGGAGGCAAGGGATTAACTGCAGGAGGAAAAGTATCAGCTGATTGACGAGAAGACTGAGCGCATCGATGAGATGAATGAGCTGAAGGAGGAGAGGGATCAGCTAAAGGAGGAGAGGGATCAACTCAAGAAGGAGAGGAATCAACTCAATCACGAGAGGAATAAGCTCAAAAGTATGAAGGTTGCTTTTGTCTAAGAGTGACAAGAGAATAGTCAAAAGCTTTGGAAGATCAAGGCAATATTTGAAGAGTAACGCTTTTATGTTAAGTTCATCGAATCGCTGAAGGTTTTATGTTAGTTGTTAAACTACTATGTTTTAGTTGGTCGAGTACCTATCCTAGTTGTTAAACTGCTATGTTTAGTTGATCGAGTGCCTATCTTAATTATTTGTTAAACTAATATTTTAGTTGATCGAGTACCTTTCTTAGTTGTTACCTATCTGTGTCGCTGAAGGTTTTTACTGTTGCTATAAAACTGAAAAATGCTAGCATTTTGGCTAGAAAACATTGTTGTGCAACTTTTTTTATACGTGAAAATCATATTATTGCCAGGGCTCCAACATGGAAAGTCACCGATGATGAAATATTACTGGTGGCGTGGGACACGTGGCAAGCCACCACTAATTTTTATCAGTGGTGCCATATTGGCGCCGTTGGGTGTCCATGCCACCAAGGCCCTTTTTGGCATGCCAGCACTAAGCTTTTCTGCAGTAGTGATCAAGTAATCTTGCTTCTCCAGATCATACAAATAGCAATCCGACTTTTCTGTCATATCAGTTGTATTTTTTTGATAGGATTGTATGAGATTGCATAGAAAATTTATACCATACCAAAGTACTTCTATGAAAACTAGTTCCATTTGAGGACTTGTTTATCATTTATTACTGAGAGTTCATTTTAGAGAAAAATCTTGTATAACACTGTTTTAAATATTGCATCCCTATTTGACATAGAAAATCATGTTTTGTTCTTTATCTAACATTGTGTCTCAATTTTATGCCCTTTATGACACATCCCTCCATTTTGAGCCTTAACGGTGTTAAATGACACCTGAAAGACCTATTTGCCCTTCATGGGGTATGTGACTAAAATTTTACATGGTAGTTTAGGTTCAACAGCTTTGTTAAATAAGATGTCATTGTATTCCTTGATGCAGACAAGTGTGCTCTGCATTGCATACTGACTTTTGGCTATATCATCTTGTAGTAAAGTTTGGCAGATATTCTCCAATCCCTTGCAATTAGGTACTCCTACATCTTTCCGTGTTAAGTCTTATTGGATCGAGTGAATTGGCCAAGGAATGATTGAAACCACTCACGTGTCTGTTGTGATTGTTCCACCCCAGCCCCAGGAGCTCATTTTAAGAGGGAGTTGCGGATGGATGATTAAGATAAAAATGAAAATAGTGAAGACGATGCGAATGACAAGGAGAGCTCGGACCGTGACCTACTGAATAAAACAGAGAATCCTTGAGATGCATCATACATCCACCTTTCCAGTTGCGATGGAAGATTCAGCCCACCAGCTGGATTGCAATGTCGGCCTGTGGTGAAGCTACTTGTTGTTGTAGCGGATTCACTGCCAATTCACAGGGAAGGGGGATTGCGACGATGGCATTTCACTGCCAATTCTGACCACGCCCAGGAGATGGCAGTGGCACACAAACACGGGAAACAAGAAGGTTGTGTCGAGAACTAGAAACAAAAAAAGATGAAAAATGAAAATAGAAAAAACCAGTAAAAACAGAGAAAAGAAAGCCAATTAGGGAACTTTCTAGAAGGTTTCCAAAACTGGATGGATCGCACTACGTAGCTCAAATTTTGTTGGCCCATCTTTGGTTGCTTGGGTTGTTCGCTTGCGTCGACAATCCGTGACAATGAGCGCCGAATGTGCACTAGTGGAAAAACAGGCTTTCCGTCCAGCCCCATAAGTCGCGAAGCTGTAGGAACCGCGACCAATGGGACCTTTAGTCATGATTCGAGGTGAACCGCGACCAAAGGCTGGGCCAGGCGCTCGGTGGCCAGCTGGTGCGTGAGGGGCTTTAGTCGCGGTTGGCCAGACAACCGCGACTAAAGGTTTCGGCACCTTTAGTCACGGTTTGCCAGGCCAACCGCGACTAAAGCCCCTCCCCTATATATACCCATCCAGCAGCCAACACTTAGCCATTTTGGAGCCATTCTCTTCACAAGTGGGTGTAGGTTTGCTTTTGGTTCCTCTTATGCACATAAGGTGTTTGATGAAATGCCCCAAGAGCATGAAACAAACATGACATGAAGTGTTGGAGCCACACTCTTCGATCGCGGTTAGCAACTTGATGAACCTTTGATGTGTCAATATGCATGTGTGTAGTTCATAACAAATGCTTGTTGGTTAATTATATATTTTATATTATAATAATGCAGATGAATCGGCATTGGATGTACGGTAACCGACTCTCCGGCGAGTTCACTACGGGTTTGAAAGATTTCCTCGTAGTGGCTAATGCGAACAAGCGGGGGTTTTGTTATCTGTCCATGTGTTATCTGTAAGAATGAGAAGGGTTACTCTTCCTCAAGAGTTGTTCACATGCATCTGCTTGAAGGGTTTCATGCCAAGCTATAATTGTTGGACCAAGCATGGAGAAAGAGGGTTATAATGGAAGAAGATGAAGAAGGGATGATTTCATCGATGAAAGCTATCTTGCTCATTTGGTGATACTTTCATGGAGGATCTGAAGGTGAAGGGAATGTGAAGAAGAGGCACGTGATGATCCCGTTGATGATCTTGGTCGGACCATTCTTGATGCACGGAGACGCTGCGAACCGAAAAGGAGAGGAGAATTTGGATCGCATGTTAGAGGATCCGTAAAGGCGCTGTACCCGGATGCGATGATGGTCGAAAAAGCTGGGCTGCTGCTGGATTTGCTGAAATGGAAGGCAGAGGCAGGTGTAGCTGACTCGGCATTTGAAAACTTGCTGAAAATGTTGAAGAATATGTTTCAAAGGATAACGAGTTGCCCTTGAGACGTCTGAAGCAAAGAAGGTTGTCTTCCCTCTAGGTTTAGAGGTTACGAAGATACATGCATGCATCAACGATCGCATCCTCTACCGCGTGAATACGAGAATTTGAATGAATGCCCGGTATGCACTTTGCATTGCGTTATAAGATCGAGGCGATGACCCGGTGCGATGTTGAGGGCGAAACCGGGAAGAGGGTTCCCGCCAAGGTGATGTGGTATGCTCCTATAATACCATGGTTGAAACGTCTGTTCATGAACAAAGAGCATGCCAAGTTGTTGCGATGGCACAAAGAGGAACGTAAGTCGGACGGGAGTTGAGACACACCGCAGATGGAGCGCAATGGAGAAAGATCGATAGATGGTTCAGAGATTTTGCAGGTGACGCAAGGAACATAAGATTTGCTCTAAAGCACGGATGGCATGAATCCTTTTGGCGAGCGTAACTCCAGCCATAGCACTCGCCCGTGACTCTATGCATCTACAACCTTCCTCCTTGGTTGTGCATGAAGCGGAAGTTCATTATAATGCCGTGCTCATCCAAGGTCGAAGCAACCCGCAACGACATCGATGTGTACCTAAGGCCATTAGTTGATGAACTTTTACAGCTGTGGGGTGGTGTCCGTGTGTGGGATGAGCACAAACAAGGGAATTTGACCTCGAAGCGTTGCTTTTCGTAACCATCAACGATTGGCCTGCTCTTAGTAACCTTTCGGGACTGTCAAATAAGGGATACAATGCATGCACGCACCGCTTACATGAGACCGAAAGTGTACATTTGCCAAATTGTAAGAAGAACGTGTACCTTGGGCATCGTCGATTTCTTCCGAAAATTCATCCAAGAAGAAAGAAAGGCAAGCATTACAACGGCAAGGCAGATCACCGGCAAGCTCTGCGGAACGACCGGTGCTGAGGTATTTGATATGGTCAAGGATTTGAAAGTCATCTTTGGAAAGGGTCTGGCGGACAATCAGTTCGAAGGGAGCCGACGGCACGCAGCCATGTGGAAGAAGAAATCTATATTCGGGAGCTAGAATATTGGAAAGTCCTAGATGTCCGCTCTGCAATCGGCGTGATGCACGTTCTGAAGAATATTTGCGTGAACCTCCTAAGCTTCTTGGGCGTGTATGGGAAGACAAATGATACAAAGGAAGCACGGCGGGGACCAGCAACGTTTGAAAGACCACGATGACCGGCATCCGGAATGGTTTCAAGGTCGTGCCAGCTACGCTCGACCAAAGAAGAGAAGGTCATCTTTTTGAATGCTCGAGCAGTATGAAGGTCCCGTCTGGATTCTCGCCCAATATAAAGGGAATAATAAACATGGCGGAGAAAAAGTTCCAAAAACTGAAGTCTCACGACGCCACGTGATTATGACGCAATTGCTTCCGATTGCTTTGAGGGGCTCTGCGGAAAATGTTCGATTAGCCATTGTGAAGCTATGTGCATTCCTCAATGCAATCTCTCGAAGGTAATCAATCCGGAAGTTCTACCACGGTTCTGAGCGATGTGATCCAATGTCTTGTCGGTTTCGAGTTGGTGTTCCGCCATCCTTCTTCAATATTATGACGCACCTCTGGTTCACCTAGTCGAAGAGATTTCCGTTCTCGGTCTGTATTTCTACACAATATGTTCCCCTCGAGAGGTTCATGGGAGTATTAAAGAAATATGTTAAAATCGTGCTAGGCGAGAAGGAAGCATCGCCAAGGGCTATGGAAATGAGGAGGTAATTGAGTTTTGTGTTGACTTTGTTCCGACCTTAAGCCGATTGGTCTTCCTCGATCGCGCACGAGGGGAGACTAAGTGGAAAAGGCACGATCGGAAGGAAATCAACGATATGTATGGACGGCCATTCTCTCGATGAAGCACACCACCTTTGTCTTGACCAATTCCAACTTGGTGGCTCCGTACTTTGAGAAACACAAGAATATTTTATGCTCGGACAACCCGGGAAGCTGAATCTGGATTAGGAAGGCCCACATGGAGACTTTCGCAGTTGGTTGAGAAAACATTTAATGAATGACAATGATGTTGTAGATCATTTGTACATGTTGGCCAAGACACCATCTTCGACTATAACGACTTTCCAAGGGTGCGAGATAAATGGGAATACATTTTACACGATCGCCCAAGATAAAAAGAGCACCAACCAAAACAGTGGTGTCCGCTTTGATGCAGCAACCGAGAATGGGCAAAAGGTCACATATTATGGTTACATAGAGGAGATATGGGAACTTGACTATGGACCCTCCTTTAAGGTCCCTTTGTTCGGTGCAAATGGTTCAAGCTAACGGGAGGTGGGGTAAAGGTGGACCAGCAATACGGAATGACAATGGTGGATTTCAACAATCTTGGTTACCTTGACGAACCATTCGTCCTAGCGAAAGATGTCGCTCGGGTTTTCTATGTGAAGGACATGAGTAGCAAATCGAGGAAGCGGAAAGATAAGAAAACGATCAATTACATCATGCGATGATTCAAAGCGCCACATTGTTCTTTTCAGGAAAAGAAACATCGTGGGAGTGGAGGACAAGATGACAAGTCGAGAAGATTATAATATGTTTGCTGAAATTCCGCCCTTCAAAGTGAACACCGACCCAAGCATTAAGTTAAATGATGAGGATGCTCCATGGATACAGCACAATCGTAAGCAGCGCTGGGACACAAGGGAAGAATTGATGTGTAATAATTTATTGTACCAAACTTTGTATTTGGTCGATGAACTGAATGATGTATCAAACCTTTGTAAAACCTTCAAGGGATTAGTTTTATTTTTCTGATTTTTTGATATATAATTGTATTTTTAAGAATTTAAAATGAATTAGTTTTATTTTTCTGATTTTAAAAGGAAAAAGGAAGAAGAAGAAAGAAGGAAAAGGAAAAAAGCAGAAGAAAAAAGGAAAAGCAGAAGAAAAAAAAACAAGCAGAAGAAAAAGGAAAAGCAGAAGAAAAAAAACAAGCAGAAGAAAAACATAAGAAAAAAAACAAACAGAAGAAAAGCAGAAGAAAAAGGAAAAAGGAAGAAAGGAAGAAAAAAGAAGAAAAACAAGAAAAAGGAAGAAACAAACAGAAGAAAAAAAAGAAGAAAAAGGAAGAAAAAAACAGAAGAAAAACAAGAATTTAAAATGAATTAGTTTTATTTTCTGATTTTTTGATATATAATTGTATTTTTAAGATTTTAATAACATAAATAAATAAGTAATTAGAAACTTTAATAGCAAAAATAATTATCATAAAGTAAAATAAATAAGTAATTAGAAACAAAATAAAATAAAATAAATAAGTTTTTGTTGTAAGTAGAAACAAAACAAAATAAATAAAGCAAAAATGAAAACAAAAACAGGCAAAAAATAAAGCAAAATGAAAACAAAAACAGGCAAAAAACAAAAAGCAGGGTACCCTTTAGTCGCGGTTGGGGCGAGACCGCGACTAATGGTACCATTAAGTCATGTCCGCCTCCCCAACCGCGACTAAAGGGTCTTCTTCTGAGGAACGAAGCGGCAAAACCCTTTAGTCGCGGTTGGGAGGCGAGGCTGACTAAAGGGTACTTTAGTCGCGAGTCTCGTGCCGCCAACCGCGATTAAAGAACTAAATACAAGCCCTCGGCGTCGCCGCCGTTTCTCGCTTTGTTCGTCTCTGCCGCGCGCCTCGCCGCCGCGCCGCCGCCGTCGCCCTCGCCCTCGGCCGCCGCCGTCGCCCTCGCCCTCCGCGCTTGCCCGTCGCCCCTCGCCCATTGCGCCGCCGCCGGCCGACCTCGATCGCCGCCGCCCGTCGCCCTCGCCCGGTATGCCTTGCCCCGGCAACCGCCGCCGCCGCCTCCGTTCGGCCGCCTCCGTCGCCCTCGCCCTCGGCCGCCGCCCGTCGCCCTCGCCCTTGTGCGCCGCCCTTGTGCCGGCCTCGATCGCCGCCGCCCGTCGCCCTCGCCCGCCTTGTGCCTCCCAAGCAACCGCCGCCGCCTCCGTTCGGCCGCTCGCTCGCCGCCCGCCGCGTTTGGCCCTCTAGGCCACTGCCAAACGGGGCCCACTACCCAGATCAAAAAAAAAGAGGAGACAAAAAAAATATTTAAAATATTAATTAATTAATTAATTAATTAACTTAATTAAATTAACATTAACCTAATTAATCATTAATTAAACTAATTAACTTGGTTAGTTAGTTAGCTGTGAATGACATGTGGGACCTCTTGAGTGCATTGACTAGTCAAAGCCCACAGTTGGCCGATGACGTCATCTTGACATCATATTTGCAATTTCGAATTTAATTAATTTCGGTAATTCTAAAATGTCCTAAAACTTTAAAAATTAGTATAAAATAACTCGTAACTTCGGATGAAAATACTTTGTACATGAAAGTTGCTCGTAAGCGACGAGGCGAATCCGGATCACGCAGCCTGTTCGACCGCCACACCTCCCTAGCATAGCAAACCTGCAACTTTCCCCTCCGGATCACTGTCAAAACGCTAAACACAGGGGATACTTTCCGGATGTTTCCCCTTCGTCGGTACCACCCTCTTTGCCGCGTTAGGGCACACCTAGCACCGCCGTCCTCTGCCGCCCGTCTCGCGCTCTACCGCGACACCCTCTCCCACCCTTCCTCGCCCCTCCTTTTGCCACCGCCCTTTCGCCACCGCCACCGCCACCCCTTCTTCACTTAATTAATTTGTTTTACTACATGTTTTCGGGATGACATAATGGCGGACGATAGAGCTGACCGATTATGGACAACTATGATCCGGACGGTGAAGCACATATGTTCGGCATCATAAGCGGCGATATTCAATATGTGCCGACCGGAGAAGAAGAAGATGATATCTCTTCTTATTATCGAACCTTGACGGTGAAGATGAAGGGCACCGTCGACAAGATGATGTCAAGAAACGTCGATAAACGACGATCTTCAAATGGAAGTAGCAACCACCTCCGCGCGAGGTATATATATACATTGAGCCTCTGGTGATACAAACTAACTGATTTGAATAAATATGTGTGTACTAACAGCGCGACTCTCTTTCTTATTTTAGCCCTCGGCGGATCGTCGAAACAATCGAGTACATCGTCAAAGCGTGGCGCAACCAAGGCGATGAAACAAGGAGAAACATGCACCATCGCGGTTGTCGACAAGGTGCAACCGCAGGCGGCTGGAGCCCCGCAAGAACGCCACCAAGTTTGTCACCAATGCGGAGCCATTGTTAGAGACAACGTCTCGATCACCGTCGAGAGTGGAATGAGCCAAAGAAGGCACGAATTGATGGTTTCACTTTTGTCGATAAGAGAACAAAAAGATTGCTTCAAGAAGCTTATGGAACATTTCGTTCTACCTCCGGAATACAACAAATTCGATGAGGAGGGTAACAAGATTGAGGAAAACAAGGAGAGGAGGAGGCTAGTCAAACAGTTCGCTCTTCATAAGATGGCGAAGCATTAGGAAATTCAAGCAAAATCTAGCCCGTGACTTTGTCAAGCGAGAACAAGACTCGGATTTCAAAGGACAATATGAGAAACTGAAAGATGATTGGCCAGAATTTGTGAAGCAAAAGAAATCGGAGCAGTTCATTCAAATATCGAAAAAATAAGGAAAATGCGGCTAAGAAGGAGTACAATCATGTTATGGGGCCAGGAGGGTATCGCATTTGGGTGCCTAGGTTCGAGAAGATGGAGAACGAGCTGAGGCGCGAGAATCCGTCCAGTGCGGAGGATGGGACCCAAGGGCCAAAAGCTGGTGGAAATGCGGGCATGGGGAACGCCGAACCGGAGGCAGGGGAGTGTGTTTACGAGGCAAATTAATTAAACCCACCCAAGCCCTTATTGGCGCAATGAAGGATGCTCAACAGGGAAGATCAAGTTCAACAGAGAGAACGAGCTACGACAAAAGCCCTCGGGAATCCTGAACACGGAGGGCGTGTACGAGGCATGGGGCACATTTCGTGGAAAATAGGGTTCCCCGAGCGATGACCCGTCTGATTCTGAAGCCGTAAGAGAAAGATGGATCGGAAGCGGATGTTGTGGCGCGGTTGGCATCGGAAATGGAAGTGATGAAGAAAACCATGAGTGTACTAGTAGCGAAAGAGATTCAGCTCGGGTGCAGCATGAAGATCATCCAGCGGATCTCGGAAGCCAAGCAGCGGAGAAGCGGCGTGGCTTCCACGGAGGCCCCACCGGCTGGTGCAGATGCACCGACGATCGAAATTACTGCACGGAGCCTCTCGGTGATCGAAATTACTGCACCGGAGCCTCCTCGCTACCCGTGGGCGATATAAAGGAGATGAAAGAATGTCATCTGTATTATCCTATCGGGAACATGTCCATGAAGGTAGCCATCGGCGATGCTTTACCATGTTTACGGAGCACTCCACCACAACAACCCCATTAAAGATGGCTATGCTCGTGTCACGGTGGAGGACATAGTCCAAGGGTTTGAGGACACGGAGATTGAAATTGCTACACGAAGGGAGAAAAGACTTGGAGATGTCAAGCGCCATTACATTCTATGGCAAAAGAAGTTTATCAAGTTTCGAGGCGAGGCGCCAAGGACAACAAGTCCACCCCTACGGTGGTGGTGGTGGCGGTGGCGGTGGTGGTGGTGGTGGTGGTGGTGGCGGTTCACCTACACCTCCGTCACATCGGCCGACGCCGCCCCGATCCTAACGTCCGTGGTGATCATCCGCCGCCCCGATCCTCGTCCGCGGGTGATCGACGCCGCCCCCAATCCACCTACGGCAAAAGCGAAGCAGTCTGGATTATTAACCCGGACCCTTATGTACCTAAGACCACAAAGGTACCGGAGCCATCATCAAGCCTCTCCCACAAGGCCTTGGGAGCGTAGTGCCGAGGAAGTCGGCGCGCCATGGCTGCTGATTTGGAGAAATGGAAGGCGGACTGCAAGAAGAAAAGAGAGCCCGAGCCCAAGCGGTATTTTCGATGAGCAAAAGAAGTGGGCTAAGTCATTTTGAGCACACCGTCCCAAGCCGCGAAGAATCGCCTAACGACTATGCACGTGAACTTGCAGGCAGGCACTCATGTTCAAGGAGAACAAAGAGCGGAGAAGGCGAAAGTAAAAAAGTGGGAAACAAGTTGCCCAGCTCGGGAACAAAGTAAACAATCGATTGCCCGCTTATAGTGGAAGCCTTCGTCCGGATGCCCCGAGATCATACAAGCTGCGGCAGCACAGGATTGATAGAACGAGTGCGGAGAACAAGCGCCAACTTAGGTATTACTCTTCGTGAACTATTAGACCTTGATGAGTTGCCGTGAAGGAGGTAGTAATTACATATGTCAAGAATGGGCCTCTCGTCGAGCCTGCTGAGAGAAAAGGATCTACGACCAAATGAAACGTCTGCTGAATTGGTACAAGGGTTACATAAAAATAAAAACGCCAAAGAATATATTTATGCGGAAGTTAGACATGAGCATCACTTCAAACATTACTATGTACAAATTGCCTTTGAGTGAATTGTTCCAGCTTTTCAATCTGCTGTGAGCTCGACAAATCTATCATCGGTTGCTACGTTACGTAAGTGATTTATTAATTTCTACCCCATCTCGTTCATATTGCCTCGCACTATATATATGTCCTAACTATATTGTTGTGTCCTCTATTATACATGCGAGAATGAAGATTAAGGAATGCGAGTAAGGAACATCCATGATGTTGGGTTCATTGACCCACACATCGTTAATGATATTGTGTTGAAGCATTACCCGCCGACGTGGAGGCGGACTGTGGCGATTTCTTACAAAGCAGGAACTCAAAAGTGATATTCTATTTCCTTACCATTTTGGGTGAGTGTTTACATCTTGAGCACATTCTCTTTTGTTTACTCCATGCATGGTATGTGGCGGCTAATCGATGAGTTATGCATGACGTCTTGTGCATGTATCGTGTCCGAGTTCCACCTGGATTCGCTAGTAATTAAAGTTAACACCTCGAATGTCTCGCCCACGACTCTCGAATAAGGATCCAAAGCTTTGGGGCGACATGAGAAAAATGCTGCGAAGTAATTATTTTCATTCATTTGCGCTCTATATCGATCGGCCTATTTGGTTCATTTCCTAATATCAAGTAACTAATAACTCTCTTGTTCATTTAATTTTCTTTGCCTCGTAGGGTTTGGAGGCGGTTCGTAGATACAAAGGTCGGTGAATTCAAAAAGAGCTAGAATTCAAATTGTTAAAGCCTAAGAATCTTTGGGGATATTCAGCCACCGTTGACCAATCTATGTGCATACTATGTCTCGAGAGGATCCGAGATACACCTCTGAGCGGGTTGATCCAAGTGATACCAATGCTCGGAGGAATAACCTCCGTGGATGCTTAGTCCGAAGCTCGCTTCCACCACTTCAAGAGGAACTAGCTGGATGGTTCGTAAGGAAGTCCTCCATCCTAAAGGAGAACACTATTACGAGGGCGTAGAAATTTATATGGATTAAATCATGTATGGAAACTTGTTCAAAATTGTATATGGTCATCCGATGATATTGAATATATATTGTATATTCCTCTTGAATTTTTTTGGTTCTAATTTCAAATTTATTTGAAATTGTACACATATGCATGTATGTAGTACCGTAGAATATATGAAACTCCTTCAAAATTAAAATAAAGCACAAAAGAAATAAAACAATACAAATTAAGCAGAAAACAGGTTTAGGGGGGCTAAACCCTAAACTGGGCGGCCTTTAGTCGCGGTTGGCGAAGAACCGCGACTAAAGGTCCTCCGCCCGACAACCGCCTGGCGCCCACGTGGACGGGCCGTTAGTCGCGGTTCTTAAGCAGCCGCGACTAAAGGTGGGGGGCTTTAGTCGCGCTTAGTTGGTCGCGGTTGCGCAGCCGCGACTAATGGCAGTTGCAAACCGCGACCAAAGGCCTTTTTTCCACCAGTGGTGGTAGGTAAAGGGTTTCTGTAGGCTTAAGGCCGGCTTGTGCCATTGTCCCGGCTTCCTCATACCACCCGGTGCCCTCCAACCATGGTTCCTCTCGACTAATCCAAGTCGTGCAATACCGTCGGGTAATGAGACCATATTTGTTTCGAATCACGCAGAAGAGCTACATGAATTAAGGGTCACCCAATACGGGTCTTGCGGGAACGGTTTAAAGAGAAGCTATTATGTCGACTTTCGTGTGTTTTTTCGGTGGTGGTTCTCATCGATTTTTGTTGTGGTTTTCTGTTTCTTTATAGATTTTTTATATTTTTTTCTTTGGTATTTGTTTTCATCCTTTGTTTGTTTTCTATGTTTGTTTACCGGTTTTCTTTTTTTTTTTGTTTTTTCAAATAGATGTCCAATTTTTTCAAACATGTTATACATATTTTATATATAGTGTAACATTTTTAAATATATGTTTGGAATATTCTTTTAAATAAATGGAAAACATTTTCTATCACATGTTGAACATTTTTCAATAATCTGCAACATTTTTTGGCAATGTATTAACATTTTTTTAAATGTCACGAACATATTTTCTGAAAAAAGGTGAGTACTTTCTTTAATTGTCATGAACATTCTTGGGTAGTACAAAATATTTTTTAGTATTATCCCTTCATTTTTATTACATTGTTTACACAATTTTTGAAAATTTCGTCAACAATTTTTTTGGAATGTCGGATATTTTTAAAATATCACGTGAATTTTATTGAACGGTATGAAACTTTTTTCTAACTGAAAAACATTATTTTACATTGTCTAAACAGTTTTTAAAATATGATGGAAACTTGTGCAAATACGCAATTTTTATGAATAGTATGAAATATTATCTCTAAATTACGCAAACATTTTTTGAAATTATGAAATAGTTTTAAGAAATGCCACAAACATTTTTTTGAAAGATGTGAACATTTTCTAAATGTCACAAACATTCATTTCTGAATGCTATCAACGTTTTCTTAAAATTGGTGCAAACATTAATTTTACACAAGTGAATATTTTTTAAATGCTGGATGATCACTTTCAAATTTAGGTAAAGTAGTTTTAAATATCATTTCTTGAAATGGAAACAAAATTAGAAAAAGAAAAAATGAACAAACAAACTTACGTTCGTAGCAACTAGAGTCGGCCAAGTAGTGCACCGCACAAAGGCGAGGGAATACTCGCGCTCGCTGCGGGCAAGCTATAAATGCACACTTAGTTAGATAGAAAGAAGTTTCCATGCCTACAAGAGGCACCAAAGAAACAAACAACGCCATAGATGAAGCGACCCAAACACAAACCCACAACCAAAACAACGACAAGTGACTTAAGGTTCTTGGCACATGTGTCGGCAACCCGTGGCCTAGACAAAGTAGTAGCACCCCAAGCAAGAACAACAATGAACATCAACAACCAACAAGCATGGAAGCATATCACATGCACCGAAGGAACTTGCAACATGTGAGAGCAACGACCACGATAGTAGAACCGCAAGCTCACCGGGATGACAGACATCACCAGGTCAAGGGACCCCCAATTGCACGAGAACGAGTGCCATGAAAGAGATGACCGCAACCATGCACTGAACATAGCACCATCGTAGGAGGAAGACAACCATGAATAGCTCAACAAGCATGCACCACTCGCCACCGAGCCAACCGCCACGAAACCAACCAAAGAAGAAGATCTATTGAAGAGATATCAGCCCAATGGTAGGGTCGGAGAACAAGGGCTGGTGGGACCATTATCGTACCAATCAAGAAATGACCAAACAAAAACAACCAAAAACGCACAACCTCATATAGCAACACAAGGATGATTGGATGAAGGGGACATATCAGGACGCAAGGGAGGGCTGAGCACCGGATACGGCGACGAGGCACGCAAATCCAACCTAAAACAGCCGATGGAGGATGGTGCATCACTTTGAGGTGAGGCCATTATCCCGCAACAACTGAAGAGGACCGTGCATGCGGAGGCCCTGATCAGGCTAAGTGAAGCAATGATCCGGTTGAGAACGTCTAAGGGAGGGACAAAGGAGGAGGTGTTGGGTGCACCACCACGACGTAGGCTCGCGACACCACTGATGATGTGGGTGTTGGGGAACGTTGCAGAAAATTAAAATTTTCCTACGGTTTCACCAAGATCCATCTATGAGTTCATCAAAGCAACGAGTCATGGGAGAGAGTTTGCATCTACATACCACTTGTAGATCGCGTGCGGAAGCTTGCAAGGGATGGTGATGATGGAGTCGTACTCGGCGTGATTCAGATCACCGATGTCCAAGTCTGAGCGGACAGCACCTCCGCGTTCAACACACGACGGGATGGGAGACGTCTCCTCCTTCTTGATCCAGCAAGGGGAAGGAGAGGTTGATGATGATCCAAAGAAGACGACGGCGTGGTGATGGATCTGTGAGAACTCAGCAGGCTTCGCCAAGCGTCTACGGAGGAGGACGAGGTGTAGGGGAGGGAGGCGCCAAGGCAATGGGTGCGGCTGCCTCCCCTGCCCTCCTTTATATAGGACCCTGGGCGCGCCGCCCCGGGAGATCCAATCTCCCAAGGGGCGGCAGCCAAGGGGGAGGTGCCCCCAAGGCATGGGGCGCGCCCCCCTAGGGTTTCAACCCTAGGCGCAGGGGTGGGCCTAGGGGGGTGCACCAGCCCACTATGGGCTGGCTCCCCTCCCACGTCAGCCCATGGGGCCCTCCGGGATGGGTGGACCCACCCGGTGGACCCCCGGGACCCTTCCGGTGGTCCCGGTACAATACCGGGTGACCCCGAAACTTTCCCGATGGCCGAAATACCACTTCCTATATATTATTCTTTACCTCCGGACCATTCCGAAACTCCTCGTGACGTCCGGGATCTCATCCGGGACTCCGAACAACATTCAGTATGCTGCATACTCATATTCATACAACCCTAAGCGTCCATTGAACCTTAAGTGTGTAGACCCTACGGGTTCGGGAGACACGCAGACATGACCGAGACGACTCTCGGGCAATAACCAACAGCGGGATCTGGATACCCATGTTGGCTCCCACATGCTCCTCGATGATTTCATCGGTTGAACCACGATGTCGAGGATTCGATCAAATCCCGTATACAATTCCCTTTGTCAATCGATGCGTTACTTACCCGAGACTCGATCGTCAAGTATCCCAATACCTTGTTCGGTCTCGTTACGGCAAGTCACTTTACTCGCACAGTAATGCATGATCCCGTGGCCAACACCTTGGTCACCTTGAGCTCATTATGATGATGCATTCTTGAGTGGGCCCAGAGATACCTCTCCGTCATACGGAGTGACAAATCCAGTCTCAATCCGTGTCAACCCAAGCAGACACTTTCGGAGATACCTGTAATGCACCTTTATAGTCACCCGATTACGTTGCGACATTTGATACACCCAAGGCACTCCTACGGTATCCGGGAGTTACACGATCTCATGGTCGAAGGAAGAGATACTTGACATTGGCAAAGCTCTAGCGCAACGAACTACGATCTTTATGCTATGCTTAGGATTGGGTCTTGTCCATCACATCATTCTCCTAATGATGTGATCCCGTTATCAACGACATCCAATGTCCATAGCCAGAAACCATGACTATCTGTTGATCACAACGAGCTAGTCAACTAGAGGCTCACTAGGGACGTATTGTGGTCTATGTGTTCACGTGTATTACGATTTCCGGATAATACGCTTATAGCATGAACAAAAGACAATTATCATGAACAATGAAATATAATAATACTTTTATTATTGCCTCTAGGGCATATTTCCAACATCTCCCACTTGCACTAGAGTCACCAATCTAGTTACATTGTGATGAATCGAACACCCATAGAGTTACGGTGTTGATCATGTTTTGCCCATGAGAGAGGTTTAGTCAGCGGATCTGCGACATTACGATCCGTGTGCACTTTGCAAATCTCTATGTCTCCATCTTGAACATTTTCACGGATGGAGTTGAAATGACGCTTGATGTGCTCGGTCTTCTTGTGAAACCTGGGCTCCTTGGCAAGGGCAATAGCTCCAGTGTTGTCACAGAAGAGTTTGATCGCCCCGACGCATTGGGTATGACTCCTAGGTCGGTGATGAACTCCTTCACCCAAATCGCTTCATGCGCTGCCACCGAGGCTGCCATGTACTCCGCTTCACACGTAGATCCCGCCACGACGCTTCGCTTGCGGCTGCACCACCATCGCTCCACCATTCAACATATACACGATCCGGTTTGTGACTTAGAGTCATCAGATCTGAGTCGAAGCTAGCGTCGAGGTAACCCTTTACGACGAGCTCTTCGTCTCCTCCATAAACGAGAAACATGTCCTTTGTCCTTTTCAGGTACTTCAGGATATTCTTGACCGCTGTCTAGTGTTCCTTGCCTGGATTACTTTGGTATCTTGCTACCAAACTTACGGCAAGGTTTACATCGGTCAGTACACAGCATGGCATACATAATAGATCCTATGGCTGAAGCATAGGGGATGACACTCATCTCTTCTTTATCTTTTGCCGTGGTCGGTGACTGAGCTGAGCTCAATCTCACACCTTGTAACATAGGCAAGAACCCTTTCTTGGACTGATCCATTTTGAACCTCTTCAAAATCTTATCAAGGTATGTGCTTTGTGAAAGACCTATGAGGCGTCTCGATCTATCTCTATAGATCTTGATGCCTAATATATAAGCAGCTTCTCCAAGGTCCTTCATGGAAAACACTTATTCAAGTAGGCCTTAATGCTGTCAAGAAGTTTTGTATCATTTCCCATCAAGAGTATGTCATCTACATATAATATGAGAAATGCTACAGAGCTCCCACTCACTTTTTTGCAAACGCAGGCTTCTCCATAAGTCTGCATAAACCCAAACGCTTTGATCATCTCATCAAAACGAATGTTCCAACTCCGAGATGCTTGCACCAGCCCATAAATGGATCGCTGGAGCTTGCATACTTTGTTAGCGTTCTTAGGATCGACAAAACCTTCCGGTTGCATCATATCTGATTCTTCCTTAAGATGTTCGTTAAGGAATGCCGTTTTGGCGTCCATCGCCATATCTCATAATCATAGTATGCGGCAATTGCTAACATGATTCGGACGGACTTCAACTTCGCCACGGAGAGAAAGTCTCGTCGTAGTCAATCCCTTGAACTTGTCGATAACCCTTAGCGACAAGTCGAGCTTTATAGATGGTAATATTACCATCCGCGTCAAATCTTCTTCTTAAAAATCCATTTGTTTTCTATCGCTCGCCGATCATCGGGCAAGTCTGTCAAAGTCCATACTTTGTTTTCATACATGGATTCTATCTCGGATTTCATGGCTTCAAGCCATTTGTTGGAATCTGGGCCCGCCATCGCTTCTTCATAGTTCGAAGGTTCACCGTTGTCTAACAACATGATTTCCAGGACAGGGTTTGTTGGAAATATGCCCTAGAGGCAATAATAAAAGTATTATTATTATATTTCCTTGTTCATGATAATTGTCTTTTATTCATGCTATAACTGTATTATCCGGAAATCGTAATACACGTGTGAATACATAGACCACAATATGTCCCTAGTGAGCCTCTAGTTGACTAGCTCGTTGTGATCAACAGATAGTCATGGTTTCTGACTATGGACATTGGATGTCGTTGATAACGGGATCACATCATTAGGAGAATGATGTGATGGACAAGACAATCCTAAGCATAGCACAAAGATCGTGTAGTTCGTTTGCTAGAGCTTTTCCAATGTCAAGTATCTCTTCCTTAGACCATGAGATCGTGTAACTCCCGGATACCGTAGGAGTGCTTTGGGTGTATCAAAGCGTCACTGGCGTAATCGGGTGACTATAAAGGTGCACTACTGGTATCTCCAAAAGTGTCATTGGGTTGACACGGATCGAGATGGGATTTGTCACTCCGTGCAAGCGGAGAGGTATCTCTGGGCCCACTCGGTAGGACATCATCATAATGTGCACAATGTGACCAAGGGGTTGATCACGGGATGATGTGTTGCGGAACGAGTAAAGAGACTTGCCGTAACGAGATTGAACAAGGTATCGGTATACCGACGATCGAATCTCGGGCAAGTAAAATACCGCTAGACAAAGGGAATTGTATACGGGATCGATTGAGTCCTTGACATCGTGGTTCATCCGATGAGATCATCGTGGAACATGTGGGAGCCAACATGGGTATCCAGATCCGCTGTTGGTTATTGATCGGAGAACGTCTCGGTCATGTCGCATGTCTCCCGAACCCGTAGGGTCTACACACTTAAGGTTCGATGGCGCTAGGGTTATAAAGGAAGCTTGTATGTGGTTACGAATGTTGTTGAGTCCGGATGAGATCCGGGACGTCACGAGGAGTTCGGAATGGTCCGGAGGTAAAGATTTATATATGGGAAGTCTGTTTTGGTCACGGAAAAGTTTGGGTTTTATCGGTAAAATCTGCACGGGACCACCGGAGGGTCCCGGGTCCACCAAGTGGGGCCACCTACCCCAGAGGGCTGCGTGGGCCATGTGTGGGAGGAACCAGCCCGGTGGGCTGGTGCGCCCCACAAGGGGCCCAAAGCGCAGGGGAGGTGGGAGGGGCAAACCCTAGGAGATGGGCCCTAAGGCCCATGCTCCTGCGCCCCTCTCCTCCCTCCTGGCCGCCACCCCAGATTGGATCTGGAGGCTGGCCGCACCCCTTGGGGGTGGGAAACCCTAAAGGGGGCGCAGCCCCCTCTCCCCCTATAAATAGTGAGGCATGGGGCTGCCCAGAGAACACACAGAATACACGTGATTCGACTCTGCCTTTGGTTGCAGCCCTCTCCTCTCTCCCAAGTACTCCTCCTCTCCCGTGGTGCTTAGCGAAGCCCTGCTGGATTGCCACACTCCTCCATCACCACCACGCCGTTGTGCTGCTGCTGGAGGGAGTCTTCCTCAACCTCTCCCTCTCTCCTTGCTGGATCAAGGCGGGGGAGACGTCACCGGGCTGTACGTGTGTTGAACGCGGAGGTGCCGTCTGTTCGGCACTTGATCATCGGTGATTTGAATCACGACGAGTACGACTCCATCAACCCCGTTCACTTGAACGCTTCCGCTCAGCGATCTACAAGGGTACGTAGATGCACTCTCTTTCTACTCGTTGCTGGTCTCTCCATAGATAGATCTTGGTGACACGAGGAAAATTTTGAATTTCGCTCGTTCCCCAATGATGGCATCATGAGCTAGGTCTATTGCGTAGATTCTTTGCACGAGTAGAACACAAAGTAGTTGTGGGCGTTGATGTTGTTCAATATGCTTACCGTTACTAGTCCAATCTTGTTTCGACGGTATTGTGGGATGAAGCGGCCGGACCGACCTTACACGCTCTTCACGTGAGGCAAGTTCCACCGATTGACATGCACCGTGCATAAGGTGGCTAGCGGTGCCGATCTCTCCCACTTTAGTCGGAACGGATTCGATGAAAAGGGTCCTTATGAAGGGTAAATAGCAATTGGCAAATCACGTTGTGGTTTTGCGTAGGTAAGCGTTCTTGCTAGAAACCCATAGCAGCCACGTAAAACATGCAAACAACAATTAGAGGACGTCTAACTTGTTTTTGCAGGGTATGCTATGTGATGTGATATGGCCAAGATGAATGTGATGAATGATATGTGATGTATGAGATTGATCATGTTCTTGTAATAGGATTCACGACTTGCATGTCGATGAGTATGACAACGGCAGGAGCCATAGGAGTTGTCTTTATTTATTGTATGACCTGCGTGTCATTGAACAACGCCATGTAATTACTTTACTTTATTGCTAACGGTAGCCATAGTAGTAGAAGTAATAAGTTGGCGAGACGACTTCATGGAGACACGATGATGGAGATCATGATGATGGAGATCATGGTGTCATGCGGTGACGATGATGATCATGGAGCCCGAAGATGGAGATCAAAGGAGCAAAATGATATTGGCCATATCATGTCACTATTTGATTGCATGTGATGTTTATCATGTTTATGCATCTTGTTTACTTAGGACGACGGTAGTAAATAAGATGATCCTTACAAAATTTCAAGAAGTGTTCTCCCCGGTGTGCACCGTTGCTACAGTTCGTCGCTTCTAAGCACCACGTGATGATCGGGTGTGATGGATTCTTACGTTCACATACAACGGGTGTAAGACAGTTTTACACAGCGAAAACACTTGGGGTTAACTTGACGAGCCTAGCATGTGCAGACATGGCCTCGGAACACGGAGACCGAAAGGTCGAGCATGAGTCGTATGGAGGATACGATCAACATGAAGATGTTCACCGATGATGACTAGTCCGTCTCACGTGATGATCGGACACGGGCTAGTTGACTTGGATCATGTAATCACTTAGATGACCAGAGGATGTCTATCGAGTGGGAGTTCATAAGATGAACTTAATTATCCTGAACATAGTCAAAAGACCTTTGCAAATTATGTAAATGGCTCGCGCTTTAGTTCCTTTGTTTAGATATGTTCCTAGAGAAAATATAGTTGAAAGTTGTGATGGCGATTATGCGGACGAGAGAAAGCTTATGTCCTTAATGCACCGCTCGGTGTCTTTGAACCCCAAACGTCGTTTGTGGATGTTGCGAACATCGGACATACACGTTTTGATGACTACGTGATAGTTCGTTAAGCGGTTTAGAGTTGAGGCACCAAAGGCGTTTTGAAATGTCGCGGAACATATGAGATGTTTCGAGGGCTGAAATTGAGATTTCAGGCTCGTGCCCACGTCAAGAGGTATGAGACCTCCGACGATTTTCTTATCCTACAAACTAAGGTAGAAATGCTCAATCGTTGAGCTTGTGCTCAGATTGTCTGAGTGCAACAATCACTTGAATCGAGTGGGATTTGATCTTCCAGATGAGATAGTGATGTTTCTCCAAAGTCATTGCCACCAAGCTGCTAGAGCTTCGTGATGAACTATAACATATCGAGGGATAGATATGATGATCCTTGAGGTATTCGCGATGTTTGACACATGAAAGTAGAAATCAAGAAGGAGCATCAATTGTTGATGGTTGGTGAAACCACTAGTTTCAAGAAGGGCAAGGGCAAGAAGGGATACTTCATGAAACGGCAAATCAACTGCTGCTCTAGTGAAGAAACCCAAGGTTGAACCCAAACCCGAGACTAAGTGCTTCTGTAATAAGAGGAACGGTCACTGAAGCAGAACCACCCTAGATACTTGGTAGATGAGAAGGCTGGCAAGGTCGATAGAAGTATATTGGATATACATTATGTTAATGTGTACTTTACTAGTACTCCTAGTAGCACCAGGGTATTAGATACCGGTTCGGTTGCTAAGTGTTAGTAACTCGAAATAAAAGCTACGGAATAAACGGAGACTAGCTAAAGGTGAGCTGACGATATGTGTTGGAAGTGTTTCCAAGGTTGATGTGATCAAGCATCGCACGCTCCCTCTACCATCGAGATTTGGTGTTTGCGTTGAGCATAGACATGATTGGATTATGTCTATCGCAATACGGTTATTCATTTAAGGAGAATAATGGTTACTCTGTTTATTTGAATAATACCTTCAATGGTCTTGCACCTGAAATGAATGGTTTATTGAATCTCGATCGTAGTGATACACATTTTCATGCCAAAAGATATAATGATAGTACCACTTACTTGTGGCACTGCCATGTAAGTCATATTGGTATAAAACGCATGAAGAAGCTCCATATTGATGGATCTTTGGACTCACTCGTTTTTGAAAAGTTTGAGACATGCGAACCATGTCTATTGGTGTATACGCATGAAGAAACTCCATGCAGATGGATCGTTTGGACTCACTTGATTTTGAATCACTTGAGATATGCAAATCATACCACATGGGCAAGATGACTGAAAAGCCTCGTTTTCAGTAAGATGGAACAAGATAGCAACTTGTTGGAAGTAACACATTTTGATGTGTGCAGTCCAATGAGTCTTTGAGGTATCTGATGAATATCGTTATGTTCTTACTTCACAGATGATTCGAGAAGATGTAGAGTATATTTACTTGATGAAACACAAGTCTGAATTATTGAATGGTTCAAGTAATTTCAGAGTGAAGTTGAAGATCGTCGTGACAAGAGGATGAAATGTCTATGATATGATCATAGAGATGAGTATCTGAGTTACGAGTTTGGCACACAATTAAGACATTGTGGAAATTGTTTCACAATTAATACCGCCTAGAACACCATAGTGTGATGGTGTGTCCGAACATCATAGTTGCACCCTATTGGATATGGTGCATACCATGATGTCTCTTATCGAATTACCACTATCGTTTATGGGTTAGGCATTAGAGACAACCACATTCACTTTAAATAGGGCACCACGTAATTCCGTTGAGATGACACCATATGAACTATGGTTTAGAGAAACCTAAGCTGTCATTTCTTAAATGTTTGGGGCTGCGACGCTTATGTGAAAAAATTTCAGGTTGATAAGCTCGAACCCAAAGCGGATAAAATGCATCTTCATAGGACACCCAAAACAGTTGGGTATACCTCCTAATTCTGATCCGAAAGCAATATGGATTGTTTCTTGAATCGGGTCCTTTCTCGAGGAAAAGCTTGTCTCGAAAAGTTGAGTGGGAGGATGGTGGAGACTTGATGAGGTTATTGAACCATCACTTCGACCAGTGTGTAGCAGGGCACAGGAAGTTGTTCCTGTGGCACCTACACCAATTGAAGTAGAAGCTTATGATAGTGATCATGAAACTTGGATCAAGTCACTACCGTACCTCGTGGGGTGACAAGGATGCGATCGCTTGAGTGGTACAGTAATCCTATCTTGAAGGTCATGTTGCTAGACAACAATGAACCTACGAGCTATGGAGAAGCAATGGTGGGCCCAAATTCTGACAAATGGTTAGAAGCCATGAAATCCGAGATAGGATCCATGTATCAGAACAAAGCATGGACTTTGGTGGACTTGCCCGATGATCGGCAAGCCATTAAGATAAATGGATCTTTAAGAAGAAGACGGACGTGGACGGTAATGTCACCGTCTATGAAGCTCGACTTGTGGCGAAGGGTTTTTCACAAGTTCAAGGAGTTGACTACAATGAGATTTTCTCATTCGTAGCGATGCTTAAGTCCGTCGGAATCATGGCAGATGGATGTCAAAACGAGTTTCCTTACCAGTTTACGTAAGGAAAGGTTGTATGTGATACAAATCAGAAAAGTTTTGTCGATCCTAAGGATGCTAAAGGGTATGCTAGCTCCAGCGATCCTTCTAAGGACTGGAGTAAGCATCTCGGAGTTGGAATATGTACTTTGATAAGATGATCAAAGATTTTGGGTTTATACAAATTTATGAGAAACTTGTATTTCCAAAGAAGTGAGTGGGAGCACTATAAAATTTCTGATGAGTATATGTTGTCGACATATTGTTGATCAGAAATGATGTGGAATTTCTAGAAAGCATATAGGGTTATTTGAAAATTGTTTTTCAATGGAAAACCTGGATTAGGCTACTTGAACAATAAGCATCAAGATCTATAAGATAGATCAAAATGCTTAATAGTACTTTCAAATGAGCACATGCCTTGACATGATCTTGAAGGTGTTCGAGATGGATCATCAAAGAAGGAGTTCTTGCACGAGTTGTAAGGTATGAAGTTAAGACTTAAAAGCTCGACCACGGCAGAATAGAGAGAAAGGACGAAGGTCGTCCCCTATGATTAAGAGGTAGGCTCTACAAGTATGCTATGTTGTACACTTTGAAGTGTGCCTTGCCATGAGTCGGTCATAGGGTACAAGAGTGATCCAAGAATGGATCACAGGACAGTGATCAAAGTTATCCTTAGTAACTAGTGTACTAAGAAATTTTCTCGATTATGGAGGTGGTAAAAGAGTTCGTCGTAAAGGGTTACGTCGATGCAAGCTTTACACCTATCCGGATAGCTCTGAGTAGAGATACCGGATACGTATAATGGAGCAATTTTTAGAATAGCTCCAAGTAGAACAGTCATTTGGAATAGCTCCAAATAGAGCGTGGTAGCTACATCTAGGAGATGACATAGAGATTTGTAAAGCACACACGGATCTGAAAGGTTCAGACCCGTTGACTAAAACCTCTCTCACAAGCAACATGATCAAACCTAAAACTCATTGAGTGTTAATCACATAGTGATGTGAACTAGACTACTGACTCTAGTAAACTCTTGGGTGTTAGTCACATGGCGATGTGACCTGTGAGTGTAAATCACATGGTGATGTGAACTAGATTATTGACTCTAGTGCAAGTGGGAGACTGTTGGAAATATGCCCTAGAGGCAATAATAAAAGTATTATTATTATATTTCCTTGTTCATGATAATTGTCTTTTATTCATGCTATAACTGTATTATCCAGGAAATCGTAATACACGTGTGAATACATAGACCACAATATGTCCCTAGTGAGCCTCTAGTTGACTAGCTCGTTGTGATCAACAGATAGTCATGGTTTCTGACTATGGACATTGGATGTCGTTGATAACGGGATCACATCATTAGGAGAATGATGTGATGGACAAGACCCAATCCTAAGCATAGCACAAAGATCGTGTAGTTCGTTTGCTAGAGCTTTTCCAATGTCAAGTATCTCTTCCTTAGACCATGAGATCGTGTAACTCCCGGATACCGTAGGAGTGCTTTGGGTGTATCAAAGCGTCACTGGCGAATGGGTGACTATAAAGGTGCACTACTGGTATCTCCAAAAGTGTCATTGGGTTGACACGGATCGAGATAGGATTTGTCACTCCGTGCAAGCGGAGAGGTATCTCTGGGCCCACTCGGTAGGACATCATCATAATGTGCACAATGTGACCAAGGGGTTGATCACGGGATGATGTGTTGCGGAACGAGTAAAGAGACTTGCCGTAACGAGATTGAACAAGGTATCGGTATACCGACGATCGAATCTCGGGCAAGTAAAATACCGCTAGACAAAGGGAATTGTATACGGGATCGATTGAGTCCTTGACATCGTGGTTCATCCGATGAGATCATCGTGGAACATGTAGGAGCCAACATGGGTATCCAGATCCCGCTGTTGGTTATTGATCGGAGAAACGTCTCGGTCATGTCGCATGTCTCCGAACCCGTAGGGTCTACACATAAGGTTCGATGGCGCTAGGGTTATAAAGGAAGCTTGTATGTGGTTACGAATGTTGTTGAGTCCGGATGAGATCCGGGACGTCACGAGGAGTTCGGAATGGTCCGGAGGTAAAGATTTATATATGGGAAGTCCTGTTTTGGTCACCGGAAAAGTTTGGGTTTTATCGGTAAAATCTGGGACCACCGGAGGGTCCCGGGGTCCACCAAGTGGGGCCACCTACCCCAGAGGGCTGCGTGGGCCATGTGTGGGAGGAACCAGCCCAGGTGGGCTGGTGCGCCCCACAAGGGGCCCAAGCGCGAGGGAGGTGGGAGGGCAAACCCTAGGCGAGATGGGCCCTAAGGCCCATGCTCCTGCGCCCCTCTCCTCCCTCCTGGCCGCCACCCAGTTGGATCTCGAGGCTGGCCGCACCCCTTGGGGTGGGAAACCCTAAAGGGGCGCAGCCCCTCTCCCCTATAAATAGTGAGGCATGGGGCTGCCCGGAGAACACACAGAATACACGTGATTCGACTCGCCTTTGGTTGCAGCCCTCTCCTCTCTCCCAAGTACTCCTCCTCTCCCGTGGTGCTTAGCGAAGCCTGCTGGATTGCCACACTCCTCCATCACCACCACGCCGTTGTGCTGCTGCTGGAGGGAGTCTTCCTCAACCTCTCCCTCTCTCCTTGCTGGATCAAGGCGGGGAGGCGCCACCGGCTGTACGTGTGTTGAGCGCGGAGGTGCCGTCTGTTCGGCACTTGATCATCGGTGATTTGAATCACGGCGAGTACGACTCCATCAACCCGTTCACTTGAACGCTTCCGCTCAGCGATCTACAAAGTGCGTAGATGCACTCTCTTTCTACTCGTTGCTGGTCTCTCCATAGATAGATCTTGGTGACACGTAGGAAAATTTTTGAATTTCTGCTACGTTCCCCAACAGGGTTGCCGTACCACTCTGGTGCGGAACGTGTCCTTGTGGACCTACGAAGTTCAGTAGCAACTTGATCCGAAGTACCTTGATCATCATCATTGATTTCCTCTTCAGTTGGTGTGGGCATCACAGGAACATTTTCCTGAGCTGCACCACTTTCCCGTTCGAGAGGTAGTACTTCATCGAGTTCTACTTTCCTCCCACTTACTTCTTTCGAGAGAAACTCTTCTTCCAGAAAGCATCCGTTCCTCAGATCTTAAGTAGAAGGTATACCCGACAGTTTCCTTAGCGTATCCTATGAAGACGCATTTTTCCGACTTGGGTTCGAGCTTTTCAGGTTGAAGTTTCTTGACATAAGCATCGCATCCCCAAACTTTTAGAAACGACAGCTTAGGTTTCTTTCCAAACCATAATTCATACGGTGTCGTCTCAACGGATTTAGACGGTGCCCTATTTAAAGTGAATGTAGTTGTCTCTAGAGCGTATCCCCAAAATGATAGCGGTAAATCGGTAAGAGACATCATAGACCGCACCATATCCAATAGAGTGCGATTACGACGTTCGGACACACCGTTTCGCTGAGGTGTTCCAGGCGGCGTGAGTTGTGAAACGATTCCACATTTCTTTAAGTGTGTACCACATTTGTGACTTAAGTATTCTCCTCCACGATCTGATCAAAGGAACTTTATCTTTCGGTCACGTTGATTCTCTACCTCATTCTGAAATTCCTTGAACTTTTTGAAGGTCTCAGACTTGTGTTTCATTAAGTAAACATACCCATATCTACTCAAATCATCAGTGATAGTGAGAATATAACGATATCCTCCGCGAGCCTCAACGCTCATTGGACCGCATACATCGGTATGTATGATTTCCAACAAGTTGGTTGCTCGCTCCATTGTTCCGGAGAACGGAGTCTTGGTCATTTTTCCCATGAGGCATGGTTCGCATGTGTCAAACGATTCATAATCAAGAGACTCTAAAAGTCCATCAGCATGGAGCTTCTTCATGCGCTTGACACCAATGTGACCAAGGCGGCAGTGCCACAAGTATGTGGGACTATCGTTATCAACTTTACATCTTTTGACATCCACACTATGAACATGTGTAATATTACGCTCGAGATTCATCAAGAATAAACCATTGACCATCGGAGCATGACCATAAAACATATCTCTCATATAAATCGAACAACCATTATTCTCAGACTTAAATGAGTAGCCATCTCGTAATAAACGAGATCCAGATACAATGTTCATGCTCAAACTTGGCACTAAATAACAATTATTAAGGTTCATAACTAATCCCGTGGGTAAATGTAGAGGCAGCGTGCCGACGGCGATCACATCGACTCTGGAACCATTCCCGACGCGCATCGTCACCTCGTCCCTTTGCGGTCTCCTTTTATTCCGCAGCTCTGCTGTGAGTTACAAATATGAGCAACGGCACTGGTATCAAATACCGGGAGTTACTACAGTCTTGGTAAGGTACACATCAATTACATGTATACCAAATATACCTTTGGTGTTGCGGCCTTCTTATCCGCTAAGTATTTGGGGCAGTTCCGCTTCAAATGACCCTTCCCTTGCAATAAAAGCACTCAGTCTCAGGCTTGGGTCCATTCTTTGACTTCTTCCCGGCAACTGGCTTACCAGGCACGGCAACATCCTTGCCGTCCTTCTTGAAGTTCTTCTTGCCCTTGCCCTTCTTGAACTTAGTGGTCTTATTGACCATCAACACTTGATGTTCTTTCTTGATTTCAGCCTCTGCTGACTTGACGTGAGAACACTTCAGAATGGTCTTCACCATCCCTCGCATGTTGTAGTTCATCACAAAGCTCTTGTAGCTTGGTGGGAGCGATGGAGGATTCTTTCAATGACCGCCTCATCGGGAGGTTTATGTTCAGTGGGTCATACGGTTGTGCAACCCGGACATCTTAAGGATGTGCTCACTTGTGAACTGTTTTCCTCCATCTTACAAGCTGTAGAACTTGTCGGAGACATCATATCTCTCGACCGGGCATCAGCTTGAAAAACTAGTTTCAGCTCTTGAACATCTCATATGCTCCGTGATGCTCAAAACGCTTTTGGAGCCCGGTTCTAAGCATAAAGCATGCCGACCGAACAAGGGAGTAATCATCAGCGCGAGTTTGCCAAGCATTCATAATGTCTTGGTTCTCTGGGACGGGAGCGTCACCTAGCGGTCCTTCTAGGACATATTGCTTCCTGGCAGCTATGAGGATGATCCTCAGGTTCCGGACCCAGTCTGTATAGTTGCTGCCATCATCTTTCAGCTTGGTTTTCTCTAGGAACGCGTTGAAGTTCATGTTGACATTAGCGTTGGCCATTTGATCTACAAGACATATTTGCAAAGGTTTTAGACTAAGTTCATGATAATAAAGTTCTAATCAAATTATGAACTCCCACTTAGATTAGACATCTGTCTAGTCATCTAAGTGTCACACGATCCGAGTCAACTAGCCCGTGTCCGATCATCACGTGAGACGGACTAGTCATCGTCGGTGAACATCTTCATGTTGATCGTATCTTCCATACGACTCGTGTTCGACCTTTCGGTCTCCGTGTTCCGAGGCCATGTCTGTACATGCTAGGCTCATCAAGTTAACCCTAAGTGTTTTTTTGTGTAAAACTGTCTTACACCCGTTGTATGTGAACGTAAGAATCCATCACACCCGATCATCACGTGGTGCTTAGAAGCGACGAACTGTAGCAACGGTGCACAGGTAGGGGAGAACACTTCTTAAAAATTTTGTAAGGGATCATCTTATTTACTACCGTCGTCCTAAGTAAACAAGATGCATAAACATAATAAACATCACATGCAATTATATAGTTGTGACATGATATGGCCAATATCATATAGCTCCATTGATCTCCATCTTCGGGAATCCATGATCATCTTGTCACCGGCTTGACACCATGATCTCCATCATCATGATCTCCATCATCGTGTCTTCATGAAGTTGTCACGCCAACGACTACTTCTACTTCTATGGCTAACGCGTTTAGCAATAAAGTAAAGTAGTTTACATGGCGTTCTTCAATGACACGCAGGTCATACAAAAAATAAAGACAACTCCTATGGCTCTGCCGGTTGTCATACTCATCGACATGCAAGTCGTGAATCCTATTACAAGAACATGATCTCATACATCACAATTCATCATTCATCACAACTTCTGGCCATATCACATCACATGATCAATCGCTGCAAAAACAAGTTAGACGTCCTCTAATTGTTGTTGCATCTTTTACGTGGCTGCGATTGGGTTCTAGTAAGAACGTTTTCTTACCTACGAATAACAACAACGTGATTTTGTCAACTTCTATTTACCCTTCATAAGGGCCCTTTTCATCGAATCCGCTCCAACTAAAGTAGGAGAGACAGACACCCGCCAGCCACCTTATGCAACTAGTGCATGTCAATCGGTGGAACCGGTCTCACGTAAGTGTACGTGTAAGGTTGGTCCGGGCCGCTTCATCCCACAATACCGCTGAAGCAAGAAAAGACTAGTAGAGGCAAGCAAGTTGACAAGATCCACGCCCACAACAAAATTGTGTTCTACTCGTGCATTAGAGAACTACGCATAGACCTAGCTCATGATGCCACTGTTGGGGAACGTTGCAGAAAAATAAAATTTTCCTATGGTTTCACCAAGATCCATCTATGAGTTCATCAAAGCAACGAGTCATGGGAAAGAGTTTGCATCTACATACCACTTGTAGATCGCGTGCGGAAGCTTGCAAGGGGATGGTGATGATGGAGTCGTACTCGACGTGATTCAGATCACCGATGTCCAAGTCTGAACGGACAGCACCTCCGCGTTCAACACACGACGGGGACGGAGACGTCTCCTCCTTCTTGATCCAGCAAGGGGAAGGAGAGGTTGATGATGATCCAGAACACGACGGCGTGGTGGTGGATGCAGTGAGAACTCCAGCGAGGCTTCGCCAAGCGTCACGGGAGGAGGACGAGGTGTAGCGGGGGGGAGGCGCCAAGGCAATGGGTGCGGCTGCCTCCCCTGCCCTCCTTTATATAGACCTGGGCGCTGCCCCTGGAGATGCAATCTCCCAAGGGGGCGGCGGCCAAGGGGGGAGGAGTGCCCCCCAAGGCATGTGGTGCGCCCCCCACCCTAGGGTTTCAACCCTAGGCGCAGGGGGTGGGCCTAGGGGGGCGCACCAGCCCACTATGGGCTGGCTCCCCTCCCACGTCAGCCCATGGGGCCCTCCGGGATGGGTGGCCCCACCCGGTGGACCCCCGAGACCCTTCCGGTGGACCCGGTACAATACCGGGTGACCCCGAAACTTTCCCGATGGCCGAAATACCACTTCCTATATATTATTCTTTACCTCCGGACCATTCCGAAACTCCTCGTGACGTCCGGGATCTCATCCGGGACTCCGAACAACATTCGTTATGCTGCATACTCATATTCATACAACCCTAGCGTCACGGAACCTTAAGTGTGTAGACCCTACGGGTTCGGGAGACACACAGACATGAGCGAGACGACTCTCGGTCAATAACCAACAGCAGGATCTGGATACCCATGTTGGCTCCCACATGCTCCTCGATGATTTCATCGGTTGAACCACGATGTCGAGGATTCGATCAAATCCCGTATACAATTCCC
Source organism: Aegilops speltoides (assembly GCA_021437245.1). Lineage (NCBI taxonomy): Eukaryota > Viridiplantae > Streptophyta > Magnoliopsida > Poales > Poaceae > Aegilops > Aegilops speltoides. The sequence continues at coordinate 29,683,650 of CM038142.1, forward strand.
TTTGTCAATCGGTACGTTACTTACCCGAGACTTGATCGTCGGTATCCCAATACCTTGTTCAGTCTTGTTACCGGCATGTCACTTTACTCGTACCGTAATGCATGATCCCGTGGCCAACACCTTGAGCTCATTATGATGATGCATTACTGAGTGGGCCCAGAGATACCTCTCCGTCATACGGAGTGACAAATCCCAGTCTCGATCCGTGTCAACCCAACAGACACTTTCGGAGATACCTGTAATGCACCTTTATAGTCACCCAGTTACGTTGTGACGTTTGATACACCCAAGGCACTCCTACGGTATCCGGGAGTTACACGATCTCATGGTCGAAGGAAGAGATACTTGACATTGGCAAAGCTCTAGCAGACGAACTACACGATCTTTATGCTATGCTTAGGATTGGGTCTTGTCCATCACATCATTCTCCTAATGATGTGATCCGTTATCAACGACATCCAATGTCCATAGCCAGGAAACCATGACTATCTGTTGATCACAACGAGCTAGTCAACTAGAGGCTCACTAGGGACGTATTGTGGTCTATGTGTTCACACGTGTATTACGATTTCCGGATAATATGGTTATAGCATGAACAAAAGATAATTATCATGAACAATGAAATATAATAATCCTTTTATTATTGCCTCTAGCGCATATTTCCAACAGTGGGGAGGGAAGCATGAGAGGTGTTGTTTGGAGATGGAAGGCACACGGGCCTTGCCCTGCGGCGATGGCAAGAGGGGAGGGAGGCGCTGGTGTCTAGTGTTTGGGGTGGAGCATTTTCCACATGACCATACTTTCAAATTGTTAATTTTTATACCTTGGGTCAAGGGCGTATTTTTAAATTAGATAATGATGTTACAAATACATGTTTAAGACTAGGATGTACTCTACCCGTAAGGCGTATGTATAGTTTCCAAATTTGTATTTTCATTTTAGAGCTTTTTGTTGTGCTAATCTCATGAGTTGGTTGAACATACAAGTTATATGGCTGCCTTAGTTGTATATATGATCGCCCTTCTGCATGACAAAGTCAGGTATGTTCACCAAAGTTGTATGACCGTTCCAGCCATAGTAATCATAGTAGTATAAATGGTAGGCACTTCACTGGTTCAACCCATATCCTATATGAACTACTGTTATTGAGAACTATGAAGTTGATGCATGTACTTCCTCTGCATATTATACTCCTATAGAGTATGCATGAGAGATTGGAGTATAACAAAATACAACTTTTGTTAGGAAATTGCGTTGTAAGTTGATTGAGGGAGTCTGTATTGGTTGTAACGGGATTCTTGTCTGAGAGTCTTTTGACCGCAAATAAGGCTGATCCTGATATGAAGTCTGATGGCATATCCTTAACCCCGAGCATACCAGCCCTCGAGTTATTTCTATCGGTAAGCGCAGATACAAAGCAGGACCAAGCTTCTGGATCGTTTATTGCCCGGCAAATGGAGAATCGTTACTGTGTGGAAGAGGCAGAAGAGCAGGCGGACTGAGAACCTTATCGAATGTGTACAGAGGACCCATCTCTTTGAGCCTGGCTGCAACTGTACAGAGAATGTGTACAACGGTGCCACGTGTTCTTGGTGGTAAGCCGAGGACCAGTTCTTCGCCGCGTGCCTTGACTCCAACACACGGCTTAAAACGCTATAAGCCGAGAAGCCGTTAAAATAACTTGGCTTACCAAGAAACAAAAGACAAAGAACAAAATATGTTTTTCCTATAGTGGAAGTCACCTATCTCCGTTGCCAAAAGACACAATTATCAGGTATGGACACGTTTCGCTTCTCATGCCATCCCTGGTATAGCTGGTGGAGGATTTTGTTTTTGCTATGCACATCCAAGTCCACAACCACAAGGGTGGCCCCGTGTCTCATAGACAAGGATGTTGTTTGAAATGAGCCTGCCGTTTAATGTCGTGTATCTAGTTTAATTAATTCACGCAAGTTGACAGAGCAAGAATCTTGTGTTTCTTCTGTTGATGATGCCGCGGCGGAGAGGACGAGGGGTGGTCTGCCGATAGTTTTATCTGCGGGCCGGCCGGCTGCTCCCACCACCCGCTCTATCTCCATCCGCCACGCACGAAACATACCCTCCCGAACGCATTAGATAGATATATCTTAAAATCACCAGTTCATCGGTGCGTTGCGTACGTCCAAGAAAGAAAGGAAGCAATGGCGGCGGCGGAGGTGAGCAACAGGAGCGTGATCCTGAAGCGGCACGTGACGGGGTTCCCCACCGAGGACGACATGGAGCTCGTCACGGCGACGGCGCGCGTGGCCGTGCCGCCAGGGTCGGCGGCGGTGATGGTGAAGAACCTCTACCTCTCCTGCGATCCCTACATGCGCAGCCGGATGACCAACCACAAGGAGCCCAGCTACGTCCCGGACTACGTCCCAGGGGAGGTACAGTGTATGTTTTCACTGTAATCTAATCAGCAGTTGTGCAAATGGATGGGCCTGGATTCAGGATCCTTTTTTCAGAAATATTTCCCCGCCGAAATCCTTGACATTTTGGTTCCTCCTTTGAATCCTACCAGATTATACCGACTTTCGGTGTCAGCAAGGTGGTAGAATCCGGGCACCCGGATTACAAGGCCGATGATCTGGTGTGGGGAATGACAGCATGTGAAGAATACACCTTGATCACTACTCCGGATTCGCTTTTCAAGATCAACCATCCCGAATTACCGCTGTCGTACTACTTAGGCGTTCTCGGTGTGTTCACTATATATTACTTGTCTGGTTGTTTGTTACTACAAGACCACTTGCTATAATCAACCAAATAAGGCAACCTTGATTCACTAAGCACTGAAACCTAGTTCATCATGCATTCATGATAGAATATGTAAACTAGGTGTTAATTGCATAAATGCCACTCGAATTCTGGCGATTCTGAGAAATGCCACTAGAATTTTCAAACTTTGAAAAGCGACATTGCAGATTTTGCAAACTTTTAAAAACACCACTGCAGACATTGAAAAATGCCACTGAAAATGGCATTTTTCAAAGTTTGGAAATTGCAGTGGCGTTTCTCAGAATCGCCAGAATTCAAGTGGCATTTATCAAATTAATATGTAAACTAGTGTAGTATACCATGTCATGTTCAGGTATTCATAACGCAAATTTTTCATAATTCAGGTATGCCAGGCCTTACTGCATATGCCGGATTTTTCGATGTGTCCAAGCCAAAAAAGGGCGACTATGTGTTGATCTCGGCAGCATCAGGCGCCGTCGGACAACTTGTCGGGCAGCTTGCCAAGATCACAGGTTGCTATGTAGTTGGCAGTGCCGGTTCTGATGAGAAGGTATGTACATGCTCTTTTTCTCTTCTCCTCCGGCCGTGCCTTCCCCAAACGATGGATTGTTTTGTTCATACTGATTTTGCCTCACTGCCTTTAGCAATTTCACTGATCCCCCAAATATCAATGTCTTTCATAAGATGAGTAATACACCATTTCTCATGGGATAAATTTGCCTTCTCTTCAGGTCAACCTCCTGAAAACAAAGTTTGGATTCGGCGATGCATTCAACTACAAGAAGGAACAGGACCTCAACGCTGCACTAAAGAGGTTAACTACAAGCCCCTTTCCGTGCTATACCACTGCTTCCACCTTGATTAACAAAGCGTGATTGGTGTCATGATGTTTTGCTCTATCAGGTGCTTCCCGGAGGGCATTGACATCTACTTCGACAATGTGGGTGGTGCGATGTTAGACGCTGCGCTACTCAACATGAGGCTGCATGGGCGGGTGGCCATGTGCGGGTTGATTTCGCAGTACAACCTGGAGCTGCATGAGGGCGTGCTCAACCTTGCCTGCGTCGTTACCAAGCGCGTCCGCATAGAGGGGTTCATTGTGACGGAGTACTTCGGCACGTACCGCAAGTTCGAAGAGGAGATGGTGAGTCACCTCAAGGAAGGGAACATTACCTACGTGGAGGACGTCGCCGAGGGGATCGAGAAGGTACCGGCAGCGCTCGTCGGGATCTTCTACGGGCGCAACATCGGAAAACAGCTGGTGGCTGTTGCAAGGGATTGATATGACATGCCAGAGGCCCGGCAAGCATCAACGAGTACCGATCTACATTCCGAGATCAGAATTCAGATAGGTTCCTAGTTTTGTTTGCTGGATCCAGAACACCTTGTGCTAGTGTTTAGTGGAAGTTGGAGAAAATTGTGTGCTACTTTGGTGAAGCATAGATTTTCCATGCTACATAATAAGTGGAACCGTTGCACACTCTGACACCTGGGCGCACTTCATGATATATGTCCATCTACCTGTCTGCAGAACTCCTGTAAACTTCAAGGAACTTTTCTCATCGAGAGATTTAAGATCATAAAGGAACTTATTGACCAGGGCACACGGTTACTTAAATGTGTACAGTATATATATTGCAACCTGAATGGTTTCGCTTCTACAAGCTGCAGCTTCGTCAGGTTGCGTGCTGCAAAACTTTGGTTTACAATAAATTCTCTAGATGATTGTAGTACAACATACTGTACTCCATCACTCCAATTTCTAAGGACCCCTCATATTTTGTGTCAAAATTTGACAGTGAGTTTGAGTAGGAAAATCTAAGTTATATATGTCACAGAAAGTATATTATTGGATTCATATTCGAAAGAAGTTTATAATTAATTATATATTTTTTGTTACGTATATCTTATATTTTATTTTTAAAATTGATGGTCAATGTTTGATCTATTATACATGGGAGCCTTACAACCTAGCTTGTACAGTTTCTTTTCCCTTCTCTCATGCTTCAATTTCTGCCTCGACTCACTCCTCTTTCCCGCAACCTATGTGGCAAACACTCATTCAAAGTAAGGTCATGGAAGAAGGGTCGTGGCTGTTCCGTGACGCTAAGGCCTTATGTCGAGATGGCCCATCCATAGCATGAGTAGTTGAAACAAGTGAATATGAAATTCAGGTTGTTTCACAAATTCTAAGTTGAAGAGGGGTGAAAATGGAGTTTTGTCATAAATAGGGTAGTAGGACTCGCTGTAGAGCTACATAAGTACGGTTTCACTAAACTGGAAGAGATAGGGGGTGGGGTTAGATTTCATGGCTATAGTAAATACTTAAAAATATACAACTATAGTGGATTTAAAACTAAAAAATGGAGTCTCAAGTCTTTTCACTTGGTGGGGGGGGGGGTGATGCTCGACAACCTTCACACTTGGGACTAAAACCTGCTCATGCACTTAGCGGCTTCATTATTCTCTTTAATTTGTTGTAATCCATACCAAAACTTACTTAGGCACCTAGATGCACTTTCGTCGGTGATACCAGCGGCAGATCAGTCAGAGGTATTCACATTAACATCATGTTGTGTGTGGCTTAGGCAGCAAAGCGCAAAGTTATCGAGGTATTCGAATTGGAGCTACTTATATTATTTTTGTAATTGATGTTTTGCTATCATTATCATATTAATTATTACATATTCAACCCATCCTCGATTTAGAAATTCCAAAGTGTCACCTTGCAATGGTCTAGACATTGGTACTTGGGTTCTCCGTTCAACATGTCATCATAAAAGATGGAGAGTTCTGCCGAGGATTTTTACGTCAATCCTAATACTGGTACTAGAGGGAGTACAAGCAATACTTAGTCGTGGGGATGTCACGCCAGGATACCAGAGGGTCTAGAACACAAAAAATAGGGGACACAGGATATAGCTAGGTTTAACCCTCCAAGATAGGTAAAAGCACAACTTTTCTGCCTTGCTTCTTCTTATAGAAGAATATAGAGGATTGCAATGTCAAGGGGTACTCGTCTAGTCAAGGAAACTCGGTGAGTTCTAATGATGATATGGTGGGGATTCGATGGGTAGCATAAAAAATCTTCTATGTGGTGTAGGCTAGTCTGCGAAAGGAGTGTTTACGGTGCCTCTGGTTCCTCTTATACAACTCTGTTATGGAATACTCCATGTTGGTGCATGAAGGCATATATGAATAGGAGTCAGTCATAGTGTTGTTTCACACACATTGTAGAGTGTTCGCGCTTCTCCTTGGGTGTGGGGGCATTGGAGTGGTAATGAGGGCCGGACCATAAAAAATATGACTTACAGTCCACAAGTTCAACCACCCTGAGGCCGACCAATGATGAGTTTGCAATAGACGGGAAATAGAGAAAACAAATTTATACTTTGTTATATACAGTTTTAAAACTGTGAAGTCTGAAATTGTGATGTGATCGTGAAAATGTGAATGTCATTGTGTTTGATCTTGAGTTGTGATACTTGTGATATTTATGTTCTAATATATATGTCTTTCAATGACTTATGTCGTGTGAATAGAAATTGTTAATGATCTGGTAAACTAATATATTTTTGTGGGGAAATCTGGTAACTAATATTTCTAAAGTTCCTTCTTCGAACCTGTTCAAATATTAAAGTACTGGGCGTGCTTGATATATTATTGTAGACCATTTTGAAACCGTCTCTAGCGATAGGATTATTAGTGATAGTTGAGTAGCGGCTTTAAGAGACCATCTCCAAAGTCGTGTTATGCGCTAGTGCAACATGTCTCGTCTCATTCAATTCAACGGGACACAGACATAACTCGTAAGCGTAGGACTATAGTTGTACTCATCATAAGTTAGGCGTGTTTGGTTGATTGTCAAAGTCAGCTACATCAATTGATTGCCTACTGATTCCTTTTTTTTTTTGCGGGGGATAGCCTACTGATTTAGGTTGCTTACCTTTGTTTTTTAACAAAGAGAAAAAAGTTATAATCACCGGACTGATTTCTACGTTTGCGTCAGCCGCTCGCTATATCTTTCGATTAGCAGTCGCGCGTTCCGTGATGGAGAGTGCTGCCCACTAGCAAAGTAGAGTACAATTGGCCTTTTAATTACTTCAACACCGCAGAGCACTTTTTGCTGCCATGTAGTGACGTTGATGCTTTCACGCTTGTCGCTGTTGTTTTAGCCTCGCGTCGGTGCCTACAGCCGCCTGTGCCTTGCCGTTGCTGCTCACCGGCCAGCGTCGAGAAATCTTGTTTAGTCACTCATATATATGCTGCTTTGCTTGGTTGTTATTTTGCCACGTTGGGAGCCCATGTGTGCATTGCTGCGAAACATGGGCAACATATTGTGATGGTGCCTGCTGCAGTAGTTTGCTTTATGTTGTGTTTCTTTCAGTGCCGAGTGATGGCTATGCTGCAATATCTTTTCCGATGTTTCCTTTGCAATGACATAGGGTTTTGTTTTGCATAGGAAAATGATTAGATTCACCTGGTTCATACCCACGCAATGTTGCTACTGTAAACCAGAAGTGCGACGTTGCAACCGACACATCGGATGCTACAAGCGTCGCGTCCCATTGTCGCAAAAGCCGGACCCTAAATGTTTCTTTTAAACATTTTTATCCTTTTTTATATATATTCTGTCACTTGACTGAGACTTGTTAAGTCTCAGTCGACTAAGATCTAGCCACACTCGTATGAAAATGTTGCGTCGTTGCGCAAGAGCCCAGGAGAATACGAAACCGAGCGGGCTGATCCAGTGAATCATATGGCTGACGAAGCAGTCTCATGAGTCGATTGGATGGCTAGCCAGCCGGCTGACCCCTCCCGCGGATCAGCCGGTTGACGCATAGCGGCTGCCATATGTTAATATCAAAGCTATCAATTATAACCAGCTTCGGTACCAAACATAACGTCGAGAACTAGTCGAGATATTAAGGATGCACATAGCCAAAAGAATAAAAAAAGAAAAGAAAATAGTCGAGACATTAAGGATGTACACATCTCGGTCCATGGTGTATTTGACAAAAAACAACCAGAATTAGGTTTGCGTCCCACTAAACTACCACTTTCAAAAATTTGGCCGAAAGCTACCACTTTTTCATAATTCGTCCCTAAACGAAGAGGATTTAACCATGTTTATGACAGGCGGGACCCACCTGTCTAGCGGGAAAGTTTGACTGCTAAGTTGACCGTTATGACTTATGCAAGGTGGAGCCCACACATCAACATCAACCTCTTCTTTCTCCCCTCTTTTTTTGGCATTTCAACAAACACCTTATGTGCATGACGAATGGGAGCCTCAGGGTCGGCCGTCCTGAAAGGGCAGCGCCGGCGTGTACCGGAGCTCACCGAGTAAATTGCACAAAACCACTACTTTGAAGACTAGGTTTGCAGAAAACACTACGCTACACTTTTGTTGCAAAAAAGCACCACGTCTTCTGTAATCGTTTTGCAAAAGCCACTGATCGGTGGTTTTGCCTTGGTTAAGCGTGTTTATGACAGATGGGCCCACAAGTCAGGCTGACGTGGCACCGCTTACCACCTCGCATGTAACGGTGACTGATGGTAACGGTGTGATCATGTGTGGAGCCATGTGGGGTCCACCTGTCATTGAAAGAAAAAAAGAAAAAAAACGCTTGCTTTTTTTTCGCTTGCCTTATCTTCACACCGGACCGGATTGGGGCGGAGGCCCGCCGCCTATCCCGCCCTCGACTGGGGCAGAGGCCGCCATAGTTGTTGCCGCGCGGAGCCCATCCCGCCCCCCGCCGAGGCAGGGGCCGCCACCGCCGTTTCAGTACAGTGAAGATAAGGAAGAAAAAATAAAAGGCTTTTTTTTTTCAATGACAGGTGGACCCTACATGGCTCCACACATGACCACACCATTAACATCCATCGCCGTTACCTGCGAGGTGTTAAGAGATGCCACGTCAGCCTGACTGGTGGGCCCGCCTGTCATAAACACGCTTAACCAAGACAAAACCACCGATCAGTGATTTTTGCAAAACGATTATAGAAGACATGGTGCATTTTGCAACAAAAGTGTATTGTAGTGTTTTCTACAAACGTAGCTTTTAAAGTAATGGTTTTGTGCAATTTACTCGAGCTCACTAGTCTTGGGCGGAGCTTGCCGCCATGGTGTTTCTCAGGAGCCCAAGGACGAGAAGATGATTGCGGCCACTGCTTTGCTTCTGCTCCTGCTCACATGATGGCGGCCGGTCCACAACTGTACGGTGTTGGTCCACAACTACATTGCTGTGGCTCCTACCTAGTGGAAAAATTGAGACGGAGAGAAACCGAGAGGCACAGCTGAACATGTGGCCACACGCAGCGTTGCGTGGCGTCTATAAACTGCCCCGTTCTCGTTCCGTCGTTCATCATCTCCATCCACACTACAAATCTGAGAAGGCACCGCAGTCGAGAGCAGAGCAGACACCATTCTCCAGAGCAGAGATGGACGGTGCCGCAGCCGCCTGGACGTCCCGGAAGCAGGTGGTGCTGTACCCTTCGCCCGGCATGGGCCACCTGGTCTCTATGATCGAGCTCGGCAAGGTCCTCGCCGCTCGCGGCCTCGCCATCACCATCGTCATCGTGAGCCTGCCGTTCGTCGACACCGGGGCCAGGGGGCCGTTCCTGGCCGGCGTCACAGCGGCCAACCCCTCCATCTCCTTCCACTGCCTCCCGCAGGTCGAAGTCCCGCCGCTCGACTCCGACCACCCCGAGGCCGTCACCTACGAGGTCGCCGGCCTCTCCATCCCGCACCTCCGCGGCTTCCTCGCCGGCGCCTCCCCGGCCGTCCTCGTCGTCGACTTCTTCTGCAGCATCGCGCTCGACGTCGCCGCGGAGCTCGGCGTCCCCGGGTACTGTTTCTTCACGTCTCCCGCAGAGGTCCTGGCTTTTTCCCTGTATTTGCCCGTCCTGCATGCTCGGAGCGCGGCCAGCTTTCGGGAGATGGGGGAGGAGCTCGTGCACGTGCCGGGGATCCCCGCGCTGCCGGCGACCCACTTCCCCAAGCCGCTCATGGACCGTGACGACGTGGCGTACAGATGGTCCCTCAGAGTCTCCCCCGACCTCTGCCGCTCCCAGGGCATCATCGTCAACACCTTCCGCTCGCTCGAGCCACGCGCGGTGGACGCCATCGCCGCCGGGCTCTGCACGCCTCCCGGCCTCCCGACGCCGCCGGTCTACTGCATCGGCCCGCTGATAAAGTCGGAGGAGGTGGGCGTGAAGCGCGGCCACGAGTGCCTGGCATGGCTGGACACGCAGCCGACGGCCAGCGTGGTGTTCCTCTGCTTCGGCAGCCTCGGCGTGTTCAACGCAGAGCAGATCGGGCAGGTGGCCATCGGCCTGGAGGCCAGCGGCAAGAGGTTCCTGTGGGTCGTGCGGAGCCCGCCCAACGACGACCCGGCCAAGAAGTTCGAGGAGCCGCCGGAGCCGGACCTCGACGCTCTCCTCCCGGAGGGCTTCCTGGACCGGACCAAGGGCACGGGCCTCGTCGTCAAGTCATGGGCGCCGCAGCGCGACGTGCTGGCGCACGGCGCCGTGGGCGGTTTCATGACGCACTGCGGGTGGAACTCCGTGCTCGAGGCGGTCATGGCCGGCGTGCCCATGCTGGCCTGGCCGCTGTACGCGGAGCAGCGGATGAACAGGGTGTTCCTGGAAAAAGAGCTGGGTCTCGCCGTTGCAGTGGATGGATATGACAAGGAGGTGGTGGAAGCCGACGAAGTGGCAGCAAAGGTGAGGTGGTTGATGGACTCCGACGATGGGAAGGTGCTCCGGGAGCGGACAATGGCGGCTATGCGACGGGCCAAAGAGGCGCTGGGCGAGGATGGGGAGTCCAATTTGGCGTTGACTCGACTGGTGCAGGTCTGGATGGTTGGCAGCACGGGAGTTGGGAGATGAAGCGGGTTCAGCTGAGAAGACATAGCGTGACAGGATATGGTAGGGTCAGAGAGAAGCAAGAACAACTGTGATATTAAATCTGCTATTCGTTGTTCTTATTAAGTTTTGGATGTGGCTAGATCTGTCGTTCAAGACTTAACGAAGTCTCAGTCAAACAACAAAACATATAAAAATATTTTTTAAAATACATGGTTCTCCACGTAAGATCTTACGAATATAGCCTCGATCGAGTTTTCGTAAGATTTAGTAATCCCGTTAAGTTTTAGCTACCGGTGTTACCCGTGCATTTGCTCTTTCTATTCTGTTTTCGTCTATTTTGGTTACACAATCTTTGGGCCTAACTAGGATATGCTGAGCTTTATATAAGCTATATGTTCCCACTATCAAATAGAGTACGATGTGATGAATATAATCTCGCTGATGAATGATGAACTACTAATTACACCTGTTAAAACTAAAGGGTGAACACCACTCTTCATCATTTGCTTAAAGTTTAACCAGCACATGAGAGGTCTTTGTTTTAGGTCTGGAGAAACATGCATTGCATGGCTACATTTTTTTACATGGCACTAGCCCACTAGCGCAAATAATTAACCATGTAATATGCACATATTATGTATGTTAAAAGCAGCATGACTTCTGATTAAGAAAAAGATGACTGTTCTCGAGATGCATAGAGGGTGTTCTTCTTCTATTGATTCTTGGTACAGTAATGGATCTTACTTTATTTTGCCATGGAAACTATTGAAACTTTATTTAACATACCACTCTTTCTACAATATTCGTCATGTATTTTTTTTTCATAATTCATGAGCCAAAGGAGTGTAGGATGGAAGAATGGTGTCAATCGCCTCCTTGACTAGGTTCACGAAGGTCACCAGCATAGAGAATGATGTGCGGCTTAAGCTCCCCGGCCGTAGAGGAGCAATAATGTCATGGTATACTGCAGCAGATAATAGCCTATAGGGGGGAGGGTTGATAGCGAGGACAAACAACAATGGCGATAATGTATTGCCTAGCTGCAATCCACGACGGGACCGGGGGGGGGGGTCAATAGCGAGGACAAACAACAATGGCGATAATGTATTGCCTAGCTGCAATCCACGACGGGACGGGGGGGGGGGTCTCCGGGCCGGCGGTTCCATTGAGCAAGAAGGACGAAGAAGAGGTGGATAGAAGTAGCGCAATCCATCTAGTGATGAGCCTAATGAAAACTCGAACCACAATCACCAAATGGTCATAAAAAAATTCCCTCAAACACGTTTGAACGTGTCCGCAGATAGTTGGGTGGGCCTCGACTATCCAAGCATATTCATCAAACGTCCGCCCTTTGTCCAATGGAGAAAGGAGAGAGAAGGAAGCACTACTAGGAAAAGGGCTATAGATAGGATTAATTCTAATGGCGCACCGTGGAAACAATGCGCCACTACTATATACTAATGGCGCACCTGTTTGTGATACGCCATTAGTGTGGAAGACACTAATGGCGCACCGTAAACAGGGTGCGCCACTAGTATGAATTATTATTTTTTTTCCATTCTCCCATACATACTAATGGCGCATCTGGTCCATAATGCGTCATTACTATCTATAACTACTAATGGCGCACCAAGCACGCAGTGCGCCATTACTGTAAATTTTGTTTTATTCTTTTTTTTGCAAAACTACTAATGGTGCATCGTCGCACAGTGCGCCATTACTAGTTTAAACTAGTAATGGCGCACTCAGAGGAGATGCGCCATTAGTATATATACTTATTATTTCAAAGATTGGGCCGTGAGCTTGTCGGCAGTCCAGGACGCGGACCTCAGACAAGAATTCTTTCGCATCCAGTCGGAGTTTGCGGACATCATCCATCAAGATGTCCTTCATACATGAGGCGTTCTTCCTCGATATCAACCGTCCAACAAAGTGAGATAGATGAAACGCTACAAATGCAGGTGACAACGACCGTGATTTCATGACCATCACGACAGACGGCGGCTTCACCCACGCTCCTGTCCGATGAGTTGAGTCAAAAGTAGTGATGTGTAGTTCGAAACATTGATTGGCTCATGTTGTAATTAAACTTTAATGAATTCAGTATGTCTCTTTGGTTTGGACGGTTGTTCAACTTAGATGTAATCGATGCTATTTATTAGTAGGACCATGAATCGTGCTATTAATGTCTTGCTTTTCTTTTCCGATCCTTTTGTTGCATACTTACACATTGCTTATGTATTGTCATTGTTTGGCTTGTGCATAGAGATGCCGTCGTATGTCGTGTACAAGAGTAAGGTTCCGAGTCTACGATGATCGGGAGGAGTGTCGAAGACAGTTCACCGTTCAGCGGTAAAAGTTACAAAGGGTACACCACTAGGGCGGAGGCCGAATCTAGATCGCCCGCTATCTAGCGGAGAGAGGAGGGGCGTTGGAGGAACCGGATGAAGACCGGTTTGATCGCGAAGATGCTCATCGTGATGACCACAGCTCTCTTCTATGTGATGGTAGTTTAGATGATCGATATCGACTTGTAATGTGAAGGCAAACTCGATACTCGCGGTCTTGAGACTTGTAATGTTTTATCTTTGTCCGGTCTTTTGAATCCGGAGACTAATATGATGAATTGTATTAGGAGACTAATCTTCTATTGTATTTGATGAATCTGATGTTGCTGTGTGCTGCTGTCTATATTCTATGCAATAATATATTTTGTAACCTGTGCAAAAATCGAAAAGCAAAAAAATAAAACCTAATATTCATACTAATGGCGCACCACACAAGACACTAATGGCGACTGTGATCATCACACTAATGGCGCATTAGCTGCTGGTGCGCCATTAGAATGCCAAAGCACATTTGTACATATGGCCCCTGGGAGGCATTCTAATGGCGCACTGCAGGCTATACTAATGGTGCACTACGTGGTGCGCCATTAGAACACCAGATACTAATGGCGCAACAGTAGTGCGCCATTAGAATTACTGTTGCGCCATTAGAATTTAATTCTAATGGCGTGATGCCAGTGGCGCACCAGTAGTGCGCCATTAGAAGGCAAATTCGGTGCGCCACTAGCATGCCTTTTCCTAGTAATGAAGGAAGGAAGAGGGGAAAATAGATTTATGGTGGGGGCTCGAGGCTGATTTAGCAACGTCTGGACTCCACCAATCCCCCTCCCCCTAGTTTGGGGATGGTTTGTGGAATTTTGGACATTCGAACCAGTTCACATACATTTGGTGACTTGCGTTATATGGTTAGTGTCCGAACGTCTGGTCCAAACATCTAGAAAAAATAATGGTGATCCACATTGAGATGCCCTAACATCTGCATGAGCTCTAGGATGTATTCCAAAAGAAGGAGTCAGGAAACACTAAGGGTCTCTTTGATTCGCAGGATTATAGAAATGCATGAATAGAAAAATAGAATTAAAATGTCATACTCATCACAATCCTACATGATTTTGGGTTTTTTGATTGCATCATAGGAAAACACAAAGGACTCTTTCATAGCGGTTTGACTGGATGCTACAAATCCTATGGAAAGTATTTCAAAGAAATCCTTAGAAATGATTTCCTCACCGAAGCCGGAAAACAACTTGTTGTAGTAGACAGCCGAAAAGTCGTGTCGTGCTAAGGCCCATATGACTAGCGCACCAGAACGACAACCGCCGCCGATGAAGAGTATCATAGATTGGAAGGATTCAACCTAAAGACACACAAATATAGACGAACGACGAACAAATCCGAGCAAATTCACCAAACGCCGTTGGAGCCACACTTTCGCACATCCATCGACGATGCTAGATGCACCACCGGAACCAGGGCTAGGCGGGGAGAATCTTATTTCATCTTCAGGGAGCCGCCGCCGTCTCATCTTCCTGAACAGAACTCAAACCCAAATAAAACTAAAAAACGCATCTAAAAACGAAGTCCTCCCACTGGCAAAGGTTGGGATCCACATTTTAAGCTGCCAACATAAAAAGATTAGGTAGTACTTCATTCCAAATGGTAAAGCGTTCTTTTTTTTGAATTGGATGTATATAAATACTTTTACCGTGTTTATTTATTTGTTTTACTCCTTATATTAAAATATTTAAAATGTCTAATGTTTAGGAACAGAGGTGATAAGAGAGTCGTTGTCAATAATCCACGAGACTTGTCACCTCTCCGGAGTCAACGGGGCTGCTGTAGTGAGCGCCAGCACGCGCGCACATCATCCTGTTCGGATCTGATCCATCGATGGCTCCGCCGCTTCCGCTCCTCGCCGGCGTCCTCCTCGCGGCCACCATCTCCGTCTCGCTCGCGGCGGCCTCCGCAGCAACAGTGGAGTTCCCAAAGGAGGCCCTGCCGACCAGCTCCGGCTACCTGCCGGTGGACACGTCCGGCAACGCGTCCCTCTTCTACGCCTACTACGAGGCCAGCCACCCGCTCACCGCGCCGGCCGACACGCCGCTGCTGCTCTGGCTGCAGGGCGGGCCCGGCTGCTCGGGCCTCGTCGGCAACTTCTTCGAGCTCGGCCCCTACCTCGTCGCCCCCGACGCCGCCTCGCTCTCCCACAACCCCTTCGCCTGGAACCGCCGCTTCGGGCTCCTCTTCCTCGACAGCCCGCTCGGCACCGGCTTCAGCGCGGCGCCGTCCCCCGCCGCCATCCCGCGGGACCAGGCCGCCGTCGCCGCGCACGTCCTCGCCGCGCTCCAGTCGTTCTTCGACGCCAGCCCGCCCTCCTTCCGCGCGCGCCCCTTCTTCCTCTCCGGCGAGAGCTACGCCGGGAAGTACGTCCCGGCCGCCGGGGCGCACATCCTCGCCGCGAACCCGGGCCTGCCGGCGGGGCGGCGGGTCAACCTCCGCGGCGCCGCCATCGGCAACGGGCTGACGCACCCCGTCGCGCAGCTGCCCACGCACGCCGACTCGGCCTACTTCACGGGGCTCATCAACGCGCGGCAGCGGCGGGAGCTGGAGGCGCTGCAGGCGGAGGCGGTGGCGCTGGCGCGTGCGGCGCGGTGGCGGGAGGCGTCGGACGCGCGGGGCCGCGTGCGCTGCTGGTTGCAGAACGCCACCGGGCTCGCCACGCTCTACGACTTCGGCCGGCAACGGCCCTACGCGACGGCGGCCGTGGCGCGGTTCGTGAACCGGGCGAAGGTGAAGGCGGCGCTGGGCGCGCGCCGGGACGTGGCGTGGGAGCAGTGCAGCCGCGCGGTGAGGGAGGCGATGCACGAGGACATGATGAAGAGCGTCAAGCCGAAGGTGGAGGCGCTGCTCCGGCGACGGACGCGCGTGCTGCTGTACCAGGGCATCCGCGACCCCTGGATCGGCGTGGTGTCGCAGGAGGCGTGGATGAAGGAGCTCAGCTGGGGAGGGCTGCGCGCGTTCCAGGAGGCCGAGCGCGTCGTGTGGCGGACCGGCGGCGTCGGCGAGGAGACGGTGCTCGCCGGGTACGTGCAGCGGTCCGGGGCGCTGACGCACGCCGTGGTGTACGGCGCTGGGCACATGGTGCCGGCCGACAATGGGCGCGCGGCACAGGAGATGATCGAGAGTTGGGTCACGGGGACAGGGGTGTTCGGTAGCGGCGTTTCGCCACCCGGGTTGACGCCGGCCGGCGCCCAGATCGCGGCGTCCTGACGCAGCAGGTTGACGAACCGGTGCTTGCTCTCCACTGTTGTTCGATAACGAGTTCTCTTCTGCTAGTAGATTCAGTAATGATTTTCGTTGTGTATCCAGCAGAGTGATCAAATTTATCGCCATCGGGCTTTCTCGCACCCCTAATAACAGAGCTATTAATAAGTAGTACTAGTGGTTCCAAAAGGAAGATTTCATAAGAACAGAGTCGATCTCATCTCTTCAAGTTCAATGTGTAGCACCGTGGGCTTTGCCCTATCTCTACTCCTAATGTCTCAGTTGGTAGGTTGCGTTCCGAGTTTTATTTTCGTCCCATCTCACCCGGTCTTTTTTGGTATTTCTTTGGTACTTCTTTGGTTCTTCCTCCCATCTCCCTCTCAGCCGCGAAAAACCAAGAAAAACCCCGCGATCGAGTCCCGCGCCCGCCCCCACGCGCCCTACCTCCCGTTGCATCGAACTGACACGAATGAAAATTAACCAGCGAAAAAAACCGGCGAAAATTAACTAGCGAAAAAAAAATCCGAGAAAGAATCGCACGAGCGAGGCCTTCTGCCCTCGAGCGAGCAGTCGCACGCACCAGTCGCACACCAGATCCCTTCGCCGCCGCCCTCCATCCTTCGCCATCGCAGATCCATCCCGCCGCCGCTCCATCCCTCTCTTCCCTCCAAGCTTGTCGCCGTCGACGAAGCGTACGGCGCTCCATCCCTTCGCCTCCAGGAACCTACCACACGCGCCGAGGCGAGGGCCTCGTGGACTCCGTCCGTCGCCGCTTGGCCGACGACCCCGCCGCCGGGCAGGAGGAGTGTTCCGCGCCGTGGGGAACCCGCCACGCGCGTCAAGGCAAGGCGCCTCCTGGGCTCCGTCCGTTTCCAGAGCGAGCGCCCGCGAATACCTTGCTAGCCGCCGCCGTCGTGACCGTTCCAGCCACCGCCAAGGTAAGGTGCTTTCTCCATCTCAATTTCCTTCCTTCCCCATCAAGGTTAATTTGGATGCGTTCTTAAGTGATTTTGGTGTTGCTCATCGGATTTGTATATGTAAGTACGTGTGTCTTCGATCTGCTTACATGTCCGGGTGGAGAAACTCTTGGATTGTGTCTTCAGAAATAGTTTACTGTTGTTGTGTTTCTCTCTGGTGGTACGTCAAGGTCTATTCAGATGCTGATTACTGTGTTGGAATCTATCAATCCTTCTGATCACTGTGTTTTGCCGGGTCTGGAGGTCTGCACCAAGCCCCAGGGCAGGGCGGTTCGAACACCAGTGCAGTACGGGCTTGGACGATCATCATCTTGTCTCTGTCTCTACTAATTCAAATTACATGTAATTTGTTCTCCCAAAAAAATTACATGTAATTTATTCAGTTCTACAGCAGCCAAGGACGGGGCATCGCACCGACGACAGTGACTGCAATGAAGGCGAGATGCCGATGTCCGCGCCGGCGCCGGAGACCGTGACCACAACTCTGGTGCGAGGTGCCGGTGTCAACGGCATCACCCGTGTTGGCCCCTTGAGTTTTGGACCTGCCGCACTCTGGTTCTGGAAGTTGCCATTCCCATTGAGCCCCTCCAGCAGCCTTCAGGTGAGCGCACAACTTCTGCTCCATTAACGCAGGCATCCAGGGGTTTGACTGCGTGGGAAAGAGCTCGACTTGATTCACTTGCATATGTATTCTTTTTCCTTTGTGGGCAGGAGCTTAGTTGAATCACTTGCATCCAGATGTTCATGCATGTTAATCCTCTATTGGATATGGTATAGCTCATAATGTAGGCCATGAATTTAGGCTTCCTTTTTCTGCTTATAAGCAACTAATTAATATATAAATCTGGGCACGGTTCTACCATTTTCGCACTCAGTTATGGGGCATCTATTCTTATATTTAATAATAATAAGTATGTGTGTTCTGCAGTTCTGCAAACTGTCAAAATTATCTTCATCTTTGTGATTTCAGTTTGGATCTGGGTGCTTCTAGCTGTTTCTGGAGTTCAGGTTCAAGTTAACCATGGAGGTGACTGGTCCTTTATTTCCATGAGGTTATTTGTGTCACATGTTACCGTTGCTTTAATCTTTGAGACACTGTGCAAGTTGTTGAATTTCCCGAGTTTGTTTTCTGCTCCTGAGTTTGAGTTTCCCAGAAATGCGCCCCCGTGGTTGCTGCCACACCGTGCCGTTGCTTTCGATCCATTGATGCGTTACGGGTTAAATAGTCATGGATTTTATCATTGTAGTTTGACGCCCTGTAGTTTCACACGCCTCCCTTTTTCTGTTTGCAGTATACAGTTGCAGAGAATTTATAAGCGAGTGGATCATATGTACTCTTTTCATGATGCATCTCTGACCATGCAGTTTCTGGGCGTCATAGAGAAGGCCAAGAAGGATGAGATTGTCAAGTTGGCGTTCGAGGTGCAGACAGGTTGCTCATTTAGTTTAGCAATTGTGCGGGTGTATTTTTTTTGGAATCATATGCCAACACCTCAGTGTTTAACGTGGTGCTTGTTGTGTATGGTGATTTTTTGTCCCATACTGTACACTATAGAGCTAGAGAAAAGCAACCTAATAAGCAGAGATTGTCAAGAAAATGTTGCTATCAAATAGAATTCAGTAGCCGGCTCGAAAAGGAGGCAACTACTCTTGTGGCTTTCCAAAATCTGGAAAACTAAAACAATTAAACAAGTACTGCTAATCCAGATTGCTATAATGCCAATGTTTTTCTAATTCAAGCAGTAAGAGTAGGCCTTTAGATACTCACCTGGACGTTTGACGTCATGTGCATTACATTGGACTGTCTTTATTTGCATGATTTACATTTTGTTCCTACTTAATAAAATCAGCAACTCTGATGAGCTTGTTCCATGCGCTTGCAGTGAGTTATTCCTTTGATTATAATCACTTGTTTCAGTACTAAGCTATCATAGAACGGATAGTTGTTGATGGCTTCCTAAATATTTTAGAGTACATATGGACAGAATACCTGATATCTCTCTACTTTTAGAAAAAACAATTGCATTACGGAAACTTCTATTATATCTCTACATTCGAGTTGTTCTTCCCTTTCTACAAATGATGCATGATCCTTGGGTTTAGATTGAGATGCTAGATGGGAAACTGGTTTTATTATCATCTGCTTAGGTTTTTTGGGGGTATCATATGGTGTTATTTTAACATGTAGATTGATGTTGTTTGTGGTTACATTGAGGTACATTCCTGATACTCCCTCCGTCCCAAAATAAGTTTCTTAACTTTATACTAAATTTAGTACAAAGTTGTACTAAGGTTGAGACACTTATTTTAGGACGGAGGGAGTATGTGTTTATTATATTTAAGATTGTCCTTTTGTATTTCATTTGCTAGGCTCACATCAATTATTCAAAGTTATAGGAAAGCATAGTTGCATACGTATTTCATTTGGCAGGCTCACATTAATTTCTGCCAAGTTACAGGAAAGCATATTTGCAGATGTTTTTATCTGGTGGGCTAACATCAATTTCTTCTAAGTTAAATGATAATATAGTTGCATATGTATTTCATTTGCCGGGCACACATCAATGTCTTCCAAGTTACAGGAAAACATAGTTGCATTTGTGAAGTGACTAATTAGGGATTTCACGGGAAAAGATAGTTTCACAAATCATTTGATTGTATTTGCGAGTGACCCATTCTAAATAGTCATCCATTGTGGTTTTCATAGGACTGTGTACGTGCTTTGTGACTTTAAATCTTATGACGGATTTGTTTTGTTTTGTTTTCATGACCTATCTTTACACCCAGGATGATAGGAATAGCTCATCACACAAGAAAGGTATGAGGTGAATTATACCACTGCAAGTTGTACTCCATGGTTGCACCTTATATTTTTTTGAAAATCCTATATTGTTGTGTAGTTATGTCTCGATCCCTATCGGCTTACTGAAGGAAACTTATTTATTTTTCTTTGTGGATTTCTATAGGCTTACTGAAGTACAACTTATTTTTTTTTTGGAAATTTAATTTCTGCTTGTTCGAACATGTTTGATGTACTTACACATCAAGAAGAGTGCATGGAACCCTTTACAAAGCCATTTGTATCCAGTATCCTATAGTAAAAATTCTACTGCATGTTGGTGGAGTTGAGAATTGGTGTTAATCTTTTAGAAGTGGTGTTAATCATTGCATTGGATATCACCTCTTGCTGCAGCAGTAGTGTGTCAATCTAGCTCACGTGAATTAAGCTACGCAATGTCCTATTATTACTCTGTTACTCAAAGAGTTGGTATCCCTAAATAGTAAGAACAGAGAAGATTCTTATTGAGTTATTACACGTATTTTATTCTGATCTCCTATAAAAATCTTTTGTGGTTTAAGCACAACCCATATTATGGTTCTTTTATACCAATTAAGTTCACTATTCAACGAAATTCCTTTTCACTGAAATAAGAACCACGTAATGCTTACAATTGATCTGGTCAGCTGGATAACTAAATGAGTTAAAATTATGCGTACTATCTTTTGACATATGTAATGTGGGGTAGAAGACGAGTGTCTCTCGCTAGGGATTTCTGGAGGAAACATCCCTCTGATTGTATGCGCTTAACTATTTTGCTTCTGGCTTCCTGCTATTGTATTTTATGTTGTCTGCAGATGCAAATTCTTTTACAACTAATCAGTCTCGGATAATACTTCAACCCAGACATCAACGGAGCAAAGAACTTGATTAAAAGGTACATTCCTGATTACCAATGCCTAGCTATTTTTCGATCTTGACTAACACAAAGGGTGCAATATGTAGGTTGAAGGAGCTCCGGCGCTTTCTATGACCAAAGAATTCATTCAAGCCGGATTTTCTTTCAAGATAACAATAATGCCTGGGAGCATCCCTATCCATTGAACAATACCGGAGAGATAGAGTGCTACTGCCTTACACTTTTCAATATCCCTAGCTTTATTTTCATTATTGTGATAATTGTGGTATTTAAAAATTTAGAATGCCTTGTGCGATTATCTGTGGATTTTGCAACCCATGTAATCTCCTATTAGACTGGGTATGATCAAAATGATTCAGCTTTTCATCATTGGTTGTCATCAAGTAGAGCTTATTTTGTGGATGGATGCATTGGTTTATGTTTCCAGGCTTTTAGTTTTTCCCTTATAATATTCAGTTGATTCCCGTGAGGGGCGGCGACCCATGCTGGACATGTGATGAGGCGAGTGTTGTTGATGTGGTATGGGAGATGTCTCGCGGAGAGAGGGGAGGGCGAAAAAGTGGTGGATCGCAAATGTTTGGATGTGCTCGATCTAACGATTGGTATGCATGCGTCAACAATAGTACTTAGTTATGTTATGTGAGGAGTAATGTAAGATGCAGTGAAACATGGTGGGCATGGCATCATGACAGACCTGGCGGACAGATATCAAGGGTGATGTTGAGGCCGGCGGCGAAAGAAATGGCCAAATGGGGCTCCTCAATGCAAGTGAGAAGGCTGATCGATTCCCGTGGAGCAATGCAATGTTGCATCAGAATGTATTGGGTTCCATTTTCGGGCGGAGAAGAAGTGATTAAGGCATGTGCACGATTCATTTGTTCATTGATTTAATCCTTCCTTATTTCACTCAACTTAGATTCATTAACTGTTGCACTTGCTCATGATGGATGGATTGAGAAATTTAGTGACATTAATTGCAATGAGGAGCCCCATATATCCATAAAACTCAGATTTTTTTTCAATAGAACATGATCATGATGAGCCAGTAAGATTTTTTAGTTTTTTTAAATGCCCGTGGCAACGCGGTGGGGATAAGGGATGCGTGATGTGCTTGTGTGGTGAGAGGCGAGGAGTGACTTTTCCTTTTTGTGGAAGGCTGTTCATATTTTTCTATTCTATTTTTAAATTCAAGATACATACAATTATTTATCATCATTATAATCGAGATAATAAATATTTATTTATTCCAGTATGTGTTGAGTTATTTTGTTTTTGATTTTAATATGCTCTCATGGAATGGTAAAAAAGTGGTTCATCCAATTTACAAGTGGAGTACTCTATGTTTGCACGTTCTTACATTTTCATGTGAAATCTTCATGCTAACTGTATGAAGTACTCATGCAGGATGGTTACAAGTCAATGAAGATTTTTTTGCTATAATTGCTCAAGTAGTGTGCGAAGGAAGCTTAAGACAATATTCCTGATATTTTAGGAGATGCAAGTGAAGTGGAATAATGAAAATACATTGCACCAAGTACATTTTTCGATTGTTACTGTAATTTTTTTCTATACATGTGAAATTGGAAGTGCATTATGCTTATGTATGCAATCAGAAAAAAATTAAAAGGCCCATGGCAACGCACGGGCATTGTACTAGTATGATTAAAGAAATAGTGTCGATCTTATCAAAATCATATTTAGAAGGGAAGAAAAAACAGTTGGAATGAAGATAGGGTGTGACTATATCTCCGTGGACTGAAACTTAACCAAGTGTCAATCTAGTGAAACAACATATAAAAAAAAATTAGAAGATTTTTACAGGAATCTTCATTTAAGACCTCACGAATATAGTATGGACTGACTGCCCATGAAGATAACTATTCCCTTCCCCAATATAAAATAAGTGTCATGCTTTTTTGTTTAAACTAGTAGTAGTGATTACTACTCCCTTCGTCCCATAATGTAAGACGTTTTTTGACACGAGAGTACACCACAGCATAGCTACTTCATCTGATCTGGTCACATTAAAGAACATTAACCTTTCTATGCGCACTTACATATATGTGCACAAGTCCTATGGTTGTACGAATCTGAATGTGTTGAACCGTAGTTGTTAAATGTCAATGAAGTCTGGAAAAGGCAAAATACACACTAGAAGTAGTGGGAGAAAGATGCATGGAGTAGACGAGGGCCAGGATTAAATGTTCTTTTCATAATCACTGTGAAAAAGTGGTCATAAACCGGGTGTTTTTGCCATAACACGTATAGGAAAGGGTGCTATGGACCACCAGAAAGATTTTCATTGGCTTTTTCCCAAAGATTTTCACCAAGGGACACATAAACCACATGTTGGCCGGTTAAGGGAGATTTGTTTTTTCACTCAGAACAGTGTCGTTGAGTCGCTATTGCTCACTCCATGTTCGTTTGTTGAACACTGAGAGAACGGGAGCAAGTTGAAGCACATGATGTGTTGTTCCTGTAGTAAGAGCCTAGTATAATTTTTATCTTCAACAAAGTATCATCAGGTTGCTTCTTTTATTATTTCTCTCATGCATGCAATGTGCTTTTGTGCAAATCTGTTGAGCATAGAAGTTGTATGACTGTTATATGCATAGCTATATATGAATGTCTTTTTGCATGACAAAGCTAGTTAGGTTCACCTGAGTATCCTAGTGGTATAAATACAAGTGTTTCTCTATGTTTAACGTTGAGTGCTAAGAAGAGGATATAAATAGAGAGAGGATGAGATATTGGAGTATACCAAAGTATAGAAGGGTTGGGGTTACATTTCGCCATGCATATTTATATTATAGGCCTCATGGTAGCCTTCCTGGACTTAACAGTCAGTGCAATAGCCTGGGAGGTCGCTGTGTCACGGGCCGTCCCACGCAGCAAACCGAGGGTCTTGTCGCAAAACTCATGTTCAAGGAGCAGGGCTCGTGAAACAACCTGCCCTCGACGACTCAGCTAGTCTTGGATCAGCAGCGGCGTCGTGTCCCGCGGGCGATTAATTACCGAGCTTAGCGCACGCATGAGGGTTGGCCTCGAGCAACCGCCCTCACTACTCAACACCGTGCAAGGAAGGGATCGGAGGTGCTTCAGATTAGATTAGATGTTCAGATGCATGTACGTGAGAGTTACATACACATCATCGCATAGACGGGTTGTGCCTGTGCGGCTTGCATGTAACTGCCTCGGTGTTGGAGTCGTAGTCCCTCCCTCCCAAAAAAATATATTCGATATCCTGATTTCGGTCATGCTCATGTTAGAGAGATTCCCCCTCTCTACCATTCAATTAGCCATTATGCTTAGGAGACAAGAACACTGTTGCACAACTGAGTACACATCATTTTTGAAGGGGCAAGCTCTTGTACCATTCATCAGATTGATGCCCAAAGCATTTGCAACGAGCAATGTTTATGGGAAATACATCCCAGTGTTCAATGGCATGGAAATAACATTGACGTGTGTACAAATTAAGGCCCAACTTGTGATTGCTGAATTGATGTGTTAAACTTAATTATAGTTTGCTATAATAAATTCCATATATAATACTCCTTCTGTAGTGAAATAGTGTGCTAGGTTGGTCCTGGGAGTGAACACGGCTATGCACCTACAACATTGCAAAACCATGCTCAAGTGCGAGCTACTCTCCTTCTTGTATGCTCTCTGAATGATATGGCTAGAAGCTTCGCCTAGGATCACATATGAGGACTAGGGATGCAAATGAGAGTTGGGCAGCTATGGAAAGGACTAAAAAGAATAAAAAGAAAGACACACAAACCTGGCATGTTTGTGGCATTTGCTATGTGGTGCCCTAAAGATGAATCCGTCATCATCCGTTACTTGTATAAAATCTGTATGTTCAGCGTCTGAACCCAAAGTTAAAGCACGTTAGGTTCTACCAAATCAAAGTTAGTTAATTTCAGGCAAAAAGTTCTCTAGCTTCAGTTTTATAAGAACCACCTTTGTCGAGTTCTACCTCTTTGCCGAGTTCTTTATTCCATACTCGTCAAAGATGCTTTTTCACCGAGTCTTGTGTCATTGCCGAGTTGTTTTTACCTTGCACTCGGCTTCCTCTTCTTTTCTCGAGTTCTCGATAAATAAAACGAACTAGGAAACAAGTAAGCACTGGTCGACCTTGCCGATTCTAGTAGTGATTGTTTCAGCTCTTAAGAAAAGTAAGTGACAATACTGAATATAAATGAAACAAAAAATTTAGACTGAATGCCCTGGACGGATGTACACAGTATGACAGTTGCAAAGAATTGCACTAACTACAAGGGCTTCCTTGCAGATTAAGTTAGTCCTCTGAGATCAATTGCCGTGAAGAAATTGATGACGAACTGAATGTTTTGGCAAAACCCCTTGGGGAAACGGCGTCATGGACACCAGGCAGACTTTTATAGTATCGGCTTCTAAACCTATGATTTTCTCCAACGGCTAGTTTTGAGCGGTCATATAAACCACGCCTTGGTAGGTTAAGGGAGATAATGTGCCAGTTTGGGCACCCTTGAGTTGTTGCTCATCTGCATGTTCGTTTGTTGAAACTGAGAAGATGGGAGCAACAACTCAAGTGCAAGATGTATTGTTACTAACATTTTTCAAAGGTGGACCCATGGTCTATGTTGTTACTTTTAGTATGAGCAGAGTATATAATTTCTTCCCACAAAAAAAGAGGAGTATAATTAATTTCTATCTTCAACACAATTTCATGAGGCTTCTTTCATTTTTGATATCTCTCATGCATGTAAGAAGCCCGCCCGCCAATCATTGAACATAGAAGTTGTATGACTGTTATAGGCATAGCTTTGTATGACCTTTTTTTTTTCCTTTTTGCATGACAAAATTAGTTAGGTTCATGAAAGTCATATGACTATCCCTATATAGTATCATAGTTATCATGGTAGCATAAATACTACCAGTTTCTCATATTTAACCCATTCCAAATCCCATTGACGTTGAGTATTAAGAAGTGGATACATTCGTTAATTCCAGCATATTAGACAGGATAATATGAGATATTGGAGTATACCAAAACATAGAAGGCATGGGGTTCCGATAGGACATGCATGTGTTCATTGTTCTATATGAAGCTATGGCTAGTATACCTCAGGCATCTCTCCTTTTCAAGTACATCACAAGTCTTATGACAGCTTTCCATCAAAACTACAACGATGGCATCCACTATTGATCGTCCGTAGCTCTTGGCTTGATCACCTTCTCTGCACGGGTGTAAGGTCAGCTGATGGTGCGTTTCGGGCACCACAATACAGCAGGCTGTAACGGAGCGATGATTATCTGCTCGCGTGCACCCAGTCCCGAGCTGTTCATGCATGTGTTTTCCCATCGGTGGATCATTTTCACTACTGCCACGATGGTGAACGCAATTCTTCAGGGCATATCACATGATATGCCGACTGGGTTTGTTTGGCCTTAACCACCACAGCGTTTGTGTTGGGCTTCTTTGTTAGAAGTATAATAGTGTATAATGTTGAGATTTAGATAACATATGTGTATTTCTTGTACAACAAACCCTCCTCCTTCCATGTATAGTCGAGGACGTGGCTATCCTTTGTACTTATATATACGTGCATATTGCACCCGATCAATATATCGTGAGTTGCATAATTTTCTACATGGTATCAGCCTTAGTCCGATCCCTCCCCTCCTAGCGCGTCGCCGTCGCCTCCCAGCCGCCGTCGCTTCCCTGCCTACGCCCGCGTCGCTGAACCCTCGCCGCCGCCGTAGCTCCTACCCTCGCGCCGCTGGCTCCCTGCCGCCGCCCCACTCGCGATCCCTCCCAAGCTGCCGCTAACCACCCACCTCCTCGCCGCTAGCCGCACTCTCCCAAAACCCTAAACCCTCGCTACCCGCTGCCTTCCCCCTCCCATCTACCCGAAACCCTAAAACCCGCCCCGGCCGCCGCCTAACCCTAGCCATGTCGGGTTCCAACCTTGTCTCCGACCGGTCCGCCGCCTCCACCCCTCCCGTGGTGAAGCCGCCGAACCCCTTCGACTCCTCCTCCGGCTCCTCCACCGCCACTCTTCCCGATCCCGCCTACATCCGTTATGTTCCCATCGAACGTCGCGTCCCGGTGATCCTCTCCCACAAAGAGGCGAATTTCTATGCTTGGAAGACATACTTCAATCTCCTCTTTCGTGAGTATAATCTGTAGGACCACATCGACAGCACCGCCAACCTCTTCGTCCTCAACCGCGACGCCGACTGGCTGGCGATCGACGCCACCATCATCCGGTGGCTCTTCCTCACCGTGTCCAAAGACATCTTCCACACTGTCGTTCGCGACAGGGACGATGCATGCACGGTGTGGAACAAGATCGTCGGTCTCTTCACCGACAACAAGCTCCAACGGATCGTCTTCCTGCAGCAGGAGTTCTTCGGGTGTCACCAAAACGAATCCTCCGTCGACGACTACTGCATGCGCCTCAAGACCCTCTCCGACGAGCTCAATGACATCGGCTTCAAGGTGGACGATGAGTTGCTCCTCTCCACCCTCACCGCCGGCCTCAATGAGGATCTCGGCAACGCTGCCTCCAACCTCACCCTCATGGCGAACCCTACCTACGAGCGGACGGTGGCTTATCTTCGTCTCGAGGAACGCCGGTTGAAGCTTCTTCGCTCCCGTGCCGTTCACACCGCCTTCGCCACCGGCTACTCACGCGGTGGCCCTCCGCCCTCGGGTGCCCCGTACCAGCAGCGGCCTCCGGTCCCTGCTGCTCCTGCGGCTCTTCCCTAACACTTGCCGCAGCAGCCGCAGCAACAGCAGCCGCGCCAGAGGCGCCGTGGCCGCGGCAAAGGCCAACAGCAGCAGCAACAGCCGCGCGCCGGGGTTGTCCAGCAGCAGCCGACGCCACCTTGGGGGGTGGCCACAACCCCTGGACCGGGGTTGTGCACGCCTACACTATGCCCGTGCCCCGCCGCCCCGCTCCGAGCCTCCTCGGTGCCGGTCCTTCCGGGCATCAGGCCTTCTTCGCCGGTCAGCAAACCGGTTCGGTCGCTCCATCAACCTACTACGCTCCTGCTCTAGTTGGCTATGGCGGGCCACGTGCTAGCAATGGCGTGACCGGCTACTCGGGCTACCCTGCGCTGGCCTCTTATGATCCAGCCCTGCTTGCTGCACTTCATCAACAGCCTCCGACCGGGGCTTATTCCGGTGGTGGTGATTGGTTCATGGACACCGGTGCATCATCGCACATGGATGCTTACCCGGGTAACCTATCCTTCATGTCTCCTATTTACACTTCTTCTCGTATCATTGTCGGTAATGGTGTTGGTCTTCCTATCACTCATATTGGTTCCACAAGTTTTCCCTCAAACTCTAGACCACTTTATCTCAATAATGTTCTTGTGTCTCCCGAGCTTATTCAGAATCTAGTTTGTGTTCGTAAACTTTCTCGTGATAACTCAGAATCGTGGAATTTGACGGTTGGTTTTTCATTAGGACGCCTCACCCGGATGGTTCTTCACCGTTGTGACAGTCCCGGCGATACATACTCCGTCCAGCCTCCATCATCTTCACCTGCTGGACCAGTTGCACTTTCCACCGGCGTTGATCTCTGGCACGCCCGTCTCGGTCATCCTAGCTCCACCGCTCTTCGTCATATTATTAGGGATTTTTCTTTTACATGTAATAAAACGGATGCGCACTCTTGTCACGCATGCCGTCTGGGCAAACATGTTCGCCTTCCCTTTAGTACTTCATCCACAGTTGCGTCGTTACCTTTCGAGTTAATCCATAGTGATGTTTGGACCTCTCCTGTTGCTAGTAACACTGGTTTTTCATATTATCTTGTTATCTTGGATGACTTTTCTCATTTTGTGTGGACCTTTCCATTACGTAAGAAGTCCGAAGTTGCTGCCACTCTCACGGCCTTCTACTCTTATGTAGCCACACAATTTGGTTCGTCCTATTCTAGCTTTGCAAACTGACAACGGAAAAGAATTCGACAACACTACCATCCGCAACCTTCTCTCCACACATGGCACTGTTTTTTGTCTTACCTGTCCATACAATTCACAGCAGAACAGTCGGGCAGAATGCATTCTTCGCACTCTCAACGATTGCGTTCGCACCCTCCTCTTCCACGCCTACATGCCACCCCGCTTCTGGCCTGACGCTCTCGCTACTGCCACCCTCCTCATTAACATTCGTCCATGTCGCATCTGGTGGAACTTTACACCTCACCACCTTCTTTTCGGGTCTCCTCCTTCATACGACGGTCTTCGTATATTTGGTTGTCTCTGTTACCCTAATATTGTCGCCACCACTCCTCATAAACTTGCTCCTCGTTCCCTTCCGTGTGTCTTCCTTGGTTACCCGGCTAACACTAAGGGCTATAGATGCTATGACCCGGTTTCCCACCGTGTCATCACATCCCGGCATGTTTATTTCGACGAGTTGTCTTTTCCTTTTAAACAAGAACAGCAGGAGGCTTCTTCATCGGCGCCCGGTCCCTCTTTGGCCGAGCCTGTCCGCCCTGGTTTAACCAACCGGCGTAGGGCTCCCCTGGACGTGCGGCGCTCCAGCTCCTGCCCGCTGCTTCACCAGCCTCCCCGGCCTCCGAGACGGCCTCCGCACCGGCCTCCGCGCCGGCCTCTCCGGCTGCTTCGTCGCCAAGCCCCATGCCGGCCTCTCTGGCTGCTTCGTCGCCGGGCCTCGCGCCGGCTTCTGAGCCGGTCTCCCCGGCCTCGCCGGCTTCACCGGCCACTGGGTCGGCTCGCTCGCCGGAGTCTTCTTCACAGCCGGGCGTGTCGCCAGCCTCTTCATCACCGGGCTCGGCGCCATCACCAGTAGCGGCTGCTGTGCCACCACCCGCTGGCCCTACCACGAGGTCGCGGCTGGGCGTCCATCATCCCAGCACTCGCTACCCTCCGGACGTGTACACCTGCGTGGCTTCAACTTCTTCCTCGTCACCATCACCCTTGCCGACCTCTGCCTGTTCCGCGCTTCGCGACCCCATGTGGTTCGCGGCGATGAAGGAGGAGTTTGATGCATTGCAACGCAATCACACTTGGCAGCTCGTCCCCCGTCCTCCTCATGCCAACGTCATTACCGAAAAGTGGGTGTTCAAGCACAAGTTTCATCCGGATGGTACTCTCGACCGACACAAGGCTCGTTGGGCCGTTCGGGGTTTTCGTCAACGAGCAGGTGTTGACTTCACCGACACTTTCGCCCCGGTTGTCAAACCCGGCACGATTCGGACTGTTCTTCAGCTAGCGGTCTCTCGCTCATGGCATGTGCACCAGATGGATGTTTCGAATGCTTTTCTTCATGGTCACCTTGAGGAACAGGTGTTCTGTCAGCAGCCGACTGGATTTGTTGATGAGTCTTCTCCGGATCATGTGTGTTTGCTCTCTCGGTCTTTGTACGGCCTCAAGCAAGCTCCTCGCGCCTGGTACCAGCGCATCGCAGCATTTCTTACTCAACTTGGCTTCCGCTCCACTCGCTCCGATGCTTCCCTGTTTGTCTACCACCAGGGTGATGCTACTGCCTACCTACTGCTCTATGTTGATGACATCATCTTGACAGCATGCTCGCCTGCTCTTCTTCGACAGCTCACTGATCGTCGTCGTGCTGAGTTTGCCATTAAGGATTTAGGTCCTCTGCACTATTTCCTCGGGATCGAGGTTATTCGTCGAGCAGATGGCTTCTTTCTTCATCAGCGGAAGTATGCTCATGAGCTTCTGGACCGTGCCGGGATGCTTAACTGCAAACTGGCTGCCACGCCTATTGATACGAAGGCCAAGCTCTCCGCCACAGATGGTTCTCCTGCTTCAGATGCTCCGTTCTACAGGTCGATTGTTGGTGCTCTTCAGTACCTCACTCTTACTCGTACGGAGCTCCAGTACACTGTGCAGCAGGTTTGCCTCCATATGCATGAGATATAAGATAGAGACAAGAGCTAGAGATATATCATCCAGACGTGCAATTCATATTATTTCAATATATCGTGAGTTGCATAATTCTCTACATATAAGATAGAGACAAGAGTTAGAGATATAATAGGTTTAAACATGTATGACTTGCCCTCTACTCAAAGTCTCTCTCCCTCACATGTACTCCTATATATACCCTACACAAGGGTCAGATCAATACAATGAATATTGTAGGTTCTATATTTTCTACATTCTTCGGTAGCTCCATGCTGGGCGGTCGAGCAACTCTGATAATGAAAACGGCGGAAGGGGAGCTGATTTGGTTGAGACAAGATGTGTGCATGTGAAAATTAGTTACACATCATACTATTGTGTGTGTAGGCGGTTGTGGTTATGCAGCCATGGTGAAACTAACTCGGTGTTCGAGCCAAAGTTCCTCCCATATAAGAATAAAAAAAACTGGAAATTCTAATTCCAGGTCACCCTCGTTTTAGCAGTACAAGAACAAAAGCATGATTGCATAACTGAGTTCATATCATTTGTAAAGACGATAGCCTTTTTATGTGTATCTGATTTCCAATACTTTGTGGAGTCGTAGCAGTCAAACCTCCCCGATACTTTTCCAGTCAAATATTTCAATCCGGTAACCATTTGGGTCCTTGATGAGGGTGAATCCTTTCATAGACCCTGCTGCAGACAGTTATTACAGTTTATTACTACATCGCTGGCCTAAAGTATTTGCAAACCATCCTACTAGTATGGGATGCAAGTTCAATGCATTCAGATATACAATTCAAACTATTGGTGTGACAATAAATTTGACACACGTACAAATTAAGGCTCAACTTGTGATGGCTGAATTTTTGTGTTAACCTTATTTTATAATCTTCCATAAAAATCAAAAGTCACTTTGGAATGCACAGTGTGCACTTTATTTTGAATAGTTCGCAAATCGCAATTTAAAGTTTCAACAATATGCTAAAAGAAATTTCAGGAGGTAATATGATGGACGTATATTACACGTGTGTAAAGTTTGATGATAAAATAAGAAAAAATGAGCTACACAAATAAGGTAGCTGCGTGGTTTTTTACCAGTGAACCGGTTTGGACGTAATTGTATCATTTAATAAACCAGAGTATGGACTTAACTGTGCATCTTAATAAACCAACTCATAGAGCTATGAGGGCATTTTACTCCCAGAGATTCCCACTCGTCATGCACGCCGCCATCCACCAAATTAGCATGAGGCTACTGTTGCTGTCGTCCCCTCGTCTCCGGCCTCTGGTCTCCCGCCTCCCGCAGCCTCTTGCTGCTCCTCACGCCGCATGCGCCCGTCTCGTCTTGCTCCGCCGCCACCGCCACCGGCTCCGCCCACCGTCCGTAAGTCGCAGGCCTCCGGCCGCATGGTTGCCGGGAACCCATAGACTAGCAGGGAATCTATAAGTCCTTCTCAACCTTTTCTTTTTCACTACAAATTCCATCTGAATCATTTTTTTTTTGCACTGGCTACATTCTGAATCTCGTCGTCTCCACCTTTTTTTTTACTGTGCATGCTTGCAACGAAAGATCCACCATATAGTCAGGAAGAAACGACGGAGCTGAATACTTCCTTTGGAGCACAACATATTGTTGTAGTGGCTATGTGTTGGTACTGAATTAATTAGCCCACATGCCCGGCCTCTGCATCAAAGTGATGCATGCAACTAATTTATTAAAACAAACTACAGAAACAAGGTCTCAGTTCTCGTACTGGCTCACAAAAAGAGCCCAGAAATAATAAAAAGTAAATAAAAAAGATGCCACAGCCTGCGAAAAATATAGGCTACGATAACTAACCACTTAGCCTATTATTAACTCGCCATTCAAATCGGTTGAAGATAACCCGTGCTACCATCTCCCACCGTTGCACCCAGTAACCAAAAACTCCCTGGAGTCTGCATGAGTGAGTAACGACCACGTACGGATCCAAGCAGTGGTTCTGTAGATCACCTAGTTGCAGAATTTAACTAATTGATGTGGATCACGCTAACTGAGAATAAGCAAGCAAGGAATGGGGAAGGCGACTTTTTCTCATTGGTGGGAGAAGGCGGCTTTGTACAGATATGTAATAATCCGTATGGGAAACGGCGTTATGGACTGCCAAGAAGATTTTATTGGTTTCTTCCCAAAGATTTTCACAAACGGCCACATAAACCACATGTTGGCCGGTTAAGGGAGAATTTTTTTTCCACTTAGAGCAGTGCCCTTGAGTCGATATTACTCACCTCCATGTTCCTTTTGAACACGAGAGAATGGGAGGAACGGTTGAAGCGCATGATGTGTTATTCCTATACTAACAGCCTCCTATAATTTATATCTTCAACAAAGTATTTTCATGCTGCTTCTTTCATGCATGCAATGTGCTTTTTTGCAAATCAGTTGAGCATAGAAGTTTTATGACTGTTACGTGCATGTCAATATGTGAATGTCATTTTGCATGACAAAGTTAGTTAGGTTCACCTGAGTGGTATGACTACTCTATATAGATATGAGTTATCCTAGTGGTATAAATACCAAGTGTTTCTCTATGTTTAACCCACTCTAAATCCCATTAACTTTGAGTACTGAGAAGAGCATATAATAGTGAGAGGATGAGATATTGGAGTATACCAAAATATAGAAGGGTTGGGGTTCCAGTTCGCCATGCATATTTGTACTATGAACCTCATGGTAGCTTTCCACAAAAGCTACAACATCGACATACAATCATGTGCATCTATCTGGGGCCATTTTGGACGTCCCTAAATACCTAATAACTAGATCATGATTGGCGCGCGTTGCTGCGCCCGTCTGTTTTGGCAATAAAATGATAGAAATTTCTATAAATGCAAGGAGACAAAAGGTAAACATAATTGAATCACAAAATATTGAAAAGGATACAATAGTCTGACAAAGTTGTTTCATAGAAGTTGTGTATACAATCTGCATGTCCATTTGTAGCTTTGGCTACTTTCAAATGAAAAGGTCAAAAAATAAATTGATATAATAGCCTCTCACTTTAACTTAAACAACAACACCGGGCTACTATGAACACACTTGAAAACACATCTAAAAGCTAATAGGGTTGACCAAGAAGCAACAGCTAGCCTTCAATCAGTGGACTAATTGCAGTAACCTGAACATGGTTATTCTTATGTTTCAGGAAATCAAATGTGTCTATATATATGATTCATCTTTGGTTTCTGATGTCTAGATTGATTTATATTTTTCTGGTGTGTCTTGGCCAGTCTATGGTGAAGATGTGTACAACATATTAACGAAAATCATTCGTAAAATCCAGAAGACAAATAATTTACTTAACAAAGAACAAAATTTGCAAGTAATTAAACTGTAAGAAGTTGCAGAAATAAAGTAGACAATATGTGCAAGAATCCATGCAATGGTTTGCAAGTAAATCTGCCTGAAATGGAAATACATAAGCTTGCATGACCTCTCGGCAGATTAAAATCTATATTATCTTCCTTAAACTTGGATTGGTATTTAGTTCAACACCTATAGGCACTACTTTTGCGGATGATTCTAAGCATTTGAAAATTAAAGGAAGAAAAACATGCATATGATGTGAGCATATACATGTATTAACTTTTGAAGGGTCTTCTTTTTTGGCAAGAAACCTTCTGAAGAGCCTATGCTTTTCTAATTCTCTAATAATAGGTAGACATTAAATTTAATTATAAAAGGATAATTAAGAGACTATACTACTACTGCCCAGTAATAAATATGTGGTTTAGTACAGCCTCGGCAACTGATCTTTTATCATAATTTGGATCAAGCAATGTCTACAAAACTCAAAAAGAAATGAGAGTCAATGTATCCTTGCCGAAGATTATTGGACCAATAGTAGAATTACTGAATCATGATATTATAATCAAAATACCCATGATGCATGATCTGCAATACCCATGCGTCATTTGCAGCAGGTGATGGTTTGTCGATAGGCAAGTTTTAACTACGCATGGTAGAACCATCATTGAAATATATGGACTTTACAGCTTACAGTAACTGATCATCTCTGAAATAATATCTATAGATAGAACACATGTTCTAATCTTCCTGACCTATTTTTGATTAACTAAGAAACATGAACTTAGCTTCACCCTTTTGCATCCCAAGAAGATGAGTCCTCGCAAAGCTTTTGTATCTTCCTGTAAACCTCATTGACCTAACCTGTATAGAATAAGAGAAAAATTAAGGGAAGATGGATGGCGATTGAGATGGTGTTGAGAAGCGGAAAAAAACATACCTAGAATAAACTCAGGAACATATTAATACTGGTGGTCATTAACAATCCCTTAATTCTGTTAATGAAGAAAATACTTTTCGTTGAAGAAGAGCACAAAGCACAGAGAAGCCAATGCATAGTCATCTATGGTGAAAATTTTCCTCCCTGGTCACTCAAAAATCTGGAAACTGATGCCTGCACGACATCCCTTATAACTATGAGATGAAGCCAGAGAAGATCGAGTGTGGGAGATGGAAGATCAGGTAGATAGCAGTACCTAAGTTTCCGGCACATTTTTTCTTGAGCTCACCAAAGTGATCGTGCTACACAAGTTAAGGCACTAACAATGTATTTAACTCTTTTTTCTTACCAGAGATTATGGGGGAAAGTTTAATTCGATATTGATCTCTGTGGCATCATTGAGCCATTCACCTCAAACCATCATGATAGGAGGGGTTTGTCACCGTCACCTCATGCCTTCATGAAAGTAAACTGCTGCATACAGAAAAAACCAATACCATTGCATGAATGATGTAGAAACACAAACTAAGCAATAGTACATCCTCAATGCATGTATACTGGTAGTCCATGTGTACTAATTGAATGAGCGGCAGCCATATAATCTCTTCGTAGCACATGCACCGATATACGTAGGAGTACCAAAACAAAGAAGAACATGTAAAGAAAAAAAAGAGCAATCAATTATTTCTTCAGAGCAAGTGAACATGCTGTATCACACCATGTCATGCTTATGAATTGAACATCAGGAAGGAAGAAAATACCGTATGCCAGTGTTGAGACTAACGCCACAGTGGATCACCAAGACACACATGCTTATGAATTGAACATCAGGAAGGAAGAAAATACAATACGAACGGGGCATTGGGCTACGAACCTACCGATGCAGCAGACAACGCGGAGACGGGATCTTGGAGGGAGAGAGCACGCGCAGGTACGGGCGGCGTCACCGAGGGAGAGGGGATCCATCCGTTGTGACATTCCGTTGAGCAGCTGCCGTGCGCGGCCTGCACTGAGCAGATGCCCAATCTAGGGGAGAAGGGAAGGGGATCCATCAGCAGTCAGGTCAAACATGAGATTGGAGAGGAAGGCAGCTCACCAGGGTTAGAGATGGCGGATGTGGCGCAAGGTTGCCAGGTTGGGAGGGAGAATGGCGACGGCAGCGACGAGGTGGCGGAGGGCTGGATCGACGCAAACCGATCCTGTCGAGAGCTGCATCCTCGCGCGCGTCGCCTCGGGTCGATCCCCTCCCGCACCGGATCACTGGCAAGCCTCGCCTCGGATTGATCCACACCCGCGCCAGAATCCCTCGCGAGGCTCGCCTAGGCTGAATGGAGGAAAACCGCCGCGTCCGCGCATCCTTGGTATCGAGCCGCTCGGATCCCCTCGAGGGATTTTTTTTAGCGCAGCGACGGATCGGTCGGCCCATAGAGGCCCAATCAACCACAAGCCTTCAAAAAAGTCCCCAGAGTAGCGGCCTATTAGGACAGGCAGCCCATA
This sequence comes from Aegilops speltoides, assembly GCA_021437245.1. Lineage (NCBI taxonomy): Eukaryota > Viridiplantae > Streptophyta > Magnoliopsida > Poales > Poaceae > Aegilops > Aegilops speltoides. The sequence goes on from CM038142.1 coordinate 29,720,252, forward strand.
TCGTGATAATCTGCCATTTAGAGGAAGATCTGACGGCCAAAAACTAATATAACGCAAATCCGACGGCCGAAAACGCTGAGGGCCTGAGAGAGCTCGCTTTAGGTGCGATTATACTGTCCTAAATGTACCACATGGTGGAAGGAGGGAACGTGGCTTTACACGTCCCTAGGGTGCACTTCCGCTCAAACACCTTCTTGGACTCAACAGTGTGATGGCCTGTGCCGTCTTTGGGTCGCCGGCCGTCCCTTACACAGCAGCCCGAGGGTCTTGTCGCAGCACTAATGTCCAAGGGGCAGGGCTCATGAAACATCCTCCCATCGACGCCACCACCAGTCTTGGATCAGCAGTGTTGTCATGCCCTGGAGGTCATTAATCACCGAGCTCATCGCGGGCCTCAGGTTTGCCCTCAAGCAGCTCTCACTACTCAACACCGGGGGCAGGAGGGGATCGGAGGTGCTTCAGATGAGATGAGATGTTCAGATGCATGTACGTGAAAGTTGTTAGAAGAGAGTTCGTAGAGGTAGCTGTTTAAACTGTTTTCTGAATTTTCTCCTGGACAAGGCACATGATCATGATCTATTAATTCTCCTCCGTGATCAGTACGTCGCAAAGGATCCAAGAGAAGAGAGATTTCAGCTCGGAGAAGGGCTCCTGCATTTGGATGAAGTTTGGTAAAATGGAAAATAGTTTAATCAAAAATCACATCCCGAGAGATGTAGATGCGTCCCGTTGAAACTTCTAGACACTTGTAACCCTTATGAAGATTGCTATAGCCAAGGAAGAGACATTGAGTGGAGCGAAACTCTAGTTTGTGGCGATTATATGGACGAAGATTGGGATAGCATGCACATCCAAAAACTTTGAGGGAATTATAATCTGGTTTTTGATGAAACAATCATTCTAAGGGAGTTGTGTTCCCAATAACCTTACTAGGCAAACGATTGATAAGATAGGTGGAAGCAATGAAAGCTTCATCCCAGTATTTTAGAGGCATAGATGCATGAGCAAGAAGAGAAAGACCAACTTCAACAATGTGACGGTGTTTGCGTTCGGCAGAACCGTTCTGTTGGTGTGCATGCAGACACGAAACATGATGCTCAATGCCTATGTTTCGAAAGAAGGAGTTGAGTTTGTCATACTCTCCTCCCCAGTCACTCTAGACTGTAATGATTTTCTTGTTAAATTGACGCTCAACAAGTTTTTGGAATTCTTGGAAGACAGAGAAAACTTCGGATTTGAACTTAAGTAAGTATATCCATGCAAACTTACTATAATCATCAATGAAGCTAACATAATATTTTTTTCTTCCAAAGGAATCTCTGGCATGATCCCATACATCACTGAATATCAGTTCCAACGGAGCATGAGACACACTATTTGAACTAGGATAGGGGAGTTGATGACTCTTGGCACATTGGCAAGCTTCACAAACAGACTCTTTATTCTCACGACTAGACAATTGAAGATTGCCTCTATTCACTACTTGATCAATTATTTTTAATGAAGGATGACCTAATCTTTGATGCCACCTCTCTAAGGACGACTTGACGATGGAGTAGACTTGACGATGACGTTTGCGGCTAAGAGCTCTTGATGTGATAGGATATAGACCACCGACGCATCTACCGTGATGGAGGAGCTCCCTCGTTGCCCGATCCTTAATGAAAAAAGTACTTGGGATGAGTTTCAAAGAAGATGTTATTATCAGCGGACAAACGAGACATGGAAGCAAGGTTTTTGTTGGCTTGAGGAACATGAAGAACATCTTTTAGAAGAAGATCACGTTTAGCATTAGGGAAATTAATAGAGGATTGACCAATGTGATATATGTCCATACCTCCTCCACTTGCGGCAGTGTTAATCTGATAATTGCCATAGTATCTCTCCCGACTTGCAAGCTTCTCCAACTCGCTGGTGACATGATCTGTGGCTCCCGAGTCAGCATACCAGATGGTGTCCCCTACTTCTTCTTGCTCCCTGATGGCTGCAGCTATGTGGCGCTCTTCGGGCACGTAGTCTTCATCGTAGCGGTGCCAATAATCTTTCACCTCATGCCTTGATTTTTTGCATAGCTACTCTTCAGACGCCGACCGAGGTGTGGAGTGCCATCCACGCCTCCTTCGCTGCCCAGACGCAAGCGCAAATCGTCAACACCCGCATCGCCCTCGCCAATCTGCACAAAGGGAACATGGGCATGCCTGAGTATCTGGCGAAGATCAAGGCCTTCGCCGATGAGATTGCCTGCACTGGTGATCCCCTCTGAGAGCTAACTTCCTATGTGCTCAAAGGGCTGGACATCGAGTATAACCCGGTGATCTCAGCCCTGGCTGCACGTATCGAGCCGGTGACTGTACAGGAGCTCTACAACCAGTTGCTAAGCTTTGAAGCTCGTATGAATCTGCTACAAGGTAACAATCTCCGTCAGTCATCAGTCAATTCTCTCACACGTGGTCGCAGCACTAGAGGCCGAGGTCGCGGTCACCGCGGTCACTAGGGACGCGGACAAGGCAACAGCAACAACAGCAACTGCAAAGCCCGATAGCCCGACCGGAGTGGACCCCGCCAACAGTGCCATGCGGGATTCCCCTGCTGAGGCGCCTGATACGAGGCGGACCTCGCCGGATCCCGTGCCCATCTCAGGTCTGGAGCCCTGCGGCACGGCAGTCCAGGGGGATTCGGCAGCAGGATCTTCTGTGGCCGGTTCTGGTGATATAGAAACTACAACAGCCGCCACACATGTGTCACTTGAAAATCCTCAGCGCCAGACCAGGTCAAAATCTGGAGTATTCAAGCCTAAAGAATACAAGGACGGTACAGTAAGGTATGATCCTCGCAAGTATGCGTTTCTTACTAGTTCAGGTGAACCTACTCATTAAGCCGAAGCTCTTGCTCACAAAGAATGGAAAGGGGCTATGGACAATGAATATCAAGCACTCATGAAAAATAAAACATGGCATCTTGTACCTCCAACAAAGGGAAACAATTTAATTGATTGCAAGTGGGTTTATCAGATCAAAAGAAAATCTGATGGAAGTATAGATAGATACAAGGCTAGATTGGTTGCAAAAGGGTTCGAACAAAGATTTGGAATTGATTATGAGGATACTTTTAGCCCTGTTGTCAAGGCAGCTACTATTCGACTTGTATTATCTATTGCTATTTCTAGAGGGTGGAGTCTACGTCAGCTAGACGTCCAGAATGCGTTTCTCCATGGTGTTCTTGAGGAAGAAGTGTTCATGCGGCAACCACCAGGGTATGAAAACAAAAGCACACCTCATTTTGTCTGTAAGTTGGACAAAGCTTTGTATGGCTTAAAACAGGCCCCAAGAGCCTGGTACTCCAGGTTGAGCACTCAGTTACAACCACTTGGTTTTATTCCAAGCAAGGCAGATACCTCATTATTCTTCTATCACAAAGGCAACATCTCTATGTTTGTTCTTGTTTATGTTGATGATATAATTGTTGCTAGTTCCAGTTCAGAGGCCACTACCTGTCTGCTCTGTGATCTTAATGTGGAGTTTGCACTCAAGGATTTGGGTGATCTTCATTATTTTCTTGGTATAGAGGTAAAACAGATCAAGGATGGAATACTTCTTACACAAGAGAATTACACCACAGATATTCTAAAGAGGGTAGGACTGGAACATTGCAAACCAGTAAGTACACCACTTTCTACTTCTGAGAAACTTACAGTTGAAGGAGGTAAATTACTTGGACCGAGTGATGCAACAAATTATAGGAGTGTTGTTGGTGCTGTACAATATTTAACGTTGACTAGGCCTGATATTTCATATTCTGTCGACAAAGTGTGTTAGTTTTTGCATGCACCAAGTACAGTTCATTGGACTGCAGTAAAGAGAATTCTGAGGTATCTAAAATTTACAATGGGACTTGGAATCAAGATCGTTAAATCGCCATCCATGCTAGTTAGTGCATATTCAGATGCTGACTGGGCAGGGTGTCCTGATGCTAGAAGTTCAACAGGTGGTTTTGCTGTATTTCTGGGATCAAACCTCGTGTCATGGAGTGCAAGGAAATACGCTATTGTGTCAAGGTCAAGTACTGAAATAGAATACAAAGCCCTTGCCAATGCAACTGCCGAAGTTATGTGGATTCAGACTCTTTTGTATGAGTTGGGAATCAAGACTCCACAAGCTGCAAGGTTATGGTGTGACAATATTGGTGCAACTTACCTTTCAGCAAATCCTGTGTTCCATGCACGTACAAAACACATAGAGGTTGATTTTCGTTTTGTGAGAGAAAGAGTAGCACGAAAGCTACTTGACATCAAGTTTATTCTCACAGGAGATTAACTTGCTGATGGCTTCACCAAACCACTTACTACGAGGAGATTGAATGAGTTCAAGTACAATCTAAACCTAGAGAAATTTTCATAGGTTTGGATTGAGGGAGGATGTTAGAATAGAGTTCGTAGAGGTAGCTGCTTAAACTGTTTTCTGATTCTATCTCTTCTTCTGTTCTAGTCTTCCTCCTCAAGTCATATATCTCTCGATGTACTCTGGAAGAATCCTAGCGATATTCCAAACCTTGTAAGCCACGGCAATCCTTCTATAAATATACATGCGGCCCAAGCAAAAGGTTTAACGCAAATCTTACAAGAGTTACATAAACATCATTGTATATAGAAAGCTGTGTCTCTGTGGCTTGCGCGTAACCGACTGGGTGTTGGAGTCGTGGTCCCTCCCTCCCAAAAATATATATTCGATATCGCAATTTAGGTCATCCTCGTGTTAGAGAGATGCCCCAGTGCTACTATCAGCATGATGTTGTAATTAGCAGACAAGAACACTGTTGCACCCGGGTCTTAGGATGCAAATGAGAGTCATCGTTACTTGTTTACGAAAAACGACCAGGTCAGGATAGCGAGGGCAGCTATGGAAAGGGGTTAAAAAAACAAAAAGAAAGACGCACACACCTGCCATGTTTGTGCTATCCCGGGTATCGCTCGCGTCTCATGCAGGGGGGCGACTCGGGCGCCCTAGCCGCCGCCCCCCTCGACCTCCCTCCTCCCCTGCTTCCCCGCCGCCGCTGGAGGAGGCCGGCAATTAGGGCGGCAAACGAGTCGAGTTCGAGTGAGTTGGAGTTGGCTCAGCTCAACTCATATTAAAATTCGAGCGAGCTCAATCTGAGTGAAGCTCAAGATCGAGCTGGAGAACATGACTCGTGATCAGCTTGTACCGATCTCGAGTCGATCTCGAGCTAGTTTCGAGCTAAATAAAATGGTAAAAATTATAAATCTATGATGATTATTCAGACTAGATAAGGACACAATACGACACAACTTTGTACGTCAGTCTTGCCGTGCTCGGGAGAGCTCCGAGCACATCTTTGTCTTTTGGGCGAACTAGAAATAGATGGTGGTCTTCGTGGACGAAAAACAAGAAAAAGAAGGTGCATATGCTGGGAAATTTTGCCAAAAGCAATATGATATTTAACACATAACCGATCACTACCATAATTAGACCTAAATCTTCTCTACACTTAATTAAGCTACCATGTTTGATAGTTAATAAAATGGAGAAAAATCATGGACATCATATATTGTAGCAAATTATCTTATTTTCATTTAATATATGGCATAATCATTGAACATAATGGTATTATGTCGAGCTATCGAGCTAAAATCGAGCGAGCCAATATTGGCTCAAGATCGGCTTGTTTCTCCGTCGAGCTACATAACGTGTTCAAACTCGGTTCATTTATTTTTGAGTCAATCTCAAGTCGAGCCAAAAAACGAGTCGATCTCGAGTGGCTTACGAGCGTCGAGCTTTTCTTGCGGCCCTACCGGCAAGCGAAGCTCGCCAGGCGGACAGCGGACGGCGAGCCCTCCTCCTTTCTTCACGAGGGGATCCTCTGGCTGAGATGCGACAGCGTCCCTGGGCGTACGGCCTGAAGGCGGAGTTGCCGCGCTCGGGCGGCGGCCCGATGGGATGCTGGTGACGGCGGATCTGGGGTTTCCCACCATAGATCGTTTCTCCTACGAGTGGTCAGGCTCGGGCGCCATCCGGCAGTCCTAAGCGATGGTGGGCACGCGCGTTGGCTGTCCTCGTTCACCGATGTGATTGGGGGTGGCCGGAGGCGTTGGCGTGGTGCCCGATCCGAACAAGGTGGTGGCGCCGTCCCCTTCGTCAGGGATGATGGCCAGGTGGTGGGTCCTTGTGGCAGCGCCGGTGGCGGCGGATCTTGGGATCCCGCTCCTGGGGATGTTGCAAGACGCGGCGGCCCGTGCACGAGAGATGGAGTTTCTTTGAATAGATCTGGGTGAAAACTTGCTTTCGGCTACTGCCAAGGCCAGCGGTGGCGGCGCTGTCTTTGTCGTTTCCTTCTTGAAGGCATCGCCATGGAGAAGTTCAAAGCCACTCTCTGCTTCCTCCGGGAGAAACCCTAGATCAGTAGATCAGATGACGGCGGTGCTCTGGTGTTGTTTCCCCCTTATGGGCGTCATTCATGGAGGTACACACGCGCTCGAGGGAATAGAGGACGGCTTCTTTGGTGGAGTGGTGCTTCATCTTGCACATTGATGGCGGCGGATCTCGGCGGCGTGGTGCTGTGGAGACTTGGAATCCGATGAGCGGACATGGACTCGCGTAGAAGGAGGATGTTGTCTTGTGTCATGGTGGCATCGATGGCAGAGAAGCCTCGCAAGGTCGGTGCATTAGTTTTTGCTCTGAAGATGGATTGATGGAACATGCCGGAGACGACACAGAGAGTGCGTCGGACCAGTTTGTGTCCCAAACCCAGTATGTGACTTGGTTGGGGCCTCTGTCCTTAAATGTTAGGCATTTGTGCGGTGTCTGTTTGGTATTAGGCTTGGACTATCGGCACCCCTTCATCCAGTGGATAGGGGTAGCGACTGTTGTTACTAAGATGGTGGCTTCAGACTACCTAATGTACTATTTTGTAAGGTCTTTGTGAAATTAATAAAATCGTTGCATACATCGTCTAGATGCAGACGCTGGGGAAATCCTCCTTTAAAAAAAATGTTTATGGTATTTGCTATGGGGTGCGCTGAAGATGTATCCGTCCTCATCCGTTTATACTTGTATTAAAATCTGTATGTTCAGTGTCTGAACCCAAAGTTAAAGCTCGTTAGGTCGTACCAAATCAAATTTAGTTAATTTCATGTAAAAAGTTGACAAGGTTCAGTTTTGTAAGAACCACCTCTGTCGAGTTCTACCTCTTCGCCGAGTTCTTTATTCCATATACTGGTCAAAGATGCTTGTTTTCCAAGTCCTGTGTCACTGCGCGTTGTTTTTACCTTGCGCTCGGCTTCCTCTTCTATTGCCGAGTTTTTGATAAATTAAAGGAACTCAGCAAACAAGTGAGCACTGGGCAACCATGCCGATTCTAGTAGTGATTGTTTCAGCTCTTAAGAAAAGTAATTCACAGTACTGAATATGGATGACACAAAAAAATTAGACTGAATGCCCTGAATGGATGTACACAGTATGACAGTTGCAAAGAATTGCACTAACTACAAGGGCCTCCTTCCAGATTATGTGAGTCCTCCGAGACCAATAGTCGTGAAAAAATTGATGACAAACTGAGTGCTTTGGCAAAACCCCTCGGGGAAACTGCATCACGGACACCTGGCCGACTTTTATAGTATAAGATTTCAGAAAAACTAACACCCACATGTGTGGCCGTTTGCAGATCGCCCACACGCCTCCATCACCATCCATTTTGCCATGTATGAATAGATGACATCAGAAGAAATTTTTTTGGTTTTTGGCTTAAAAATGTTTTATCTACTAAATAAAAAAGCGAACTAAAAATCCGTTTTCACCATTAAATCCGTCTTGACGAGATCTTCAAAACTAGACCCTATGTTGATATATTTCGACGACTTTTTTTGCCCAGAAGTTGCCATGATGTTTACACTATAGTTGCCATAGTGCTTAAACTAAAGTTGCCATAGTGCTTAAACTAAAGTTGCCATATGGCAATTTTAGTTTGTAGATCATGGCAATTTTAGTTTTTTGATGATGGCAATTCCAGTACTTTGATCATGAAAATATTTTTTTATTGAACCATGTCAATTTTAAGTGCATGTCTCATAGCAATTTTAGTTTATGATGCATGGCAAGTCTAGTTTCTTGATTTTCTGTTTTATAATATGTTAAAATTTACTTTTAAATGTAAAAGAAATTAGTTGAAATATATCATGGCAATTTCAGTGTAAATATCATGGCAATTCACGTGCGATAGACATGACAACTTTTAACAAAAAAAAATTCACCGAAACATATCAATACGAGATCTAGTTTTGATGATCTCATCGCGAGGGATTTAATGGTGAAAACGGATCTTCAATCGGAATTTTCATTTAAGAGATAAAACATTTTAAAAACTGAAAATCCAAAAAGATTCTCGCATTCATGCATGCGATGACGTGACAATCTATTTGCATTAGAGACGTGTGGTGCATCTATTTTCCTGCCACACGTGTGGCAGTCCGGAGATTTTTAGTCAATGTTTTTCTCTAACGGCTAGTTTTCAGCGGTCATATAAACCACGCCTTGGCAGGTTAAGGGAGATAATTTGCCAGCTTGGCACGCTTGAGTTGTCTCTCATCTGCATGTTCGTTTGCTGAAACTGAGAGGATGGGAGCAGCAGCTCAAGTGCATGATGTATTGTTAGAGCATCTCTAGCCGTTGCCTCCCTAGAGGGCGCCTAAAATCGCCGTCTGGGGGTGAGTCGACGCAAAAAAAGGCCTGGGTGAGTTGTCCCCACACTACTAGAAAAACCCCTACTAATGGCGCACCTAAAATGGCTATTAATGGCGCATCTGTGGTGCGCCATTAATAGCACGCCATTAGTAATTTTTACTAATGGCGCACCACCTGGTGCGCCATTAGTATCTGGTATACTAATGGCACACCGCGGGTGCGCCATTAGTGTAGGCAAGGGTGCGCCATTAGTATGCCTCCCAGGGGCCATGTATACCCAGGTGCTTTGGCATACTAATGGCGCACCACCACTGGATGCGCCATTAGTAACCGCGGCATACTAATGGCGCACTGCCCAGTGATGCGCCATTAGTATGCACTGTCATACTAATGGCGCATTGTCATGTGATGCGCCATTAGTATGAATATTAGGTTTTTTTATTTTTTATTTTCTGTTTTTTGCACAGGTTACAAAATGTTTAATTTGACAAAATATAGACAGCACACATCAACAACAGATTCATCGAATACAATAGAAGATTAGTCTTTGAATACAATTCATCATATTAGTCTCCGAATACAATTCATCATATTAGTCTCCGAATTGAACAGACCGAACAAAGATAGAACATTATATTACAAGTCTCGAGACCGCGAGTAGCGAGTTTGTCTTCACATTACATGTCGATATCGATCATCTAAACTACCATCACATAGAAGAGAGTTGCGGTCATCACGATGAGCATCATCACGATGAAACTCGTCTTCATCCGGTTTCTCCAACGTTCCCTCAACTCTCCCGCTAGATAGCGGGCGTATCTAGATTCGGCCTCGGCCCTAGTGGTGTACCCTTTGTAACTGTTACCGCTGAATCGGTGAACCTGTCTCCGACACTCCTCCCAGTCATCATAGACTCCGTGAACCTTACCCTTGTACACGACATACGTCGGCATCGCTATGCACTAGCCAAACGAAACGTTAGTACCAATTCACAGACAATACATAAGCAATATATAAGTATGCAACAGAACAATCGGAAGAAAAAAGCAAGACATTAATAGCATCGATTACATCTAAGTTGAACGACTCTCGAAACCAAAGAGACATACTACAAGTTCATTAAAGTTTAATTACAACATGAGCCAATCGATGTTTGAGAACTAGACACAAGATCACCGCTTTCGACTCGACTCAAGGGACCGGAGTGTGGATGAAGCCGCCGTCATCGTGGGAGTCATGAAATAACGGTCGTTGTCGCCTGCATTTGTAGCATTGTGTCGATGTCTTTGTTGGACGGTTGATTGTTGAGGTAGAACGCCCCGAGGTACGCAGGACATCTTGATGGATGATTTCCGCAAACTCCATTTGGATGCGAAAGAATTCTTGTCGGAGGTCCGCGTCTGGATTGCCGACACGCTCTTTGCCCAATCTTTGAGTTTACTCGGTAGCGAAGTTGATGATGGTCCCGCACGATCGCTTTGCATGTGATGGATGGCATAGTAGGCACCCTTCGACCGCCAGCGGCTGCTTGACGCAGCAGAACGTCGATTGTTGGAGAACACATGCTTGCCGATTTACGATTAGGCTGGTGAAGGTGCCTCCAGATTTGGCGAGGGGAGAACATCATCAAGAACCTTCTTGACATTTGTGTAGTCTACGTTCGATCGACGGTCCGGTCGAAATACGTGGCCATGGAATATTTGGGGCTTAGGAGGATGAGCGTGCAACGTGTGTCACCGCAGAAAACACGGAATGTTAAAAGAAAACGATCGAAATGTAAGTATTCATATGTTACGGGCGGTTGAGGGAGGACTTACTCGGAAAGTAAGGCACGAGGAAGTTATCCTTATCTTGGTTTGCTAGAATGACGCCTTCGAGGTAAGAACTCGCGACTTGCGGTCCCAGCGCTGCCCAAGATCTTGGCACGCATGTAGAAGGGGTCGACTATCACGATGTCCGGGGTCTTGTCGCGAATGATCCGCATCTCCATACTCAGCGAAAATAGCCGAACGAAGGTGTAGTGCAGCGGATGAAGGTTCAACATAGCGTGGATGTCATCAAAACACAGGACGATCGTACGCCCGATGGAGTTATCCACAAAGCCCTCTCCCTCTGGCACCTTGGCCGCAAAAACTGGGTATGCCACATCCTTCTCTCTGAGACGCCGCTTCTCCAAAGCAAGAACACTGTCATGCAGACTCCGCATAGCACCGGTTGCAGCATTGAGCATATTTGTCGGTAGCATCGCCCTACCCGCCACATGCACCCTCCTCGAGATATCCTGCGGTGAAGGTGGCCCGTCCTGAGCACGGATCGTACTCGGTGCCGGCTGGCTCGCACCCTTCTTAGTCTTTCTTTTGCGTCCCTTCTGCTTCTCCTGTAATGGGACCGAGTTCTGCTCACAGACCTCCTTCTTGAGTGTGTTGGGGCTGATAATATTTCACACCTCGCCTATCTCAGGCTCGGTGAAGTCGGCAGCTGGAGGCGTCTCCTGAGAGCTGAATGCCAGACGGCGCCTGTTGCAACTTGGCTTCTCCGCGATACCAGCTAGATCGCACACGTCTTTTGTTGAGTTTGGTTCTTGAGAAGGAGGCCCCATGAAGTCGCCATCGTACCCATGATCGGCAAAGTACTGATCGACGTTGCCAAATGTATCATCGTCGTCGTCGTCGTTCTGATCCTGTGCCATATGCATGTTTGGATCCAGTGGAATAGGGATGTCCGGCACCGTTACGGCGGTCTTGCCATGGGGCCGACTTGGCGCCGGCACGACTGGCGGTGTTGTCTTTGGGGTGGTGTCCCCGCCCCAAACGAATCCGCTCTTCGCCAAACCAGGCCAGCTCAGCAGCGCCGAGGGTCATCACGTCTTCATCGTCGGCCCGACGGGTCGAATTGAGGTAACAAGTCGTCGCAGCCTGGCAGCACCGAACCAGTTGAACCCTAAACAAGTTGGGTGGCATCCGGGTATCGTGGAACAAGGGTTGCCGGTTGAACGATTTTTCCTTGGCGACATCGACCAACTCGTTGTTCACGAAGTGGAGGAGAGTGCACGAACGTCGGCGGCGCCTGCGAAACATGTAGGGCGTCAGGATGCCCGATCAAAGGCAAGGAGATGAAGTCCTCGGCGAGAGGCTTAAGTAGTTACCGTGATGATGGCGTCGAGCTCGGCTAATGTCGACGCACCGCCAACGGCGGTCATGCGATTAACGGAGTGGCGCTTCTTTGTAGAGGTGCCTGCCGGCGTACACCCGGGTGCATTAAGCTCGTGCGGCGTCGGAGACACCAATGCCGCCTCCGCCGGAGGCACCAATGGCCCCGCCATCGCATTATGCGAGTTGCTGGCCGTGAAGCTAGGAATCGGGGGCGGCCCCTGTTGGCCGCCCGCAATCCACGCACTCAACCCGGAGATCAAGGTAGGCACAATGGCGGTGATCGTCGCTCCGAGTCGTTGTTCCACTTGCTCTTGGACAATCTCCGGAATCCGCGCCCGATTACGTTTTACTACACCGCAGGGTGTTCAAACACATGGCAAGCAAGGGTGTCTGAGTGTGTGAATAAAATACTAAACTAATCCAACCACTAAAGCAAATTAATTTTTATTTCGGTTGAGAATCGGGCACCTTCTAGGTCAAGAAAATTGGGCATGACCTTTGCTAATTTTCTTGACCTAGGAGTGCCCCATTTCTCAACCGAAACGAAAATTAATCAACGTTTTAGGAGAAAGGGGTCATTTTAGAAGATCACAAGTAGCAGCAGCATCACTTGACAAAATCACAACTAGCAGCAGCATCACAAGTAGTACAGCAGCAACATCATCACAAGTAGTACAACAGCAGCAGCATCATCATCACAAGTAATACACTTAGCTACCAGTTCAGAAATACAGCTAAGATAAGATCATCACCACATTTTAGAAACATAGCTCATCATTTTCATTCTTGGAGATAAGATCATCACCACATTTCAGAAATACAGCTTCATAGGTTGTTCTCTGTATGCAAGCAGTAGACCATATATATGTGACATTTTCATCTCTCATTAGCGCTAAGATCTAACATCTATTTTTGCTCATGCTGATTACTCACTTCAAAATAGGTTGCTTAATAGTACGAAACAACACACACCAAGCTCCATCAAAAACAGAATAAAAAATGGCCATGTCATGCTTGACAATAGCACAAGTGACATGAAAATTCAGGAGTAGGAGATCACAAAAGTACAGTCCACAGGTTACTCCAAGTTTCTGAATTTTCAGTAAATTTTCTGTAAGATGATTTTCCTGTTAATGTTGAAATGTATGCCAATGTATGCCAATGATGAAATGTATGCCAATGTATGCTTTCCATAATTGTCAAGGCAAAGCAAAGCCATGAGGATTCATTTTTAAAAGCACTTGTTTTGTTGAACTAACTTAGCCTTTTATTCCTGCCTATGATGTCTATTGTTTCCTAGAACCCTGGAAGATCTCAGTCAGCCATCATCACCTACTGAAGCCAAGTCAGTATTTTTTAGGAACTTTAGACATGTTAGAAAATGGAAGACCTTTTCCTACTCTATTATCATAAGGAACCATTTGGTGATACATTTTCCATCTTTTCAGTATCTTGCAAGTTTCAGGGTTTTGTCAATCCATTGCAAGTTTGTGACTCATACATATGTTCATTACTCTCCACTAAAAGTACAGCGTCACAACAGCACTCAGCTTAAAACGTATACACAATATATCCTTCTTTTTGTTAGCTCTGCTGTTAACAAGGTTATAGCTTACTAGTATGCACAATACATCTAACCCAAAACTGAACAAACAACAGCTGGCGCTTTTCCTAACAGAAATGCTGACTCTCCTGTGAACTGAAAATTATCTTACAGAAAATCATCTTACAGAAAATTTATAGGTTATTGAGGTGCTCTTATAGTGAAATGTATGCCAATGATGGTCAATTAGCAATGTCACTCTCCTGTTAATGTTGACAAGAATCAACTGACTTCTTCCTTCTTCATTGATCCGGGGGGAAGGGAGGGGAGGAGGGGAGGAGGAGGGGAGCTCGGGGGTGGTGGTGCTCCGGCGACGGTGGTGTGGACGGGCGGCGTCCGGGCGGCGGGTCGCACGAGGCGGCGGGCAGCGTCAAGGTGGGGCAGCGGCGTGGGCGGGTCGAGGCGCGGCTGGGCGGCGGGCAGCCGAGGCGGGCTGGGCGGCGCCCGGACGGGCGGGTCGTCGAGGCGGCGGGCAGCGCCGAGGTGGCGGGGACGGTGGCGTCGAGGGAGGCGGGGCGACGGAGAGGGAAGGCGAGGAGAGGGCAAGGGAGGGAGAGGGCGAGGGCGAGGAGAGGGCGGAGAGGCAGGGCGGCAGCGGTGGAGCGGGCGCGGGCGGACGGCGTTGGGTTAGGTTTGGGCGGACGGGTTAGGTTTGGGCGTCGGGTTAGGTTTGGGCGCGGGCACAATACTAATGGCGCACCACCCCTCGGTGCGCCATAAGTACATCCATACTAATGGCGCACCTCACCGTGGTGCGCCATTAGTATTTTTTTTATTTCAACTCGAGCCAACAGGTTATGTACCACCAGAACTGATCCACATGAAGTCCCCTCTACTAGCTCGACTGGTCAGCAGCCAGTTCTCACACCAGGAGGTCCTGGGTTTGACTCCTAGGCTCCACAATTTTTTTTAGCATTTAAAAAGCTGTTTGATACTTATTTGTGTTTAAATATGTTCAAACTTGTTTAAATAATAATAGTAATATTTTTTTATAAGACAGTAGCATTTAAAATGCTGTTTGATACTTATTTTTTTTATAAGACGGTGCGCGGGGTGCGGTGGGTCGGCGGCGGCGGTTGAGTAGGGGAATCGAGGGTGCGGGGGGTCGGCGGCGGCGGCCGGTGGACTGGGGGGTGCTCGGCGGCGAGGGGAACCGGATCTGGCGAGGTGGGATAGCGATCGAGATGGAGGGGGATCGAGATCGAGTGTCCATGAAATTTAAAAATATTCATGATAGTTCAAAAAGTACCCATGAAATACAATCAAGAAATGAAGGCTACGATTTAAATACAATCGATCTTAGTTAGCTATCTGTTCACAATCTTCTTGCCCTTCTTTTTCGCAAATGGAGTTCTTCTGTGGAACGGACGTCCTTTAGGTAGGGTGGTCCTGCTTCTTCTTGTGGTGTATGCTGCTACTTCATCATAAATCGTCATGTTCGATCCTCGGTCGCCGTACTTGTCGAAGTCTTGCTCATTGGCTACTCCATCCATTCCGATGATCTTCCTTTTGCCTCTCCTCACGACAACACGACTGGGCTTTGGCGGGTCGGTAATGAAGAAGCATTGGTCCACTTGGGAAGCCAGTACCCATGGCTCATTTTTCACGGTGACGCTTATGCCCATGATCTTGGATTTGGCCGGGTATAACCATGGTGGTGAAATACGGTCTTCTTTATGACGTTCTTGGCCCATCGACACGGAACATCGGGACCTTCTCTCGGTGTAGCTCAGCTCCCAGATCTCCTCGATCCTTCTGTAGTATCTGTCCTTGTCGTTACCGGTGTAGGATTCCATCGTTACCCCGGAGTTCTGATAACCATCGCTCTTCATGTCCTTGGCCTCGGTGTAGAATGTGTAGCCGTTGATATCGTACGCCTCATAGGTCATCAGGTTGTGCTCGGCGCCCTGTGACAAGGCGAATATGAGTTGTTCTTCTGCGGAAGAATCCTCATGTAAATGGTACGACAGAAGCTTCTGCTTGAACCAATGCGTCAAACATGAGTTGTGCTCTTTGAGTATATCTCCGTCCGTCCTCTGTTGGCCTCGGTCATTGTACGTCTTCTTAATAAAGGTTTTGTGCTCTACCACCCAAGGATCGACCACGTCTATGTGTTGTAGCGCGACTAGGTTTGCTCTTTCAAAGTCGGCGAGTCGACCCTCGAAGTCGACATGCATTTCGCGGCGACCCTCACGGTGACCCCATCCAGCGAGCCTGCCGAGGTGGCTGTTGACGGGCAGACCAACGGGGTTCTCGATGCCTAGATAATTCGTGCAGTAGGAGATGCACTCTTCGGTCAGAAAGCCCCTGGCTATGCTTCCTTCTGGATGTGACATGTTGGGAACATATCCTTTGATGACACCATTCATCCTTTCGAACGGCATCATGCTGTGCAGGAACGTCGGCCCGAGCTGGATGATATCCTCCACTATATGGACCAGCAGATGCACCATAACATCGAAGAATGCGGGCGGGAAGTACATCTCAAGCTCGCATAGTATCACCACGATCTCTTCCTGTAGCCTTCTGAGTTGCCTCACGCCAATCGACTTCCGAGAGATGACGTCGAAGAAGTTGCATAGGCCAAATAGCGTTTCACGGACGTGCACGTCCATGATCCCACGGATTACAACTGGAAGTATCTGCGTCATCAGCACGTGACAGTCGTGAGACTTCATCCCGCTGAACTTCTGCTTCGCTGGGTCTAGGTATCTGCTTATCTTCCCCGCGTAACCGTAAGGAAGTTTTACTCCTACGAGGCGGTGAAAACTGCTCGATCTCCTCGACTTAGAGTGAATCATGCGGGAGGTAGTCATTTCCGGTCTTCTTGGCCTTTTGCCTTTGCGACGACTTTTCGTGTCTGCTTCGCCTCATCATCATCATCATCATCATCATATATAGCGTGAAGCTCCTGCACGATGCCCATTGGTTTCAGGTCCGCCTTGCTTCGGCCCATCTTTGGTCCTCTCGGCATGTTGCGCAGGTACCAAGCGGACTCTCGCACACGTTCTTCGTGATATGCATGACATCAAGGCTGTGAGGCACACGGTGGATCTTCCGAAGACGGCAAGTCCCGTAAAACAGACCTCCTTTTCCATACCTTCAGCAGCTGCTCTGGCGCCTTTCGCTTCTTTCCGGCTCTGGCGCCTTTTGCTTCTTTCCGGCGGTGGGCGGTCTTTCCAATTTTTCAACAGCTTGTCTATTTCTCGCCGCTCCTCGTACCGCAGGCGTTTTGGGTTCGGTTTCACCATCGAACAGATCCTTGTGTTTCCTCCACGGGTCATCGTCGCGAAGCCACCTTCGATGTCCCATGAACACGGTTTTCAAGACCCGGATCTCTATCTAGCTGGCGTCGTTGTGTCATCCATGCACCTTACGCATCCGTAAAATCCGTGGACTACCCGCCCGCAAGATATCCGTGAATCGAGATAGTCGTGCACCGTGGTGAGCAGTGCGGCTCTCATAGGGAAATATTCTTTCTCTGTGGCGTCCCACGTATTGGCTGGCGTTTTCCACAGCGTGTCAAGCTCCTCTTTCAGCAGTGTAACACCCCGGATGTAACTTTCCATATTTGTAACTCCAACTCATGCCATTTTCGGATATGTGCTATGATATCCCCTCCGTGGTTGGGTTTTGTTTTCGTTTTACATTTTGTCCATGTCATGCATCTCATATCATATCATCATGTGCATCTCATTCGCATACGTGTTCGTCTCATGATTCCGAGCTTTTTCCCCGTTGTCCGTTTTGCAATCCGGCACTCCTATGTTCCCCGGCGTCCCCTCTTGTTCTTTTTCCGAGTGCGGGTGTTCAACATTCTCGGAATGGACCGAGCCTTGCCAAGTGGCCCTGGTATAGCACCGGTAGACCACCTGTCAAGTTTCGGGTCATTTGGAGTTCGTTTGGTACTCCAACGGTTAACCGCACTCTCGCAAATGCCTCTTTTGAGTTGCAGCCCAACAACCCTCCAAAACAGCCCAATAACCCATCTAACTCCCTTCCATGCTCTCGGTCGTTCGATCATGATCGTGTGGGCGAAAACCGCACCTCATTTGGACACTCCTAGCTCCCTCTACCTCTATATATAGATCCTCCTCAATTCACGGGCAAACCCTAGCAAATCCCCTCTCCGCGCCGCCGGACACGTCCGGATCGGACGGACGTGTCGCTGCGTGCGCCGGACGAATCGGAGTCGCCACGTGGCGCTGCCTGCTTGCCGCCCCGGCCGCCCGAGCCGCGATGGCCCTCCCGGCCCGCCTCGCCGCGCCGCCTCCGGCCGCCCGCCGCGCCCAGCCCGCCTCCGCGCCGACCCGCCGCCGCCGACCCTCGTCGCGCCGGCCTCAGACATATCTTCGCCATGCGCGCCGCGCCGCCGCCTCGGCCGCCGCGCCTCCGCCATGCGCCGGACCGGATCTGGCGCGCGCCCTCCTCCGGCCGGGCAGCCCCGCCGGCGACCTCCTCCCCACCGTCCTTCAGCTCCGGCCAACGAACCTCGGCGTCCGAGCCGCAATTCCGGCCGATCCAGATCTGAGCAAACCCTAACGGTTGACTTTTTCCCCGATCCCGAATCCACTAAGTCTTTTTCTGTGTTAATTTTGTTGCATTTTCATAGCATCACGTATTTGCACCCGTGGCTCCGTTTTGGGCGTATAATATGTCAAATTGTTCGCCTCGAAGAGTATATCATTTCATTCCATTGCATCATTTGCATTTGAGCTCATCTTGATGCCCGAAATGCTGTTGGAAGAGGGCTTCAGATTGTTAGTTCCAGAATCTTATCAGCACGAGCTCTTTTGTCATTTTTGCCATGATTTATGTGTGCACCTTATGAACTTGAGTCCTACATGTGTGTTAAACTATGCCATGCCATCTTTCCATGGGTGTATGCCATGTATTTTTTTGAGTTATGTGTTGACTAGAACAAGCATGTAAACTAGGGATGATGATGTTGCTGATTTCAGGAACTTAGTGTTTTCACTAAGCCTTGTCCTGCTGTTATTTTTATGCCATATGTTCATGTTGTTACAGAGAGATCTATGCCCTTTTTGAGCATGATCAGTAAGGGTGTTTTGAACATATGGATGTGATCTATCCATCCATGCCTTTGTTGGCATTTATAGAGTAGTTGAGCATGTCATTTTCGTGCTCTACTTTTGCTTGAAAATGTTTCCTGGCAGATTGTTTGCATGAGATTCAATTTTCACGAGGTCGTTGTAGTTGATCCGTGTATGCTATGATGTTGTTCTTGCCATATATAGCTTCTATGCCATGTATTCTTGATGGGTGTATGCTTAGTTTATCATGAGATGCTCTGTAGTGAGTGCATTGAGCTCACGAAGATGCCATGTTGAATCTGTTTTTGCCATGTCCAGTTTTTCTGCTAAGTCTGAGATCTGTAATAAAACTTGCTATGTTTACATGGGTGCCATCATTTCTTAGAGTCCTTTTTGGCTTATGGTCAGTAAGGGACTATTGAACTATGCTTTGAGTAGAATCATGTCGTGCCTTGTTTTGCTATTATAAGTTCCTGTAGCATGTTGTTTGCTTGCTCTAAACATGCCTTCCTGATGTTAATTCCTGGCATGTTAGTATTTTCACTAAGTCTGTGAACACGATATTTTAGCACTTTCACCATGCTTGTTTGAACATGTTATGATGTGATTTAGCCGTAGCTCAGTGTTCCTCTTTTGTTAAGCATCTCCTGTAGATCACTGCCATATGCTTTGTTTTTATGTTGGGGTGCTGTAGCATAGTTTCTTGTTGCGTGCTAAGTAGCATCGTGCTGTTAATCGCAGATTCGTGTCATTCTTGTTTTGCTTGTCATTTGCAAACCGTGCATCCTATTCCGGTGATCTTTATATCGATTTCAACCAAAATCATCTCATCTTTCCAGCGGCATACTTGGTTTGCCAAGTTGATGCCCAGTTTCATCATTTTCCTTCCGGAGCACACATATGCATTGCATATCACATCTCGCATAGCATGTCATGTATTGCATCATATTGCTTGTGCATTGCTCCTTGTTTGATTGTTGTTCCATTGCTTGTGTTCTTGCTTGGGTAGAGCCGGGAGACGAGTACGTGCACGAGGAACCTGTTGAGGACGCCTACAAGGATCAAGCCTTCGACAACTCTGAGAACCTTGTAGGCAAGATGACCATACCTTCGATATCACTTCTATCTTTGCTTGCTAGATGCTCGCTCTTTTGCTATGCCTATGCTGCAATACCTACCACTTGATATATCATGCCACCCATATTGCCATGTCAACCTCTAACCATCCATGTCCTAGCAAACCATTGTTTGGCTATGTTACCGCTTTGCTCAGCCCCTCTTATAGCGTTGCTAGTTGCAGGTGAAGATGAAGTTTGTTCCTGGTCGGAACACGGATATTTTGGGATATCACAATATCTATTGTTTTAATTAATGCATATATATACTTGGTAAAGGGTGGAAGGCTCGGCCTTATGCCTGGTGTTTTGTTCCACTCTTGCCACCGTAGTTTCCGTCATACCGGTGTTATGTTCCTTCATTTTGCGCTCCTTACGCGGTCGGGTGATTTATGGGACCCCCTTGACAGTTCGCTTTGAATAAAACTCCTCCAGCAAGGCCCAACCTTGGTTTTACCATTTGCCACCTAAGCCTTTTTCCCTTGGGTTTCGCGAGCCGAGGGTCATCTTTATTACCCCGGGCGGTGCTCGTCGTGAGTGTTGGTCCAACTTGTCACCCGCCGGTGTACCAGGCAACTCGGGATGGCCTATCGGAAGTTTGGACAATCCGGTGTGCCCTGAGAAAGAGATATGTGCAGCTCCTATCGGGATTTGTCGGCACATTCGGGAGGCTTTGCTGGTCTTGTTTTACCATTGTCGAAATGTCTTGATGTACCGGGATACCGAGTCTGATCGGAGTGTCTTGGGTGAAGGTTTAATCCTTCGTTGACCGTGAGAGCTTGTGATGGGCTAAGTTGGGACACCCCTGCAGGGTATTATCTTTCGAAAGCCGTGCCCATGGTTATGAGGCAGATGGGAATTTGTTAATGTCCGGTTGTAGAAAACCCAAAGTTGACCTTAATTAAAATACATCAACCGCGTGTGTAACCATGATGGTCCCTTCTCGGCGGAGTCCGGGAAGTGAACACGGTGTTGGAGTTATGTTTGACGCAAGTTGCTCTAGGATCACTTCTTGATCGCTACTAGCTTCACGAACGTGCCTTGCTTCTCTTCTTGCTCTCTTTTGCGATCGTAGCCACCATATATGCTAGTCGCTTGCTGCAGCTCCACCTCATTACACCAGCCTTCCTTTAAGCTTAAATAGTCTTGATCTCGCGGGTGTGAGATTGCTGAGTCCCCGTGGCTCACAGATTCTACCAAAACAGATGCAGGTACCGATGATGCGGTAGCAGATGGTATGGCCCGAGCTGAAGTGGGAATTCGATGAGGCCCTTGGTCGTTACTATGTTTCATTTCCAGACGATTAGTAGTGGAGCCCAGTTGGGGCGATCGGGGATCTGTGTCGCATTTGGGGTAGCCTTCTTTTATTTTGGTTCCGTAGTCGGACCTTGAGTGTAAGTTGAATGATGGATGTTTATTTATGTATTGTGTGAAGTGGCGACTGTAAGCCAACTATGTATCTCTTTCCCTTATGTATTACATGGATTGTGCGAAGATTACCTCACTTGCGACATTGCGTTCAATGCGGTTATGCCTCTAAGTCGTGCCCGACACGTGGGAGATATAGCCGCATCGAGGCGTTCAAGTTGGTAATCGAGCCATCCCCGACCTTAGGAGCCCCACCGCTTGATCGCTTTTAGCGGCGAGTTGTGTCTATAAAAATGTTTTGAGTCATTTAGGATTATATATATCGGAGAGTTAGGAATTCTTTTACTCCTCGGTCCTTAAATCGCTCTGGTGAGGTCTCTGACGAGAGTTTTGACTCTTCTCTTCTTAAATTTCACTAAATTTTTTTGGATCACGTGGGTATCTTAGAATCGTTCGATGGTTTTATGATGACAACATTGTCTTGGTGCCTCCCGTCGGCAGGGGTTTTTTAGTGGAGGTGTCGGGGAGTTGAGCTCGAGGTGTTGTCGTCATAATTTTATCGTTGCAGTTCGGAATACGAGTTTAATCGCCGACATCGAAAATCTCTTTTATGCGTTCGTTGGTGAGATAACCCGCTAACCCGAAGATCGAGGTGAGTACGGAGTATTGCCATGACTCGTATAACGGATGTTTTTCGAAGGTTGAGGTACATGATTTCCGAAGGTTTCTTGGTTATGTATTGAAGGATGGATACAGCTGGATATAGGGATTGTTAGTTTGGGTGAGATATATTGCTTCCTGTATCCCCAACACCGATTGCATAACAGGAAAGTTTCGAGGAGTTTATAGGTGGGATTCAAGTAGCTCTAGCATTTCTTCCGCAGATATTTGGTTTGTGATTGGGTAATCCTTACCACTTATTTGTTCCATTCATACCTTGTTTTTATTTTCATTCATCAATCTCTTATCAAGTGGCTTCTCACCTTAATGGACGTGATGTTTACTTTGGAATTCATTCGTTCATCCCTGTTCAAATGTTTATTGTGAAGACTATATGTTGCAATTTCTATCCGTTGATTCAACTTGTCTATCTGTCTATCAAGATGCTAACGGATGTCACCCTCTTCAGATGGCTCCGCCAGCGTCGTAATCCGGAACGCAGTGATGGGAGTCAGCGAACCCTCCTTGCCACCTCCGCCGCCCGGAGGCATGGCAAACTTTGATGGCAACCACTAACGCAACGCCTTCGCTTGTTGATTCAGCTGATACAAGAGCGTAACCAAGGCCAAGGCAACCAAGGGAATCAAGGTCAAGGGCAGTTCTATCATCAGCCACGATTTCCTACCCTCAACCGGTTCCTTGCAAACCAGCCAAAGTCTTTCACCATCGTGTGCGAGGCCACAGACGCCGACGATTGGCTCGTGGATATCAACAAGCATTTGAATGCAGCAATGTCGGACACGAGGACTACGTCAAGTTCGCGTCTTTTCAGCTCAAGGATCGAGCGGCTGATTGGTTCCAAACAATACAAGGATTCAGAGGTGGTCGAGTGATTACTTGGACTGATTTACGTCGGGACTTTAAAGCTCACCACATTCCTACCAGTGTTGTTGAGAGCAAGCGTGAGGAGTTCCGCAATCTCAAGCAAGGAAACATGTCAGTGTACGAATACAACATACAGTTTCAGAAACTTGCTCACTTCGCTAAACAAGACGTTCCTGATGAGAAAAGTATGATGTATCAGTTCAGAGGTGGCTTAAAGAGGATCTGCAGTTAGCTCTCGTTCTTGTTGAGCCTACTCAGTTTGATCAATTCTACAATATGGCACTCAAGCAAGAAGGTGCTCAGCTCAAGTGTGAGGCTTCAAAGAAGAGAATCAGGGATGCAGCTCAGTCTTCTTCTTCCTCTCAAGGCGCAGCTAAGCAGCAAAAGTTCTACCTTCCTCCTCCTCCGTTCCGTCGGCCTTATCGTGAGAAGAACTCGGTGGTCGTGGATCTTCCCACCCACCCAACCCAAGCTACGAGAACAAGTCTCAGCCTCAAGCTCCAATCAAATGCTCCTTATCACCGTCCGCTCTCAGAGGTGACCTGCAACAAGTGCCAGCAGAAGGGTCACTATGCGAACAAATGCTTCACCCAAAGGCGCCTTCCGCCTCCTCCTCCTGTGAGGTCTTCAAGCAATGCAGTGGTCAAGCATAATCCAAAGTATGCAAAGGTGAATATGATGAATGCAGCTCAAGCAGAGGATTCTTCAGATGTGATCATGGGTAACCTTCCAGTTAACTCTATTCCTGCAAAAGTTCTTTTTGACACTGGTGCATCGCTTAGTTTCATCTCGAAACCATTTGCATCTAAGCATGAGTTGTCTTTCCAAGATTTGCCTAGACCATTAGCAGTTGTCTCTCGGGTAAATGCATGAGCATAAGCTACATGGTTCGGATGTTTCTATCAAGATGGGCGACTATAGATTTCTGGCTAAACCAATTGTTCTTGGTGACTCTGATATTGATCTAATTCTCGGGATGGACTGGCTTTCTCAGCACAAGGCCCAGCTTGATTGTGCTGCCAGGGAAATTCAATTGACACACCCTTCTGAGGATGTTATCATCTATGCCGCTCGTGATGAAACCATTCGGTTGTTTTCTCTCAATGAGAAGGGCGAGTTGGATGCTATCTCTCGATTCGATCGTTTTAGAGTACCAAGATGTCTTTCGGAAGAGCTTAGGGTATGCCTCCTCATCGGCCGGTCGAATTCGTTATCGATCTTGAGCACCGCATCGAACCCGTTGCAAGCGTCCTTACAAGCTTGGACCCAAGGAGCTGAAAGAATTGAAGAAGCAGCTCGATGAACAAGAGCGTCTGGGTTTGATCAGACCGAGTTCATCTCCATGGGGTTGTGGAGTTCTTTTTGTCCAGAAGAAGGATGGCACGGACCGACTTTGTGTTGATTACCGTCCATTGAACAAGAAGACAATCAAGAACAAGTATCCACTTCCCAACATCAATGAGCTATTCGAGCAACTCGAAGGTGCTAAAGTATTCTCCAAGCTTGACCACCGTATGGGTTATCATCAGATTCGCATTCGTGAACAAGATATTCCCAAGACAGCATTCAGAACAAGCTTTGGTTCTTATGAATATACTGTCATGTCTTTCGGCCTTGTCAATGCTCCTCCAACATTCTCTCGGATGATGAACTTTATCTTCAACCCCTACACCAATGATTTCGTCTTGGTGTATCTTGATGATATTTTGGTCTTCTCCAAGAACAAGCAGGATCATGCCAAACATTTGCGATTGGTGCTCGACAAGCTCGAGAGCATCAATTCTATCGAAGTTTTCCAAATGTGAGTTACGGCTTGATGAAGTTCTTTATCTTGGTCACATCATCTCCGCCAAGGGCATCGCTGTTAATCCCGAGAAGGTGTCTTGATTACGAATTGGGAACCTCCTCGAATGTCAAGCGACTCATGATTTTCTTGGGCTTGCAAGCTATTGTCGAAGATTCGTTGAGAATTTCTCCAAGATTGCAAAGCCTCTTTCCAACCTCCTCCGAAGCATGTCAAGTATGTCGGACGCCTTTGAGTGCGATGTCGCTTTCAACACCCTCAAAGAGAAGCTAGTTACAGCTCTGTCTTGACTCCTCTGATGAATCCAAGCCATTGAAGTTTTCGTGATGCTTCCTTGCAAGGTCTCGGTGCTGTGTTAATGCAAGAGAAGAAAGTTGTGGCCTATACCTCTCGCCGATTGAAGCCAACGAAAAGAACTACCCCACTCACGATCTTGAGTTGGCGGCGATTGTCCATGCATTGATAACATGGAGACATCTATTGTTGGGAAGGAAAGTGGACATTTTCACCGATCACAAGAGTCTCAAGTATATCTTCACTCAACCAAACCTCAACCTCAGGCAAACTCGACGGGTCGAAATGATTCAAGAGTACAATCCAAGTATTGAATATACTCATGGCAAGGCGAATGTGATTGCAGATGCCTTGAGCAGAAAGGCTTATTGCAACAGTCTAATTCTCAAGCCCTTCCAACCGGATCTTTGTGAAGCTTTCCGCAAGCTGAATCTTCAAGTTGTCCCTCAAGGCTTTCTTGCCAACCTCATAGTCTCTCCTACTTTGGAAGATCAAATTCGTGAGGCTCAACTTCTGGATACCATGGTGAAGAAAGTGAAAGCGTGGTATTGACAAGGGCATTTCAAATACAAGTGCTATCGCTTGATGACAAAGATACTCTTTTCTTCGAGGACCGTATTGTGGTTCCCAAAGGCGTCGAGAAAAGTCATCATGAATGAGGCACACAATTCTCTTCTATCCATTCATCCTGGAAGTACGAAGATGTACCATGACCTCAAGCAGTCATATTGGTGGACTCGAATGAAGCGAGAAATTGCTCAATTCGTGAATGAATGTGATGTCTGCAGAAGGGTGAAAGCAGAACACCAAAGGCCAGCTGGTCTCCTCCAACCTCTTGCTATTCCAGAATGGAAGTTTGATCATATCGAGATGGACTTCGTGACTGGTTTTCCTAAGTCCAAGCATGGAAATGATGCCATCTTCGTTGTCATTGACAAGCTTACTAAAGTGGCTCATTTTCTTCCTATCAAAGAATCTATCACAGCAGCTCAGCTGGCAGAGCTATACACCTCCAGAATTGTCTCCTTGCACGGTATTCCACAATTGATCTCTTCAGACCGTGGAAGCATATTCACTTCTAAGTTCAAGGATTCCTTTCAGAAGGCCATGGGCACCAACATTTGTTTCAGCACAGCTTTCCATCCTCAAACAAGTGGCCAAGTCGAGCGAGTCAATCAAATCCTTGAAGATATGCTCAGGGCTTGTGTCATCTCCTTTGGCATGAAGTGGGAAGAGTGTCTTCCATATGCCGAGTTCTCCTACAACAACAGCTTCCAAGCGAGTTCAGGCAAGGCCCCATTCGAAATTCTCTATGGCAGAAAGTGTCGTACTCCTCTCAATTGGTCCGAGACAGGTGAACGCAAACTTCTTGGCAACGACTTGATCACGAAGTCAAGAAATGTGCAAAGTCATTCGTGAGAATCTTAAAGCCGCATAATCGCGCGGAAGGGCTATTATGATGACAAGCACCGTGATGTGGCTTTTGAAATCGGAGACCATGTCTACCTCCGCGTCTCTCCAATGAAAGGCACTCGTAAACCCGGTATCAAAGGGAAGCTTGCCCCTAGATACGTGGGTCCTTTCAAGATCATTGGCAAAAGAGGCGATCTCGCCTATCAACTTGAGCTTCCATCCAACTTTGCAAATGTGCACGATGTGTTTCACGTGTCACAGCTCCGCAAGTGCTTCAAGATTCCTGAACGCACTATCAACTTTGAAGAAATTAACCTCCAAGAAGATCTCTCTTATCATGAGCACCCTGTTGCTATTCTTGAAGAAACCGAGCGCAAGACTCGCAACAAGTCAATCAAATTCCTGAAAGTAAAGTGGTCACACCATTCCGACCGAGAAGCCACCTGGGAGCGAGAGGATCACCTCCGTTCCGAATATCCGGAGTTCTTTCAGTCCTAGATCTCGGGACGAGATCCTCTTGTAGTGGTGGAGTGTTGTAACACCCCGGATGTAACTTTCCATATTTGTAACTCCAACTCTTGCCATTTTCGGATATGTGCTATGATATCCCCTCCATGGTTGGGTTTTGTTTTCGTTTTACATTTTGTCCATGTCATGCATCTCATATCATGTCATCATGTGCATCTCACTCTCATACGTGTTCGTCTCATGATTCCGAGCTTTTTCCCCGTTGTCCGTTTTGCAATCCGGCACTCCTATGTTCCTCGGCGTCCCTCTTGTTCTTTTTCCGTGTGCGGGTGTTGAACATTCTCGGAATGGACCGAGCCTTGCCAAGTGGCCCTGGTATAGCACTGGTAGACCACCTGTCAAGTTTCGGGTCATTTGGAGTTCGTTTGGTACTCCAACGGTTAACCGCACTCTCGCAAAGGCCTCTTTTGAGTTGCAGCCCAACAACCCTCCAAAACAGCCCAATAACCCATCTAACTCCCTTCCATGCTCTCGGTCGTTCGATCATGATCGTGTGGTAAAACCGCACCTCATTTGGACACTCCTAGCTCCTCTACCTATATATAGATCCTCCCGAATTCACGGGCAAACCCTAGCAAATCCCTCTCTCGCGCCCGGACACGTCCGGATCGGACGACGCGTCCGCCGCTTGGCCGGACGAATCGGAGTCGCCACGTGTAGCGCCCATGCCGCAGCCGCCCGACCCGCTGAGCCCATGGTCGGCCCTCCGGCCGCCTCCGCGCGCCGCCGGCCGCCCGCCGCCGGTCCCGCCTCCGGCCGCCCGCCGTCGCCCGCCCGCCTCGCGCCGACCCGCCGCCGCCGACCCTCCGTCACGCCCGGCCTCGACGTTAGCTTCGCCAGCGCCCGCCAGCAGCGCCTCGGCCGCCGCGCCTCCGCCGCCCGGCCGGATCCGGTCGCGCGCCCTCGGGCAGGCAGCCCGCCCGGCGACCTCCTCCCCACCGTCCTTCAGCTCCGGCCAACGAACCTCGGCGTCCGAGCCGCAACTCTGGCCGATCCAAATCTGAGCAAACCCTAACGGTTGACTTTTTCCCCGATCCCGAATCCACTAAGTCTTTTTCTGTGTTAATTTTGTTGCATTTTCATAGCATCACGTCTTTGCACCCGTGGCTCCGTTTTGGGCGTATAATATGTCAAATTTTTCGCCCCGAAGAGTATATCATTTCATTCCATTGCGTCATTTGCATTTGAGCTCATCTTGATGCCCGAAATGCTGTTGGAAGAGGGCTTCAGATCGTTAGTTCCAGAATCTTATCAGCACGAGCTCTTTTGTCATTTTTGCCATGATTTATGTGTGCACCTTATGAACTTGAGTCCTACATGTGTGTTAAACTATGCCATGCCATCTTTCCAGGGGTGTATGCCATGTATTTTTGTGAGTTATGTGTTGACTAGAACAAGCGTGTAAACTAGGGATGATGATGTTGCTGATTTCAGGAACTTAGTGTTTTCACTAAGCCTTGTCCTGCTGTTATTTTTATGCCATATGTTCATGTTGTTACAGAGAGATATATGCCCTTTTTGAGCATGATCAGTAAGGGTGTTTTGAACATATGGATGTGCTCTATCCATCCATGCCTTTGTTGGCATTTATGGAGTAGTCTAGCATGTCATTTTCGTGCTCTACTTTTGCTTGAAAATGTTTCCTGGCAGATTGTTTGCATGAGATTCAATTTTCACGAGGTCGTTGTAGTTGATCCGTGTATGCTATGATGTTGTTCTTGCCATGTATAGCTTCTATGCCATGTCTTCTTGATGGGTGTATGCTTAGTTTATCATGAGATGCTCTATAGTGAGTGCATCGAGCTCACGAAGATGCCATGTTGAATCTGTTTTTGCCATGTCCAGTTTTTCTGCGAAGTCTGAGATCTGTAATAAAACTTGCTATGTTTACATGGGTGCCATCATTTCTTAGAGTCCTTTTTGGCTTATGGTCAGTAAGGGACTATTGAACTATGCTTTGAGTAGAATCATGTCATGCCTTGTTTTGCTATTATAAGTTCCTGTAGCATGTTGTTTGCTTGCTCTAAACATGCCTTCCTAATGTTAATTCCTGGCATGTTAGTATTTTCACTGTCTGTGAACCTGATATTTTTAGCACTTTCACCATGCTTGTTTGAACATGTTATGATGTGATTTAGCCGTAGCTCAGTGTTCCTCTTTTGTTAAGCATCTCCTGTAGATCACTGCCATATGCTTTGTTTTTATGTTGGGGTGCTGTAGCATAGTTTCTTGTTGCGTGCTAAGTAGAATCGTGCTGTTAATCGCAGATTCGTGTCATTCTTGTTTTGCTTGTCATTTGCAAACCGTTCATCCTATTCCGGTGATCTTTATATCGATTTCAACCGAAATCATCTCATCTTTCCAGCGGCATACTTGGTTTTCCAAGTTGATGCCCGGTTTCATCATTTTCCTTCCGGAGCACACATATGCATTGCATATCACATCTCGCATAGCATGTCATGTATTGCATCATATTGCTTGTGCATTGCTCCTTGTTTGATTGTTGTTCCATTGCTTGTGTTCTTGCTTGGGTAGAGCCGGGAGACGAGTACGTGAACGAGGAACCTGTTGAGGACGCCTACGAGGATCAAGCCTTCGACAACTCTGAGAACCTTGCAGGCAAGATGACCATACCTTCGATATCACTTCTATCTTTGCTTGCTAGATGCTCGCTCTTTTGCTATGCCTATGCTGCGATACCTACCACTTGCTATATCATGCCACCCATATTGCCATGTCAACCTCTAACCATCCATGTCCTAGCAAACCGTTGTTTGGCTATGTTACCGCTTTGCTCAGCCCTCTTATAGCGTTGCTAGTTGCGGTGAAGATGAAGTTTGTTCTGGTCGAACACGGATATTTTGGGATATCACAATATCTATTGTTTTAATTAATGCATCTATATACTTGGTAAAGGGTGGAAGGCTCGGCCTTATGCCCGGTGTTTTGTTCCACTCTTGCCACCCTAGTTTCCGTCATACGGTGTTATGTTCCTTGATTTTGCGTTCCTTACGCGGTCGGGTGATTTATGGGACCCCTTGACGGTTCGCTTTGAATAAAACTCCTCTAGCAAGGCCCAACCTTGGTTTTACCATTTACCACCTAAGCCTTTGTCCCTTGGGTTTCGCGAGCCGAGGGTCATCTTTATTTACCCGGGCGGTGCTCGTCGTGAGTGTTGGTCCAACCTGTCAGCCGCCGGTGGCCACCAGGGGCAACTCTGGGATGGCCTATCGGAAGTTTGGACAATCCGGTGTGCCCTGAGAAAGAGATATGTGCAGCTCCTATCGGGATTTGTCGGCACATTCGGGAGGCTTTGCTGGTCTTGTTTTACCATTGTCGAAATGTCTTGATGTACCGGGATATCGAGTCTGATCGGAGTGTCTTGGGTGAAGGTTTAATCCTTCGTTGACCGTGAGAGCTTGTGATGGGCTAAGTTGGGACACCCCTGCAGGGTATTATCTTTCGAAAGCGGTGCCCGCGGTTATGAGGCAGATGGGAATTTGTTAATGTCCGGTTGTAGAAAACCCGAAGTTGACCTTAATTAAAATACATCAACCGCGTGTGTAACCGTGATGGTCCCTTCTCGGCGGAGTCCGGGAAGTGAACACGGTGTTGGAGTTATGTTTGACGCAGGTTGCTCTAGGATCACTTCTTGATCGCTACTAGCTTCACGACCGTGCCTTGCTTCTCTTCTCGCTCTCTTTTGCGATCATAGCCACCATATATGCTAGTCGCTTGCTGTAGCTCCACCTCATTACACCAGCCTTCCTTTAAGCTTAAATAGTCTTGATCTCGCGGGTGTGAGATTGCTGAGTCCCCGTGGCTCACAGATTCTACCAAAACAGATCAGGTACCGATGATGCCAGTAGCAGATGGCATGGCCCGAGCTGAAGTGGGAATTGATGAGGCCCTTGGTCGTTACTATGTTTCATTTCCAGACGATTAGTAGTGGAGCCCAGTTGGGGCGATCGGGGATCTGTGTCGCATTTGGGGTAGCCTTCTTTTATTTTGGTTCCGTAGTCGGACCTTGAGTGTAAGTTGAATGATGGATGTTTATTTATGTATTGTGTGAAGTGGCGACTGTAAGCCAACTATGTATCTCTTTCCCTTATGTATTACATTGATTTTGCGAAGATTACCTCACTTGCGACATTGCTTTCAATGCGGTTATGCCTCTAAGTCGTGCTTCGGCATGTGGGAGATATAGCCGCATCGAGGGCGTTTCAAGCAGCCCCTTATACAGATTGATGTCGTTTCCTGGTTGTTTCGGCCCTTGAATTAGCATACTCATGTGAATATACTTCCTCTTCATGCACAACCAGGGGGAAGGTTGTACATCCACACAAACACAGGCCAGGTGCTATGTGTGCTTCTCTGGCTACCAAACGGATTGACTCCATCGGTGCTCGCGCAAAGACGATGTTCCTTGGATCGTTCCCAAATTCGGTATTGAAGTTCAACGCTTGCCACCGCTCGCATCCTTAGGGTGACTCAGCATCTTGTCTTTTTATCTATCTCCGGATCATTTCGTCATCTTCTCGCTTCTTCTCCTCCCTATCCGCGTGCCAACGCAGGAGCTTTGCTACCTTAGGGTTCGCGGAATACCGCTGCAGATGAGGAGTGATCGGAAAGTACCACACCACTTTTCGAGGAGCTTTCTTCCTCTTGTTGTATCGAGTGACACCGCACACCGGACATATGGTAGACTCCGCGTGCTCGTCCCGATAAATGATGCAATTGTTCATGCACGCATGGTATTTCACGTGCGGTAAATCCAGAGGACACACGATTTTCTTCGCCTCCTCCAAACTGGTCGGGCACTTGTTCCCCTTGGGAAGGCGTTAAGATGTAATGACATGTTCTCGTCCGGCATCGTCGGTCATTTTGTGTTTTACCTTCATCTCGAGCCATGAGCGTTACTTTCAGCGGTATCCTCGGCCTGCATCCTTCATACAATGGAGTAACCGCGTCTATCTCAAGTTGATCCATCTTGGCTTTCTCTCGGGCGGCAGCTCTTGCGTTATCCGTCTGCTTGAGAAGCAGCTCTTGAATATGAGGGTCCTGCACCCAGCCCATCGATGGTCCAGCGTCGTCGCTCCGCCGCACCATCATCATGTCCTCGCATCTTCTACATGATGATCGTGTACAGCATCACCGTCGTGATCATCTCCTCGGGATTCTTCGTCTTTCGCCCCCGAGCCGCGGTGGTTGTCTTGCTGCCCTTCCTCATTTCTTGCTCGCCCCCATGGACGACTTCGTAGTCATCTTCATCACCTTGCCACCGATAGCCATCCATGAAACCACGCAAGAGCGGTGGTCCTGCACCTGCCGGAATCCGGTCCGCAATAAGGCTATTCAGCTTGCATCTTCGACACGGACATCTTATCTCCGTCTCGTTCTTTTGAAGCATCTCGCCTTCGCGGACCTCAAAAACCTATTCACGATGCCTTCGGTCATCGTGCGGACCTATGTTCGTCTGGGTAGAGCAAAACGATATTTTAGAACCAAGAAAAATTTGGCATGACTTTCCTAAAATAGGACCAAAAGAATGCTTAATGCCAAAATTCTGCTAAACGGAAATGAATCAACATTCCGCAAAATATTGGCAACTATCGCATTTCAAATACCGTACACCTCCAAACACAAACACATATGCAACACGAAACATATGCAACACCACGAACATACATAGATCTAGCTAGGCCATAAAAAGTGCATGTGCACATTGTTGTAGGAGAACAACATAAATATAGCTTCCCCTTACTTACCTAGCAAAACAAGGTAACTTAACCACTTAATTTGAATGAATCTATGGTGGAAATGAGGTGAAAAAGAGGAGGCACCCGAGACAAGGAGGAGGCGGTGGAGAGAATGAAGTGGGGAGAAAGTGAGTGTGGGAGTAGAGGCTGTCCAAAATATCTTGTTGCTGCCCACTTACTAATGGCGCACCAGCAACAAATGCGCCATTAGTAATCCAGGTTACTATTGGCGCACTTCGATGGTGCGCCATTAGTAGTTTTGCAAAAAAAACATACTAATGGCGACTCTGCGCATGATGCGCCATTACTAGTTTGAACTAGTAATGCGCGCACATGGTGAGTGCGCCATTAGTACTTTTGCAAAAAAAAGGAATAAAAACAATAATAAAAAAATAACTTTTGTGGCACACCTTCTGGCTGGTGCGCCATTACTAGTTACAACTAGTAATGGCGCACCACCAGCGGATGCGCCATTAGTATGTTTGGACAGGCGCACTAGTTCAAAAAAAATTGGTACTAATGGCGCTCCGTGGGCAGGGTGCGCCATTAGTAATTTCAACACTAATGGCGCATCAGAAGGTGGTGCGCCATTAGTATATAATAATGGCGCAACACATGTCTGGTGCGCCATTAGTGTCAATTCCATCTATAGCCCTTTTCCTAGTAGTGCCAGCCGCCGGCCCCAGGGCCGCCCCCAGACGCGTCTCAATTTAAAAAAAACATTCGGTGAAGTTCGGCTAAACACGTCTTAATTTCGGCAAACTTTGGCATATATTAGACATGTTCGCGGCTTTTCAAAAAAGCAACTGGCCGAACGCGGAGTAGTCGTCGTCGTCGCCGCCATCCTCACCGCCATCGTCATCGTTGGCCTTCTCCTCCTTGACGCGGCCATCCCTGGTGGATCCCTGACCAGCGTCGCCATGGCAGACTGGTGGCGGCGACGCGTCGTCGTCATCGCTGTCTTCGAGGACGACGACTCCTCCTTCGTCGCGGCCCCGGCGGCGCAGCTCGAAGCGCCGCAGGGCGGCGCACTGGCGCTCCCTCGCCATCTTCAGGGAGTCCTTGCGCGCCCATTCCAGGGCCGTGTCGTCGTCGAGCTCCACGTCGTCGTGTTCCGTCTTCACGGCGGCGAGACCCGGCTCCGTTTTCACCGGCGCAAGCCCCGGATCCGTCTTTGGCTTGATGAAGTGCGGAGTAGCCGACGAGGAGGCGCGCCGGCGGCCCTCGTTGATGACGATGCCGGTGCTGCGAGTGCGCCGACCGAGCAGCGTCTCCACCGCGGGCTCGGCCTTGACGCCGAGCAGCGCCGGAGAGCCAGAGGAGTGGGAAGAAGACCGTGAGGAGGAGTGCGAGGAGGAAGACGAGGAGGAGCCGAACCTCCTGGGCATCCATTGCCCGACGCGTCGGCGGTGGGCCGGGGCGGCCGCCCTCGCCGGGGGAGGCTATGCCAGCGGCGGGTTGTTGCCTCCCTGAAGGTGCGTCAGCACGCCCTCGAGTGTGCGGCCGGGGACGCCCCACCACAGGTGGCGCCCCTCGCTTTTCTTCGTGCCACCCACCACCGGCGCCCCGTTGGTGGACGCCAGCCTCTGCTGCTGACGGTGCTCGAAGTACGCCGCCCACGCTGCGTGGTTGTCGGCGGTGTACTGGGGGAGGGCGAGCTGCTCGTCGGTGAGGGAGGCGCGCACGATCTCTACCTCGGCGGCAAAGTAGGGGCGCGTGCCACGGTGTCGGGCAACGGGGGAATGGGCACTCCCCCGTTGCTAAGCCTCCACCCCGTCGGCCCGGTGCGCATGTCCGGCGACGCCGGGATGTTGGCCTCGAACAGGAGCCACGACTCCTGTTCACGGAGCGAGCGGCGGCCGAAGCTGTTGTTCGCCACCTCGTCGCTGGGAAACGTTCGGCCATCGGGGCTGTCGGTGGGGGAGGGCTCAGAGGCGGCCCACGGGGGAGGGAGAGGGAGGGCTCGACGGCGGCGCACGGGAGAGGGAGAGCTCGGCGGCTAGGGCTGGTGTGGCCAGAGGCGAGGGAGGCCACCGGCTTATATAGCCGCGCCCATGTGTACACGTGGCGGGAGGGAGGCGTCGCCGCGCCGCCCCGTGACGCGCCGCTAATAAGGAATCAATGGCAAGACTGATCGGCGGCGGCAGCGCGACAGCCTTGGCATTGATTCCCGCGGGAACCGAGGTGATGAGAGCGACGAAGCGCCCGTCTCGCTGACTCGGCGGGTCTGCGGCTGCTTCGCGCCAAAACAACTCGCCCGGCGCCAGGCGCCCCTAGCGCCAAGTTCGCCTGGGTCCCTGGCGCTGATTTCGCCCAGCCAGCTAAAATCGGGTTCTGGGCGCGACTGCATTGCGTTTTTGGCGCCCGTCTGAAAAAATCGCCTGGGGAGGCATTTCTTGGGGCGCGGCTAGAGATGCTCTATGTTGTTACTTTTAGTAACAGCATTCAAAGGTGGACCCATGGTCTATGTTGTTACTTTTAGTATGACCAGAGTATACAATTTCTTCCCACAAAAAAGATGAGTATAATTAGTTTCTATCTTCAAACAATATCACGAGGCTTCTTTCATTTTGGATAGCTCTCATGCATGCAATAAGCCCGTCCGCCAATCTTCGAGCATAGAAGTTTTATGACTGTTATAGGCATAGCTTTGTACGACCTTTTTTCCCTTTTTGCATGACAAAGTTAGTTAGGTTCATGAAAGTCATATGACTATCCCTATATTGTATCATAGTTATCATGGTAGTATAAATACTACAGGTTTCTCCATATTTAACCCATTCCAAATCCCATTGATGTTGAGTATTAAGAAGTGAATACATTCATTAATTCCTCCATATTAGATAGGATAATATGAGATATTGGTGTATACCAAAACATGTAAGGCCTGGGGTTCTGGTTGGACATGCATGTCTTAATTGTTCTGTATGTAGCTATGGCTAGTATACCCCAGGCATCTCTCCTTATCTAGTACACCATAAGCCTTATGATAGCTTTCCATCATAACTACATTGTAGGCATCCACTACTGTCCATCCGTGGCTCTTGGCATGATCATCTTCTCCGCATGAGCGTTAAGTCGGCCGATGCCGGCGTTCCGGCACCACGATGCAGCAGTATGTAATGGGGCGCCGATTCCTTGCATGCGTTTACCCAGACCCAAGGCCTCCGTGCATGTATTTCCATCGTTGCATCATTTTCACTACTGCCTGAATATGGATCACAATAGGCACTTTGGAACTTGTTCAATGCCTTCGGTACGTCCCAAGTTCAATGCCTTCATTTTGAAGGGTTTGAAAATCGCAATTTGAATGGTTTGGAAAAAGTCACTTTGGAACACAATAGGCACTTCATTTTGAATAGTTTGAAAATCGCAATTTGAAGTTTCAAAAAATGCTACAAAAGTTCCCACATGGCAATATGGATGTATACTACACGTGTAAAGTTTGATGATGAATAAGCAAAGAAAAAAGCGAGCTACACAAATAAGGCAGCAGCGTGGATTTTTTTACCGGTGAACCGTTTTGGACGTAAATGTATCAATTAAAAACCAGATTATGGGCTAAATTGTGCATCTTAAACGAATTCATAGAGCAATGGGGCATTTTACTCCCGGAGATTCCCCACTCGGCCAGCACGCCGCCATCCACCAAATTAGCACCTTCGTGCCTCTCCGCCGACTGCCGCCGCCGCCGTCCCCTCCTCTCTCGCCTCTCGCCTCCTCCTGCTGCTCCTCACACCTCACGCCGATATGCGACCGCATCTGTGTTATATCCCAACTATGATATGAGTTACAGAACAGGGGAATAATGCAATTGGAACTGAATTTAACTCCCAATCACGGAGACCCAGCTATGAATTTGGGATTTCTACAGCAGTAGCTAGATAAACTAGGGTTTGATAGTTTGGGGATACAATGATTGAATGGTTCTCAGTGATGCGCACGCAGGCGCCTTATAGTCCAGCACCGAGATGGAAAGCGAGGTGAAAAGAAAGGCAGTGCTTGGTGCTGCAACGACCG
The DNA here is from genome assembly GCA_021437245.1 of Aegilops speltoides. NCBI lineage: Eukaryota > Viridiplantae > Streptophyta > Magnoliopsida > Poales > Poaceae > Aegilops > Aegilops speltoides. The sequence continues at coordinate 29,756,597 of CM038142.1, forward strand.
TCCATCTCGCTCCGCCATCTCAGCCGTCGGATCTTCATAACTGTGGCTGAACCGACACACTGCATATAACTGAACTTACAATGGTGTTGACTCAGAGGATGCAAGTTGCTGACAATACTCCCCACTGAAGATCAGACTTGTCCTCAAGTGTGTTTGTTAGGGAACCAACTTTTGATGGTGCTTGCAAAAAATGCTGGAAAAACTTGCTTCATGAAGTTGGCGTCCTCCCAAGTTGCTTCGTCAGGCTTGAGGTTCTCCCATTCAACTAGCCACTGAGTTACAAGGACACCGTTGCGCGGCAGGGAACGTGTCTCTAGAACTGCTAGAGGTTCTGTTTTGATTTTGCCATCAGGTCCAACAAGTGGTAGATCTGCCGAGGGAATGGCATGGGTGCCCAGGTGCTTTTTGAGTTGGCTGACGTGGAAAATAGGGTGAATGCCCACATTGTGTGGCAATTGGAGTTTATAAGCCACATGACCAATCCTTTCCAGAATTCTGTATGGTCCATAAAACTTTGTGGTGAGTTTGATTGCTTGTCTGAGACCAAAAGCAGCCATTCTGTATGGTTGCATACGTAGGTAAACCATGTCTCCTACTTCAAAGTGCCTCTCAAGTCGTTTCATGTCCGCATACTTTTTCATCCTGCCTTGAGCTTGAGCCAGATTGGTCTTGAGCTGGGATAGTATTTCTTGTTTTTCAGCTAGAAAATCCCTTGCTTCCTTGTCAGCGGGGCCTGGTATGGCTACTTCACTTATCGGGGGTGGGTAGCCATAGAGGGCTTGGAAGGTGTAAACTTGGTAGCTGTGTGGTAGGTTGTGTTATACCACCACTCAGCTAGTGGCAGCCAAGAGCACCACTTCTTTGGTTCTTGAAATGCCATGCACCGGAGATAATTCTCAAGACACTGATTCACTTGTTCGGTCTGGCCATCACTCTGAGGGTGATAGGCAGTGTTGAGTCTCAATTTGACTTTCATAGCTTTGAAAATTCCTTGCCACATGTTGCTTGTGAAGATTCTATCTCGATCTGTGACAATACTGATTGGAGGGCCATGTAGTTTGAATACATTGTCGATAAATGCTTGAGCAACCGTTTGCACAGTGTAAGGGTGTTGAAGGGGGATGAAGTGGCCATATTTGGTGTATCTGTCCACTACTACAAGTATTACTTCCTTCCCATTGGATTTTGGCAGGCCTTCAATAAAATCCATAGTGAGGTGTGTCCAGGCCATGTCTGGGAGGGGTAATGGATCTAGCAGTCCAGGGTAATGGCAATGTTCAGTTTTGGCCCTTTGACAAACAGCACATTCAGTGATAAATTTTTCCACGTCTTTCTTCATGCCAGGCGAGTAAAAGATTCTCTTTATTCGTTGGTAATTGGCTGCAATCCCCGAATGCCCCCCTACTGCAGATGCATGGAGTGACTCTATTAGTTGTTGTCTTAATTCCACATTATTTCCAATGTATATTCTGCCCTTATATCTTAACACTCATCTTTGTGAGAGTGTAGTGTTGTTACGCATTTGGCTTGATCAAGTAGTTTACGTAAGAGGTCTTGACAATGGGGATCTTGGAGATAACTGGACTCTGAGACTCAACCGGTGGGTGTTACCACAGTAATTGCCATGATACTTTGATCTCTTCTGCTAAGGGCATCGGCAACTCTATTGTCTTTTCCCTTTCTATACTCAATGTTGTAGTTGAACTCCAGGAGTTTGAGTAGTAACTTGTGTTGTACCCCTTCAGAGACTTTTTGTTCAGTAATAAACTTGAGGCTTTTCTGATCCGTCCTGATAAGGAGCTCGTTGCCAACAAAATAATGTCTCCATTTTTTGAGGGCCTCCAGAATTGCCAATGCCTCTTTTTCATAAGTTGAGAGTGCTGAGGATCTGGGGCCTATGGATTTACTGTAGTAAGCAAGAGGCCTTCCTTGCTGCATAAGCACAGCTCCTAGCCCTGTTCCGCTAGCATCAGTCTCTAAGGTGAAGGGGAGGGCAAAGTTTGGCAGTGCCAGAACAGGGGCAGTTGTGAGGCTTTGCTTAAGTTTGTTAAAAGCTGCAGTTTGTTCCTCAGTCCAATGAAAAGCTTCTTTCTTGAGCAAGTCATGAAGTGGTCTGCAGATGACCCCATAAGACTGCACAAATCTCCTGTAGTAGCCTGTGAGGCCAAGGAAGCTTCTTAATTGGGTAATGTTTTGTGGAATAGGCCATTGAGCTACAGCTTTGATCTTCTGTGGGTCTGTTTGCAGACCTTTTCCAGAGATTATGTGTCCCAAGTATTCTACTTGAGGAGCAGCAAAGATGCACTTACTGAATTTTGCATATAACTGTTGTGCTCGGAGTGTTTGCAGTACTAGCTTCAAGTGTTCCAAGTGCTCTGCCAAACTCCTGCTGTATATTAAGATATCATCAAAGAAGACAAGTACAAACTTCCTGAGATATTTGGCAAGAACTTTGTTCATGAGTGATTGAAATGTAGCTGGTGCATTAGTAAGACCAAAAGGCATTACTAAGTACTCAAAATGCCCAAAGTAAGTCCTGAATGTTGTTTTGTGCACATCTTCTGTCTTCATTCTCACTTGGTGGTAGCCAGCTCTCAGGTCAAGTTTGGTGAAATATTCTGCTCCATTCATTTCATCAAATAGGTCCTCTATGACGGGGATGGGAAACTTGTTCTTGACTGTTTGGGCATTCAGTTTTCTGTAGTCGATGCACAGTCTCCAACTTCCATCTTTCTTTTTGACCAGGATGGCAGGTGCTGCATATGGGCTTTCACTGTGTCTTATAACAGAGGTGTCCAGTAGCTCTTGAATCTGCTTTTCCATTTCAGCTTTTTGTTGGTGAGGCACTCGATAAGGCCTAACTGTTGGTGGTTCAGTACCTACTTTTAGCGGAATGGCATGATCACATTCTCTAGGAGGTGGCATGCCTTTAGGCTCTTGGAAAACATCCTTGTACTCGGTTAAGAGGTCTTCTATCTCCTTGCAAGGTTGTGCAATTTCAAGTTTTTCTGGAGAGACAGGAATTAGGCAGTAACCCGAAGCTCCAATAGCAGAAAGTTTTTCCATCCTGTGTACTGAGATTAAGGGTACTTGCTCTTTTCTGTTATTGTCCCTCAGTGTGACCTTTGTTTTACCTTGTAAAATCACTTGCATTTTCCTCTTAACAAAGTCCATAGTAATGGGACTATGGGTTTCCAGCCAGTCACAGCCTAATATGATGTCATAGCCTTTGAGAGGGAGCACTTTAAATGAGTTACTGAACTTGTGTCCTTGGATAGTGTAGGGAGTGTTGACCACATGGGAACCAGATTGGAGTGTACCTCCTCCTGCTACTTGTACTATTTCCAAGGGGTTGCTGACAGTATGACAAGTAGTTTTCACTGTGAAATTCATGTCTATGAATGTGTGAGAGCTGCCTGAGTCCACCAAGGCTATTCCACATTTGCCCCCAATGTTGACTTTAAGGGAGAATGTGGCAGAAGTCTTCTTTTTCCCTACAGCTTGAGAGGAAATGTGCATGCATTGTTCATCTTCAGTTGGAGTAGTTGCTGGTGCGGTGTTGTCTTCAGGTTGGTCCTGTCCTTGCAACATTTCAGCAGGTGACTCTTCAGTATGCTCTTCAGTGGCCATGAGGTTAAGTGTCTTATATTGTGCGCATTTGTGGCCAAAGAACCACTTGCCTCCACAATATCTGCAAGTGCCAGGCTCTCTGAATTTCTGTTCAGGTTTAGTTGTCTTGTCCTCTCCTTCCCTCCTCTGTGGTGTCTAATTTTGCTTATATTTATTGGGGAAATGAGCAGAGCTGTTTGTCTTCGCATACCCACTATTGGGTGTATATCTTTTCTGGTTTGCTTGGGCTTGAACTCCCATGTCCATGTCCCTGGCATTTTCTACTGCATCATACAGTGTAATTGGTTTAAAGGGCTTCAGGTAGTGTTTGATTTCAGGTCTTAACCCATTGATGTAGCACTTGACATAGTATCCTTCAGCAGCTCCAGGATTCTCTTTTTTGTATGCAGCCATTCTTTCCTCGAATTTATCAGTATAGGCAGCAACTGAATCAGCTCCCTGTTTGAAGGAGTTGAAATTTTCCACTATCTCATAAGAGCTATCTCCAGAAAATCGTTTAAGGACTGCTGCACAGAACTGGTCCCATGTCAAGTTTTCCTGAAGAATGCCAGAGTTTCTTAACCAAGTATCAGCTCTACCAGTGAGATACATCTGGGCATAGTCCCATTTTGCTTCTTCTGGTACATGGACCATAGAAAAGAATTTCTCTGTCATCCGAAGCCATTCCATTGGATTTGTACCATCAAATCTAGGGAATTCTATTCTAGGAGCTTTGGCAATTGATCTGTAGAAGTGGGCATCTCTGTCTTGACCTCTGTTATTGTCATAGTGTCTGTCAAAGTGCCTGACTTGCTCTGGGTTTTGCTGGAACTGGTGTTGCTCTCTGTTTTGTGGAGGGGGGGCTTGCATGTACTGTCGCTCTGGTGGATAGTAATGGTGGTATTCATATGGGACTTGTTCAGGGGGATAATAGTGTGGAGGAGGGGGTGGTGGGGGTCTGATTGGGTAAAACTGATGTTGTGGGACATGACGCTGATTTGGGTAGTACTCCTGATGCTGATATGCAGGTGGGTAGTATATTTGTTGCTGTTGAGCTTGAGAATAATCAGGATTGTCATTATACTGCCCTTGCATGGCGTAATTGACTTGGGGGTATTGTGTGTATGGTTGCTGATCCATGTATTGTTGCTGCTGCTCTTCTGCCCAACCAAAGTTGAGCGCTTGTTCCTGCCCTCGGCGTCTCCAAACTGGTGTCCCCCTGTTCAACAGAGGCGATGTATTTGCATGGGTCCTGTTAACTTGGCCAGGCTGCTGGGGAGGCGGTTGTTGCTGCTGTTGTGGTTGGACTTGGCACTGCTGTTGCTGCCCTGGTCTCGCCTCTTCTGCTGTTGTTACTCTGGGACGCGGGGAAGTGTCCAGCTTCTCCTCCATCCGCAACATCAATTCTTCCAGCCGTGTGAGCTGCTTCTTGACATCAGTAACTTCTGTGCGCACGCTCTCCACCTCGGTATGGAGGCCGTCGACCTTGCCGTCTAGCTGCTCCATGTCCAGCTTCATCTCTGCAACTTCGGCGGCATCCGCCTTGTCCTCGCCCTTCGATTTCGCCATGGAACGAGATCCGGCTCCGGAATTTTACCACAAGGACGAGCCTTGGAACCCTCGTGAGATCTCGGCTCCCTGCCGCCAACAGCGCTCCTCGCCACCGAAGGCACATGAGCCGACCTTGGTCACGGGATTTTACTACCAGGAGAGGATCTCGCCGGCAACCGCACCTAGCTGTCGACTTGTGCCCGAACTGGTCTACCGCCACCGTTCGCCTCCTTTCCTCACGCCGCCGCCGCGCCGCCGAGGACCGATGACATCTGATACCAATTTGTTAGATCCCAACTATGATATGAGTTACAGAACAGGGGAATAATGCAATTGGAACTGAATTTAACTCCCAATCACGGAGACCCAGCTATGAATTTGGGATTTCTACAGCAGTAGCTAGATAAACTAGGGTTTGATAGTTTGGGGATACAATGATTGAATGGTTCTCAGTGATGCGCACGCAGGCGCCTTATAGTCCAGCACCGAGCTGGAAAGCGAGGTGAAAAGAAAGGCAGTGCTTGGTGCTGCAACGACCGTCCATCTCGCTCCGCCATCTCAGCCGTCGGATCTTCATAACTGTGGCTGAACCGACACACTGCATATAACTGAACTTACAATGGTGTTGACTCAGAGGATGCAGGTTGCTGACAATCTGCGCGCATCTCGTCTCGCTCCAGCGCCGCCACTGCCGGCTCTGCCCTCCGTAAGTCACGGGCCTCCGGCCGCACAACTGCCGGGTACCCGTACACTCAGCAGGGAATCAATAAGTCCCTCTCAACTTTTGCTTTTTCCCTGCAAAATCCATGTGAAACCAAAATTTGTTGTATTGTTTTACCACTGGCTACATTCTGAATCTCGCTGTCTTCCCCTTTTTTGGTGCGTATGCTTGCAACGAAAGATCCACCATATAGTCAGGAAGAAACAACAGAGCTGAATGCTTCGTTTGGAGCACATCATATTATTGCAGTGGCCATGTGTTCGTACTGAATTAACTATCCCACTTAGTTGCAGAATTAACTGATTGATGTGGATCACGCTAATTGAGAATAAACAAGCAAGGAATGGAGAAAGCTTCCGATGATGTTGAAACACTTCTGAACCTGCCTTCAGTCTCTGCTGTGTCGCTCCTGGACGGGGTAATCATTGAAGGGGGCACTGCACTCCATGTGGTGGCCGCATATGGTGTGAGTGATGGCTTCTTGAGGAGCGCGGACATCATTCACAGTAAGGCAAAACACCTCCTATTTGTGCAAAACAAGAACGGTGACAAGCCCTTGCACTGTGCTGCACGGGCAGGGATGTCCCGAATGGTCCGTCATCTCATCACTCTGGCCAGAGACGAGAGCACAGGTGTTAACAGAGCGAAGGAACTTCTGGAAATTGAAAACAAGCTCAAGGAGACAGCATTGCATCAAGCAGTCCGCATTGGAAATAACGATACAGTCAAGCTGCTAATGGAGGAGGACTCAGAGTTGGCCAGTTTTCGGAAAGACGGCACTTCGCCTCTTTACCTGGCAATCTTGCTGGAAGAAGACATCATTGTTGAGACACTTTATAATGCAAGTCACATGAAGCTTTCCTATTCCGGGCAAAATGGACAGAATGCGTTGCATGCTGTCACTACTAGGGAAAAGCGTAGCAGCAGCGCGGGTTTGGGCACCCTCAGTAGCGCGGGTACCGGCGCTACTAATAAGGCGCTACAGCTAACGTGTAGCAGTAGCGCGTGTTGACACACGCTACTGCTACACACGAATTGCTGCAGCGCGGTTTTGGGAAGGGCGCTACTGGTATTAGCTGCAGCGCTGTTTCGTTGTAAGCGCTACTGGTAAGCCGGCGCTACTGCTAAATCCCCCCCTCGCTACTACTAGTTTTATTAGTTTTTTTCCCTGCAGATTTGTTTTTTATTTGTTTTGCATTTGAATAGGCTTTATACAATAATCTTTAGCATATCATCCACATACAAATGATAGCATATACATACAATTAGTCTCATCAAATCATGTCATCATCATAATCATCATCCAACACAAAGTGGTCTCGATCTCGTCATCAATCTCGAAAATAGCGATACAAGTCTCGATTACTTGCAAATACATCGTCATCCATCTAAACAATGATATACATGAGAATAGCTATCACTTTGAGTACATGAGTTCGTATCCCTCTCTCGCATTAGCGTGAACCTAAACTAAGTACTGCGTGTCGCTCGGAAACCGAAAACCGGTACACCTAGGCCTTTCACTCCGGCCACTTGTCGTATATATACTCCTGGCGTAGCACTTCTTCGCCATTTATGATCTATGCACCTGCATCGTCACATGAGTCGATGATATGCAACATATATAGTTGAGCAACACAAAGAGACAGACTTGGCAAAAATAGAAACAACATATCATAAGCATAAATAACAAAGTTCATCGTACCCAAATGACCTAACTAGAGTGATTTTAGCTAGTCGAGGAGGACGGTTTAATTACATCACAAATAAAGTTTCACCGTGCATAACTCAAAGTTTTGTCATAAAAGAAACTATGGACTAAACGGACACATTGTCATATATCGACAATCACTCCAGCATGTCGTGCCATCCATCCAAGTCAGGGAGATAGTCATCGAGCTTTGTGAAAGGCTTCATGTCGAGACGCTGAGAGGCTATCCATGTTCGGACGTCTTCCCGCGACATTTGTCCTTATGCATGGAACATCCCTGTTTTTCCGACGACCTCATTCATGATGATTTGGGCAAGTTCGCGCTGGATGTTATAGAACTCAGCTCGAAGTCGATGATCCTCGATATCTCCTATGTCCTTTGCCCATTGCAGAATATGGGCATCGCTAGATCTAGGTGCCATGTGAAGGTTCTGGTGATCCCGTCGGTACTCCAGCATGTGGTGTAGGACATAGAATCCATCATTAAGAGAATCGTTCGTTCTCTGGATGCAGCGAAGTCGGTCTTATGGCTGAAGGCGTGCTGCCGCCCTTTTCTTCTTGTCCCTAACATCTCCACCCCTTGCTTGGTAGTAAAACATAGCACCGTCGAGAACATCTTTGATGTGGGTGTAATCCTTTTGTGAATGTTCTTGACGAGTCCAAGTAAAGGCGTGGGAGAATCGGGGTAGAGGATGATGAGGACGGCGCGCGCCGCTGCTGCATAAAATAAGTACACCTCAAATTAATTAGCCTCCACCGTGCAAATGAATTATTGAAATCGAAGGAAGGATAGCAGCGGATGACTTACACGGATGATAAGGCACGAGAATCGCCTCCTTGTCCTTATTGGCGAGCATGAAACCGGCGATGTAATCCTCGCGTATTCACGATGTTGTGCACAGACTCCCAAGAAGGCCTCGTGCATGTAATGCGGGTCAGCGACACAGATATGAGCTATCTGCTCAACCCCAATGATGTAGCTCATGTGCAAGGCATAAAGGCGGACAAAAGTAAAATCCAGCTTCTTCACGTGAAACATGTCGAATATGTAATCGAATCGGAGGAAGAACTTATCCGCGGGAAGCCATTGACGTCGACATTTGCTGCGGAACATTAACCACGTAGAGTGGGTATCTGGATCTTCGGCGATGAGGCCTTTCTCTACCCGCAGCACATCGTCATGAAGTCTCCTCGGATCGCGAATCTGGCCCGTGGCGCTGTTTCGGTAGGATTGGTTTACGGGGATATGCCATTTATCCGCATCGGGGATATCTACACGGTCCCGGCCGAGGCTGCCGAGGCGGCTGGATCATAGAATCAGCTTTTTGCCTTTCCTCGCTCTCTTCCTAGGCTTCTTTACCACGGATGGTCGTCAATAACGCGTTGAGGCGGTAATTCGAATCGACTCATGATGCTCAAACCACGAGGAGGCGCCGGTATAGACATCTTGTTCAGCGCCATCGTCATCCTCATCCTCATCCATGGCGGCGTCATCAGCCTCTAATGGAGCCACCTGCTTACCCGTCGCTATCACCCAACCCGACACCCGACGCTAATTGGGTAGGTGGGGTGTTGATGTTCATACCTTGCTGAGGCTGCGTGCTCGTGGGTGTGCTCCGGCCGCCTCGGGCGAAGCGGACTCTTTGGCCACAACAGGACCCACCCATTGCAACAATCACCAAGCCGCCCGGGTCTCGTCGTCATCCCCACTAGTATTAGAGGAGGCAAATTCTCGTGGCCCGGTTTGACACCGCCACGGAAACCTTGAAGGCGTTCGGGTATCGGCCGGCTGTGGAACAATGGTTCCTTCGGCTCCATTATCGTCCCCTTCCCCACGTCCACCTTCATTCGCCGATGGTGTACAATATGGTGCACGGGGTTTCGTCGGCCTGCAAATAAAAGTCTGCGACGTGAGACATCCGAAAGGCAACGAAAACGGGATTATACATTTATATTGAAGGGGGCCGGTGTGGAAGATACCGTGAGGGCGTCGAGCTCAGCCAAAGAGGAGGCACCACCGAGCACGTCCGGTGCGGCAGCTGGTGCGGTAGCAGTCTTGAGGAGCAGGTGCGGGGAGCAGTGCGGGGAGCAGTGCGGGAGCGGTCGCGGGAGCAGTGCGGGAGCAGGTGCGGGAGCATGTGCTGCCAAGAAGTCAGCAAGGGGAAAGTCCTCTGCATTTTTTTTTGGATTTTCCCTTGTCCAAATGTGAACGCCCGTCACCAAGGAAGTAGATAAATCTGCAACCGCCTGTTTTGCGGCAGCTATCGTTATTGCGGTATGCGAGAAGATTTCTTCTCAACCGCAATCTCAACCTTCTTGTCGATGCTTTCTTGATTAACCTCCGTCTTTCCTTTCTCTCCTCCGTGGTCTCACGGTAGTACTTCTTCCACGTGGCGCCGTCTCCGACACCGTGCGCGTCCATCTGACGGTCGAGTATCCACGGTTGTCGTTTCAATATGTTCAACGCCGGTTGAATGGAGTGTCCCACAGGCCTCGCCAATGCCTCGACGGCGAGTCGCTTTCGCCGCAATCCGGTGTTGCTCTCTCGCAAAAGGCACAAGGATCATTTACAAATATGACTAATGTGTGCGGTCGAATTGATCGAAACTAAAATTACCAGTAGTCTCATGAACTCCGTAATGACCGGTGTTGTCTCATAAACCTTCTTGATGGGTCCCAGCGGTGGCGGGCCCTCGGGGCGTCACGCTCCTGCGGGGCGGTGAAATCCGCCAAGGGTGCAGGATGCCCGGACTCGCGGCTTCGCGTCCTCCTTGGCCCATTTGGACCTCTTTCCGCCGTAACCACGGCTTCCGAGTGGTGGGTCCCAATGTTCCTCTTTGAAGCCCCTTCATGTACTTAGACTTTTCTTTGGCAGCTTCGGCCTCGCAAGCCTCCTTGAATATTTGAAACTGCTCTTCCGTGATTGTCGGACTTTCCTTTACAATCTCGGAGTAGGGTTCCGTCGTTGATCTTTGCTTTCACTCGATTTTTCCAGCGCCAAGCGTTGCTAAACTTGGTCATGGCGTGTTTGTTTATCTTCTTCATTGCGGGTCATTGTGCGGATCTTCATAATCCTTCTCATTCCGGCCGGGAACAAGAATATCTGGTGAAACTTCTTTAGGAGGAGCTCCTCATATTTTCTATCTTCTTTAGATTCTCATCGTTGATGGTGGCGGTTGTCCGTATGATGCAGCCTATTTGATTGCCGTAGCACTTGGCATCTTCCTCGGCGCCTTTGGCTCAAAATTGCCGTTGTCCACCTCCGTGACCACCAGTCTAGTAGTCCTGAGTTTGTTAGGAAGCCGTTGCCTCTTCGCTTTCGGTGCTACACGGATCCGCTCCCGAGGCAGCACCGGTCTCAGCGCCGGTCTCGATGCGGTCTGAATCTCAGCGCCGGTGTCGGTCTCAAGACCGGTCTGCGTGTCGGTCTCAACACCGGTCTGCGTGTCGGTCTCGATCCCGATGCGGGCCCAGCAACAACATCTGTTGATCGTCGGTAAAGCTAAAAATTAAATCGCCGCCCGGTAGAGCGTCGTCATAATCACCGAACCCTGTCCTTCATCGTTGCTAGCCATGTTTCCTATGATTAAATCTAGTCAATTAATTCTAGACCTAATAAAATGAATAATGACATAAAAAAGGACTATTGTTTTGCAGGAATGTTGACTCCTTCTTGGTGCGGCAAATCCCGGGCACTTGATATGTCCTAGTTTATAGCACAAGTCATGCCGAAATTCACGGGAAATTTCGGCATGACCTTTGCTAAAAAGTGGACAAATCGAGAACCTGAAATTTGCGGAACGAAATGAATCAACATTCCGGCAAAACATAGGCCACTCAGCATCATTCCCTGGAAACAACAAAGCCACCACTTGGGCACAATCGAACAACTTCAATGAAAAGATATGACATGACCACTTCAATGAAAAATAAAATTTGCCTAATTCTTTTCCTTGAAAAATAGTGGTCTTTTGAAAAATCAAAAACCTTTGCCAATCTACTTAACCTAGCTTCTTAATCCAACGAACCTAATTAACCTACCTATTTAACCTAGTTGGTTAATCTTGTTTACCTAGATAATTAACCCTAATTAAACTAGTTAACGCAGCTAGTTCTCTGTCAAAGCCTAAAATAAATTTCTGCACTAATTAACAGGATAATTAACCTAATTAAACTAGTTAACCTGACTAGTTCTCTGTCATAGCCCTAACTAAGTTTTTGCACTAACCTAGATAATTAACCTAATTAAACTAGTTAACCTAACTACTTCTCTGTCAATGCCCTAACTAAATTTTTGCCCTAAAACCTAGATAATTAACCTAATTAAAACTAGCTAACCTATGCATGAGAGAGAGAGGAGGGTGGGGCTTACAGATGATGGCTCGTGGTGGCGGCGGAGGCAGGTGGTGGCGAGGAGGCAGAGGCGTCTCCGTGTGGCGAGAGGAGGCGAGGCGTCTCGAGACGGCGAGGAAGGTGGCGTCGATGGCGGCTCGGTGGCGTTGACGAGGCAGCGGCTCCAGCGGCGTTAGGCGGCTCGGTGTCGTCGGCAGCGCAAGACGGCTCTGGTGGCGCGCGTCGTCGGCGGCGGCGAGGTGTGGGGCGACGAATCGGGGAGACGGCGGCGGCGGGGTGGGGGGTTTGAGGGATTTGGGGGAAGTGGTGGCCGGGGGGGGGGAAACGGTTTTTTGGCTATGTCAAACTTAGTGGTAGCGCGTTTAGCAAAAGCAGCGCTATAGCTAAGTTAGCTATAGCGCTTTCGCTAAGCAACGCTGCTGCTATAGCTAATTTCCTATTCTGTTTCTATAGCGGGGGTCTAGGGCACGCGCTGCAGCTACGTTAGCTATAGCGCGTCTTACAAACAAACGCTGCTGCTATGCCTTCCTCCGATTTTTCACTTTTTCGTTTATTTTGCTTTACATTTTATTTTTCCCTTTCTCCTTTTTCTATTTCTTTCATTTTCATTTAAATTTCTATTTGTTTATCATCTTATTTTATTTTTGTTAGTAGTAGCGCTCTTCGACGGAAACGCGCTGCTAACTGTGATGTAGCAGTAGCGCGTTCCCTCTAAGATCGCTACTGCTATGCGTAGCCTAGCATTCTACCAATGGGAATTTTAGTAGTAGCGCTTTTTGGTCAACAGGCGCTACTGCTAAGTTTGTGCCTGTAGCGCGGTTTCTAGTAGCTCGCTACTGCTAAATAGCACTAGCGCTGTTTTTTGAACCGCGCTGCTGCTAAGATTCTGTGTATAGCCTTTTCCCTAGTAGTGTGTGGTTCTCCGAGGTACAGGTACCAGACATCTCTCCATTCCATCTATCAAATCTAGATTAATATACAATTCTCTAGACAAATTTTCAATGTCTGTCAGAACGGTTTTGCTTCTTACATAGGTGGATTTGGATATGTGTAGTTTTTCCTAGTAAAATTTCTTTGAATTCATCTGAATCATTAAGCATTGAGCAACATCTAGCATTTGCCTCGTACTTTCAGCTAGGGAGATTTGATCTATAACCCCCTGAGATAACACAAACTGCTCAAATATGACGTGAAAACTTTTCCTAGTGCATTCCACCTAGCCATAAGCCCATAACTGTTTCATAACATTCTCTGAAAGAGTACAACACATTGCGCTTCATAGTAGATAAGAGAAAATGGCTTATTACTCGATGTTCTCGTATTATGTGCTAGTTGGAAAATACTACTCAGTAGGACCATTGAACCAAATTCTTGATATACCCTGAAAATGTCTTATATGGCCCCGAATTCTGGTTATATATAAACTTTACAGGGTAATTCATCCTTGCAGATAGTTCAACAAGTACCATGGTGACAGACCTTGATGAACTTGACAACTTGTTCATCTCTTCTTTCTCCAAATCCCCCTGACAGCTGGTCCATGTCCTTGGTAGTAGTTTGATTACAAAGCATTGTTGATTCACTCTTTGTTGGTAGTCTCATCTCATGTAACTTGATGGAAATTTGAGAAGATTATGATTATAATTAACAAGAGGAAGGAAAAAGTGTCATCCCATATCAGAGTTTTTGTTGTACCGTGCCTCATTCCCACCATCTGTTTCATGCACATTTCTGAAATTCTTGCCATCTACGTCATAGATCATCAATAAGGTTCTATATATGTACGGTGTAGTTGTCTTACGAAAGAATTTTATTCTTATCCATCTTGCCGATTCAAATTCAGTGTTTCATTTCCATTGTACTTATTTATCTCATCTCGATTCATAACTGAAATACCCATTTGCAGAGCTCACGGAAAGGATTTTGGAATGGAACAATGATCTAACTAAACACAGGGATGAAAATGGGAGTACGGCTCTCCATTTTGCTGCAGCTCTAGTATGACAAAGTCAGCGTGGAAGTGTATGTTGGCAAGTACTGGAAGCTAATTCAGCTGCATTTATCAATCGGAGTGCAAGGGATTATTTCCAATACATGTTGCAGCCTCAGTCGGCGAAAGGGGGACAATCGCTATGTTTCTTAACAAGTCTCCAAGCAGCGCCGGTTTGCAGGACAGTATGGGAAGGACATTCCTTCATGTAGCTACTGAGGAAAATAATGTCAAGATAGTCAGTTTTGTTTGCAGAAATCGATCACTCTCATGGATTCTGAATATGCAGGACAATCGTGGGAATACATCACTACACCTAGCTATCCAGGCAGGGAGTCTTCTAATGTTTTGTGTTTTGTTAAGGAATTGACAAGTACATTTGAACAGATCAAATAAGATAGGGCAAACAACTTTAGATATATCACGATATAAGATTCCGTCAGGATTGTTTGATGATCATGTAATGTACTCCATCATATCTACAAGCACTTCTCTTGATGCAAAAGAAAATGGTGGAGATTTGTGAGGTTTGGTTTCACATATTTTTCTTTTATGTTTGCAGGACAATGAAACAAAGATACACTTTGCACTCAAAGTTGTTAATGCCAGGACTGGTGGTTGTCGTCGGGATTATTTTGAGGAAAAGTACAATCAGCAGTGGAAGCATAATGAAGGAGAAGAATTAGAGAAGGTGAAAGAATCAACACAAACACTATGTATTGCTGCAGTTCTAATTGCAACTGTAACAAATGCGAATATGGCTATGCCTAACCGTTTGCGCGCACAACTCAAATCTGCTCCACACATCGCCATGCACATCACATCAGGCAGTACACATGCTGGTGCTACTTACGCCCTTACTGGAGGTTACAGAGCTGATGAACATAGGGGCTGTTTGAAATTACAGCCAATGTCGAATCTACAAAAATATTGGCTGGCCCACAGTATTTGGTGGTTGTTTGGATCGCTACCGAAAGATTGGCTCGCCCTGAGCACCCACGGTCCGCCCATGTAATTTCCGCCAGCGTGCGGGCGAGTTGAGGGCACAGAAAACCTACGCCAATTATTTGGCGTTGCTTCATAACTCCTTCAGACCAGTAAGTGCACGCAGCTCTCTCCGTATACAAACTTGCGAAAATATAATCTGTAACTTTCTAGCGCAGGCTACAACAATCACGTGCCATTTTTTGTTTCTTTCCCTGTAAAATGCATCTTGGATTTTTTTTGTAGGAAATTGCTTCTTAATTTTCAACTATATATATGTACATTATTAATTTTACAAAAATATATTTTTTAACAATCGAGCTATAATTTGTTGAAACCCAAACAAAGGACTATTTAATAAAAGTTTAGATGATACAATGGCTACAAACCAAAGAACAATCACTAGCCAAATATTTGGTCATGCCCTTGCATTGTTCATACCAAAATTTTGATGGGGCTAGTTGGGGCATAAACCCAAAAGACCCATACTAACGGTGGCACACCAATACTTGCCGGGAGGTATGCCTTTGATGCATTCATAATAGCAGCACATTCTCCTTCATCTTGTCTACCATGTCTATGGTAGGTCACATATATTCTGGATACCCTATTTTTGAACCCACACAGTCGCAGAATTTCCCTACTCGTAGCTTTGTATTTTGGGTCAACATCCATCACATGCTTCACAACAGCTTTTGCAGCAGGTTTGTACATGGGGCTAGCACCGGTTGCTCACAAGTCTGCCATTGCTATCTGTGTCATTAGTCCTCTCGTTGTTCTTTGCAACAAAAACAAATTCTGACTAAAGTGGGCTCTTCTAGCACAACCATTAGGTATTCAAATTTGGCTAATTCGCACACTGGTTATGGTAATAACGAGAATCCTTCTCAACCTTGTGATGGAATTTTGGCCCATAATATTCATTTTTGTTTGGGCCACATATACAAGCAACCAGTTTAGAAATGGAGCTGATGATACAACAACCAGCATTCCTGACTTGAAGACGCATCAAATAGAACTTTTTCCATGAGATGTTTTTGTGGACCTCCTGGGGATTTAGGATTTACTGTAGTCGTCAGCACTATGTTTCTCATCAGAATCTTTTCATATGTTTCAGTAATATTATATTGTTATGTACCGTTCTGTTGAACAATTTGTGCTCATAATCATGTAAATGCTGATTACCGCTGCTATTTACAACTTCTTGGTTTTTGATTTTATGTGCATCACGTGTATTTCGGTATGTAAAATATTTAGTGTAGGATAGAAAATCCATGCGCAAATATATCTTTCAACTTATATGAACAGTTTGTAAATATATTATACACTACTGCCTTGATACTTGCATCAGGGGCGGAGCCACATGAGGGCAAAACAGGGGCGTGGAGCGCCCAGCCCAGGAGCAGAAAATGGTTTCTATACATAAGCCTAGTACACTAGCAGACCAGACCAGCAAAGGCCACATGCTCACAACCGCATGTGTGGCACCTAGCTCGCAGTCTCAAATCCATCATCATCCCATGCACGCTCCCGATTTAGCAGTGGACGCGCAGCAAGCCACTGAGCGCCATTGGCCAGCCGGTCGCAGGGAGTAGCAGCGAAAACAATGTGTAGCAGCGGCTAGGGCAACCCATCCCCATTATTGCGGCCATGACAATGTGTAGCAGCGAAAACAATGCACAGGCAGCTCGCAGCGCTAGCTGGCGATGGGCGGCCCAGGACACGAACACGTCCTCTCCAATTTTTCTGCAACTGCCATTGCGAGTACAGACCACTGAAGTACGGTGGTGTTTGACCCAATACCGTAACAATGATGGCGAAGAATAGAATGACAAAGAGTATTCATTGAAGGGTTGTTGCAACTCAGGGTGCGTCCGCCGGACCGGCTCGTGGCCCGCTTTGTCCAGGCCGGCTTGGTCCAGGCCCGCTAAAAGAACGCATGTCCGGTCCCTAAAAACTTGACCGAAAAAACTTCGGTCCGATCCGGTTAAAGGCTGATCCAACCGAGCGGACCGGAGAACAGCCCATTTTATTTTTTATCTGCTGCTTGTTCGTGAGTGGCCAGCGGCGTGGTCGGGGCGTGGAAGGGGTATGGCGGCCCAGACAGGGTGCAAGAAACTGTTGTGGTCTGTGTCCTCTGCCGCGGGGTCGTCGTCCGTGCGGCCACTGGACTCTCCGGCCCCGGAAACAATGTCCATTGGACGCGCCCCACTCAGATTCATCGTCTCAGCCGACGAAATCGACGTGGGAGGTCCTACATCGCCGCGTAGGCCATCGTTCCCTTTCATCTTCGTCCACCGGCCGTCGTACCAAATTCGTTGCCGATGAGCTCCCTTTGGTGATCTTCCTTGTTCCTCTGGCTCCCTCTGGTTCTTCTGTATCTTCCGGACATCTCGCTAATGAGCTGCGCTTCCTGTAGCGTTGCATCTCCGATGAGCAGCCGCTGCTGGAGCTCCAGTGCACGCTCTGCCCTTGTGTTGGCCGGTCCTCTCGGTCAGGCCCAAGCTATGCCATTGTCAGTCCGGTCCCTGAAAAACATGACCGGCACGTTCCTCGGTCCGGTCCAAATGACGGCTCGGGCCCGTGTCCACCCTGAGTTGCAACCCCCCCCCCACACACACACACACACACACACACACACACACACACACACACACACAAATAGCTCGATCCTTGCCAACATACTAAAATGTTATTTTCATAATCATCTTGAAAAAGGTGGTCATAAACGGGTGTTTTTGGCATAATCCATAGGGGACGGGGCATTATGGACCATTAGGAAGACTTTCATTGGCTTTTCCCCAAAGTTTTGAGTGTTTTATCCACATAAAAACCACATGTTCTGGTTAAGGGCGAAAAAATTGCCACTTAGAGCAGTGCCCTTGAGTTGTTATTGCTCACCTGCATGTACGTTTGTTTAACACGAGAGAACGGGAGCAACGGTTGAAGCGCATGATGTTGTTCTTGTAGTAAGTGCCTAGCATAATTTCTATCTTCAACCAAGTATATATCGTCAGGTTGCTTCTTTCATTGTGGAATATCTCTCATGCATGCAAATGTTCTTTTCTGCAACGGTTGAGCATAGAGGTTGAATGTCGACAGTTATGTGCATAGCTATATATGAACGTCTTTTTGCATGAGAAAGGTAGTTATGTTCACCTGAGTCGTATGACTACTCTATATAGGTATGAGTTATCCTAGTGGTATAAATACCAAGTGTTTCTCTCTGTTTAACCCTCTCTAAATCCCATTAACGTTGAGTACTAAGAAGAGGATATAAATAGAGAGGATGAGATATTGGAGTATACCAAAATTTAGAAGGGTTGGGGTTACGTTTCGTCATGCATATTTATATTATAAGCCTCATGGAAGCTTTCCACGAAAGCTGCAGGGTCGCCATGCACTCATGTGCATCAGTGGCCATTCCCGGCGTCTTCTCAGCTGCATGGTGGAAGGAGGCAACGTGGCTTCCCACGTCCCCGGAGTGCACTTCTGCTCAAACACCTTCATGGACTCAACATTCAGTCCGAAGGGTCATCAGCCGTTCCACGCAACAGCCCGATCGGCCTTGTCCTACCGTGTACGGCATCTTGTATCAGCAGTGGCGCCATGTCTTGTATGCCATTAATCTCTGAGCTCAACATAGGTGCGAGAGTTGGCCTCGAGGAAACGCTTTCACTACTGAACACCGTGGGAGGAGGGGATCTCGGAGGTGCTTCAAATGAGATCAAGTGTTCAGATGCATGTACGTGGGTTACATACGCATCATTGTATAGATGGGATGTAACATGGCTTTCCACGTCCCCGAGGTGCACTTACCTTTTTTTTTGACCCGGGCCATAACCCCTTTCCATTAAAGATATAACGGAAATACAAAGTTCACCACACAAGACCCAACACAACGAACTACCACAAAAGGAGACTAGAAAGGGGTAGGCGAGATCAACGCATCACTAGGAAACCCGCTACAAGCACCCGTCATCGAGCAGCTCATCGCGGGGCGAAAACCCAGTGACACCTATCATCACGCACAACCACTAGACCTAACCGAGTCAGGAGAGCTCCAGAAAGAGCTGAAACAGTCTTACAAATTCAAATTACCATGCCTACGGGCAAAAGCACTCACACAGGAGTGGAGTTTCACAACACTAGTAAGCCGCATCAACGAAGGCCTCTCACATGTTCGCAGCAGTATCAGTTCGTCGGTGCCGGAGGCGCACAAATCCTCATCATCGTCGATGCATTTGACCTCAGCATCTTGGCTCCGCGCTCCATGGACTCCCGATCCTCTCCAGTCATCAAACCTGCCCAATATGACAAAAAGCCACAAGCAGCATACACCACATTAAACGGATTTTTAAGAGATTTATGCTCAAAGGTAGCCTCATTGCGACTGTTCCAAATCGCCCAGCACATAGCTGCCAAACCAAAAGTATAAAATTTGGCCCCATCAGGAAGGAAAATATAGCACCAGGAAAAATATTGCCAAAGATTGTTTGGGCACAGCGAGGTGCCAAGAACACAACCAACTGTCCTCCACACCACCCTAGCCACAGGACAAGTAAAAAAGAGATGCTGTGAGGTTTCCAATTCATTACAGAAAGAGCATTTAGGATTTCCAGCCCACTTTCATCTTTTCATGACATCTCTAGTCAACACCGAATCTTGGAACAGTTGCCAGAGAAAGATCTGAATTTTCAGGGGAATTTTCGCTTTCTAGATCCATCTAAAATCACATCCTGCCAAGTTTCTCTCCAGATATGAATAAACCGATTTGGTTGAGAATTTTCCTTTCTTCCCCAATCTCCATCGAATACCATCTGTTTCCTCAGAAAGATGCCAAGAGTTCACCACCCCAATCAATTCATTCCACTGATCTCTAAGAGGCGGATGAAGGTTCCTTCTAAAAAGATCATCACCTTCAAATTTCTTGAAGTCAGCTACTGTAATTTCCTGATAATTACAGATCTTGAACAGTCAGAATTTATATCGCAAGGGTCTTCACCCTAATTGGGTCATTCAGATCTGGCCAAATCCCCGAGTTCGAACCACCTCCTCCCTGCCAAATACACTTCTTTCACCTTCATAATAGCCTTCCAAACGGAAGAATCCCCAAACTTAGTTCTCACCGAGGAAACAGTGTCATTTCTGAAATATTTGGCTCGAATAATCTCCTGCCAAAGGCCTTTTTGAGTTTCCAGCTTCCACCACCATTTAGTAAGAAGACTGATATTCTGTCTATGTAAGTCTTTAACTCCTAACCCCCCCTTATTCTTGGACCTGCATATCCTAGGCCATCTGACCAGGTGATATCTTCTTTTACCGTCCATCTCTTGCCAAAAGAATTTTTTTCTATGCTTATCTAATTTCTCAATATTTTTCTTAGATAGCATGAACATAGACATATAGTAGAAAACAATACTCGTAAGGGAGGAATTGAGGAGAGTCAGTCTCCCCGAGGAAGCTGCATTCCCAATCCAGATTCGCAACATTTAAGGAATTTATCCTCCACAAACTCCCGATCAATTGCACGAAGGGTAGAATAACTAACGAGGAACTCCTAGGTACTTCATAGGAAAATGGCCAATCGGCAGTTAAAGAGCTCGAGTAAAAGGTTAGGATCTCGTCATCCCTCCAATACAGAGGATTTCACTCTTGAAAATTAATTTTAACCACGACATGAGTTCGAAAAGGTAGAGCAAGAGCTTCAGTTAACGCGGCTTCTTTGTCATGCTCAAAGCACGATCAGATATCGTCGCATAATTGGAGGATAGCAACCCCCATCGATCAAGTCCGAGCTAGCCCAGTAATCATACTCTCTTTCTGAGCGTTCAGGATCATTTTGGACAAGGCTTCCACAGCCATATTGAACAAAAACGGCGAGTGTGGGTCCCCTTGTCGCACCCCCTTGCAACTTTGAAAGTAAGGGCCTTTCTCATTGTTAAGCTTGATATTAATGGTCCCATTTTTAAGGATATTATGGATCCACCCACACCACATAGGCCCAAAGCCCCTGTTACTGTGACACTCAAGAAGGAAATCCCAATTTATCTTATCATATGCTTTTTCAAAATCAATTTTCAACACCACACCAGTTTTCTTTTTCCTCTGTGTGTGATGAAGAATCTCATGAAGGGTTAAGATGCCATCCATAATGTTCCTGTGCTTTATGAATGCATTCTGATGTTTGCTGATCAAAATATCTGCAAACAAGGCGGTTCTATTATCCAAAACTTTGGTAATAAGCTTGTAAGGACATCTTAGCAAACAAATGGGTCTATACTGTTGAATTTTCTTAGCTCCACTCATCTTAGGAATAAGGGTAATCACCCCATAGTTCAATCTAGCCACATCTAGGGAATTGCTGTGGAAGGCCTCGAAAAGGTTCATAATATCTTTTTTCACAAACTCCCAGCAATGCTTATAAAATTCTGCAGGTATGTTATCAGGGCCAGGGGCCCGGTTACTCTTCATACTGAAAAGGGCTTTTTTTACCTCTTCTTCAGTAAACTTACTTGTAAGCAGGATGTTATCATTTTCAGTCAATTTCTCGGTCTCAGCCCACATATCAGGTGACAAATGAAACAGGTTTCCCCTAGCAGGCCCAAAAAGCTCCTTGTAATAAGTTGTGGCATGAGCTAGTAGGTTGGTGGTCCCTTCAATTACCACCTCCCCATCAGTGAAAGATTGTATCGTGTTTTTCCTCTTTTTACCATTAGCCACTCTGTGATAAAAGGCTGTGTTCCGATCACCTTTTAAAAGCCAGCGTTCATTAGATTGTTGTAGCCAATATAGTTCTTCTCTGAATAATATCTCACTAAGCTCAACCTGAAGCATCGTCTTCCTCTCATATGTCTCTGGATCGAGAAGATGTTCCTCTTCTTTCCTCTCTATTTCTTCTAATTCTCTTTTGATATCTTTTTTTCTCTTCCTGGCATGACCAAAAATGTTCGAGCCCCATCCTTTGAAGTATTTCTTAATGCGCTTCAGTTTGATATTAAGAACATCAATAGGATCATCTGATTTAACAGGTTGCTCCCAGATTTCCTTAGCAATAGTGTAAAAGTTTTCATCACACAGCCAGCTAAGCTCAAAGCGGAATTCGTGCTTATTAGTGTTTTTTCGCCTCTCCTCTCCTGAGGACACAAGCAAAGGATTGTGGTCCGAGACATCTCTCACCAGCTTGCGAACCGTAACCAAAGGAAAAATATCCTCCCATTCAAAGCTCATCAGGACCCTGTCTAACTTTTCCAGAGTAGGGTGCTTTTGATTATTAGTCCAAGTATACTTGCCTCCCCCCATATAAATTTCTCGAAGGTTCAAAGAATTTATAATGGAGTTGAACTTATCCACATAGGGCGATCTATTCAAGGGTTTATTTTTTTCACCGGCTTCTCTGAGGATATTAAAATCCCCCCCCCCACAATGTAAGGAACCTGTGTATGCGCACACATCGCGGCTAACTCAACCAGGAAATCATCTTTACTGTCATCATGGGCTGCTCCATAAACTGTAATGAGAGCCCAGACAATCTTATGCTTAATATCGTAAAGGTTGGCTTGCAAACAAAACCTACCAGTAGTCCACGCTATAACCTCTAAGGATTCTTTCTTAAAGCCACACAGGATTCCCCCTGCTTTTCCAATCGAAGGAACCCAATTCCAATCAAACTGATTCGCGGGGTCTATTTTCCTGAGATTCTTAGGAAGGAATTTTTTTTTCATAGTCTCTTGAAGGCAAAGGAAATCTAGGGAATGATCTTTTATCATGTCAGAGAAGCAGGCACTCATTCCTTTTTTACCTGCTCCCCTGCAATTCCAAAAGATACCATTCATTTAATCACATTGGCTTTTTTCCCCCGTTTGGCATTCCTACCAGGAGGCATGGTAGGGCTACCACTACTCTGCATTGGAGCTTTTTTCCCTTTTTGACTTCTAGTCACAGGTCTAGATATAATAACATTCACCCTCCTCTCCTTTTTTTTCCTAGACCGCACTAGAGTAAAAGGTTCCTCATCCAGTTCATTTTCCTCACTCCATTTCATGTCAAGAGGAGTCTTGTCCCCTTTCCCATTAGTCAACATTAAAATGTTATTATTATTATCATTACTAACATCCTTATCTTCCCAGAAATCTCTATTTCTGGATTTTTCCAGTTCTCTTAGGATGTCTATATTAGCAAAGTCAGAATCTGGTATATCAACACCCATTTTAACAGCTTTAAGAATAAGAATAGGATCAGACAAGGCATCAAACGAGTTCTGTTTAAGATTGTTACCTTCCATGTTTCTCTTCTTAACCACGGCTGCAGCCTTGTCCTCCACCCTCTCCAGTTTACTCTGCACATTTCTCAAACTGAAGCGTAAGTTTTCCTCAGTGACTAAAGGGGGAGTGGGAATCACCTCAGCATTCACATCAGGAGATTCCACCCTATATTCACTGACCACCTTCAAGGACAAGTCATGGTGTCCAACCACCTCCACCACCTGTGGCAGGGATTTAACCACATCAGAATAGGTTTTCACAATCTCATTGCATTCAAGGTTATTCTTTATAGGGGTCTGTTGTAGGATAGTACTTACTTTCTCTTTCATATCCTGTTCATGTTCATATTTCATGGTCTCAATAAGCAGTGAGGTGTGTAGAGAGTCATCAGACTCGACACTCTCTTGTGATTCTCTCATCGGATCAGGCACTACATGCTGGGGAATGGGGAGAGATTTCCCCCCAAGCCCAGATGAAGTACTGCCCTTTTGGGCCTCAGGATTCACAGCTCTGTTGTTTTTCTCCTGATTTCCTCCCTCATCTCCAATGGGTACCCTCACCTCATTGTTCACACGATTTGGGTCCCTGATCAACACCTGTTCAACCTCATAAATGAAATCATAAAAGTGCCCTCCCAGCACTGATTCTGCTATTCCAGGAATCGTATCTACGTTTCTGCATCCAATTTTCACACGCACAGAAGCAGGGCGGTGTAAGGTTGCCTTATCAATCTCCAGTGGAATCCCCACCAGCGAGGCCACAAAGGCTACATTCCTCTCACTTCTCTTATCCAGTGGGATATTTATTATCCTCACCCAAGCCACCTCCATGATGCTCTTTGATCCCACGGCTGAGGACCATTGAGTGGCATGTATCACAGCCCCACTCGTTTTCAGAGTGACTTTTCCCACATAGCAGATTTGGGCAACCGCCCTAGGGTTAGGAAATCGCACTACATACACCCCAGGTCCAATGGCATGTGCTGAACAGCGCCATCCAGTAGCAAGGTAATCAGAGAGGTCCAGTTCCATCTGCCTAGTCGAGGTTTCCCCCTCAACAATGGTAACTACAATATTATTGGCCCTCTCTTTTAGCTGATTAGCAGTGCACGAATCATGAATATAGTAAAATCCCTGCCCCTTCGACTGGAAAGCACACATTGGGGCAATACACTCCCAGGGAGCGAATGCCGTACAAACAGAAGCCAGATGCCCTAATTTATTGCATCTCTCACAGAAAACTTGAGGACATCTAGCAGGAGGATGATCATTCGACTTGCATATGGGGCAGGAGATAGGGTTCTTGGTAGGAGGCACCTGAGTAATGTTTTGCTTGCCATGAGGACGATGGCCCGGTGATGAGGTCTGGCCGCTACCCGTCTCCCCCGATGCCACCATCGACTGCTGCTTCTCCACCCAGACCCCTCCATCTTGATCTTGGCGCCTGGTGGATGCCGCTGCTTCCCAGCGTGCAGTATCCGCCGTAGCAGATGTGGGATTGGACGAAGCAGAGATGGTGCGGTTGCCATCACCGTCCCCCTCGCTCCGCTTCCACGAGTACTTGTTTTTGTCGCCGCCACGGCCGTTGCCACGGCCAGCGTTCCTCCCCGCACCGCGACCCGCGCCGCGCCCTGTTCGGGTCGCATCCGCGCCCTGGCGTCGATCTCCCTGGAAGCCACGGCCCGCATCATTCGCCATGGGAGGCGAGGCAGCAACCTCCGCAAAGGAACGAGGATCACCCCCAACTTTGCCTCTCCACCACCCCCACTCCTCTCTGGATCTCGATCTAGGGTTTTTTTCCGCCGTCCAGAAGTGGGCGAGGGCGGAATCTAGGTCAAGCAGCGGATGAGATGGGGATTTTATACCCGCATCGCACGCCCGTGGCCGAGGATGGACGCCAGGATGCGAACCCACGTGTCGCGCATCCGCCATGGATGTGTGGGGGCGGAAGGTCCCGCCCTTGTCGCCCCGAGCCTGGGTCTCCGTGGGTCGGGCTCCCGTGTACCGCTTCTCGGTCTCCCCGTGCACCACACCTGATCGGCTCGATCCATCCGTCGCCTCCGATGGTCTCGCCGCCGGTAGCCGATCTCGAACCTTAGCAAAGTGGCAGGGAAACGAGATCACATCCCCAATATCAATCGATTCGTTCTCTCGAAGGTACCTCGCATCCACGATCACGCCACGGCCATCCACGAGCACCAGGCGCAGCGCCCCTCGGCGGAGGGCGACTTCCCCGTCGGAGAAACGGAGATGGCCCGTCATCAGATCGGCGGCGAAGGAAACCCGCCATCGCACGTCGTGTTCGAGAGTCGCCATCCCCTGACTTGTTTCTGCTGCCGGATCGATCCCTGACTCCTGTGCGCACACGAAGACGCACGTCTTTCAACCACGAGCGGGCCTGGCAAATTATTTGTAATAACGCTTATTTCCTGGACTTATGTTGAATGGGTGTGGTTTGTGAGCGCAACTCCAACGCATGGCCCCATTCGGTCCGTGTATGTTCGCTTGGACCCAAACGGACAGACGGCACAGCTCAACACGCGACCGTATCCGCATTTTCTGTTCGTTTGGCGTCCGGCCCGTCTCATTTCCGGCGCAAACCTGCGCTCGGTTTGCATCCACAAAGACGTCGAACGAACGCCCACGCGCGGCGAGGTGAGGGGGTGGAGGGAGGTGGGAATGAAGCGGCGGCGGAGGGGTTCCTCCGTGTCGCCAGAGAGAGACGACGTTGTTATAAATAAGATACTTTATTGTGTTGGTATTCGATTATTTGTCTCATGAATTAGAGTTTGCTACCATTAGGTAACTGTGTGTGATATACGCTGTTTCTTAAGAAACTTTTTTGTTCCCGTGGGACACGAGCAACAGTGATTTAATCTCATTAAAAAAACTGTGATGTGGGGCCTGTCCTATGGTGCCTCGTATAACCTAAGGAGACGAAGTGCCATGATTTTGGTGAAACACAAGCACAGGTGCATATGTAGGTACCGTTGGCACAGTCCCGTACGCCAAGTACTTTCTGTCGTACTTTGTACAATGCGATTCCAACGACCTGTGCTTTCGGCCGTCGATCACACGTACGCACAAGCTGGCTTGATGATTGATACTTCCTGGAGATTAAACCCATTCATCGTCGCGCAAACGGCGCTCGCTCGCGCGTGCCACGTCGGCAGAGGCGCACTGTGCGTGCCAGCCAATGGCGAGGGAGCTAGGCTGCGTACTGGCTGTGTACGAGAGAGGGGGAAAGAAAACGCGTTGTTCCACGGGTGGGGACAAAAGAGAGAGCAGTTCTTTTTTCCCAACGCAACTCTCTCCTTCTTTCCCATCCCGACCGGCGGCTAGGGTTCCGCCGTCGCCGCCACAGCCACAGCCACCGGCGCCATCCCTGCTCGTCCAGCGCTGGCCAGAAAGGTGGGCACCGTCTCCGTCGCCGCCTCTGTCGCACTGATCTGACGGCTGCTTCTCGTCTTCGTGCAGCCTGGAGCCGTGTACGCGAGCCAGTCCCTCAGGTTCGCGGCGCCGGTGCACGTCGGAGACGAGGTGGTCGCGCAGGTGCAGGCGCTCCACATCAAGGCCACCGGCACAAGGCATATGTACTACTACCACTACTACCTAGCGCTATTTTTGTATCTCTTCTTCTTTCTAGCATTGCGCCTACTGAGAACTAATAGTAATGCTATATCTGTTGGGCAGCGTCAAGTTCGCCACCAAGTGCTTCACGGACGATGAGGAGACTCTCGCCATTGACGGCGAGGCCATGGCTTTTCTGCCCACGCTGCAGCTCAGCGCAGAAGCAATCGAGTGACAAGTATGTTGATTAGAACCATTTCGAATGGGACGACTTTTATCTTATGATGAACCATTTATTTCGCCTTCGCATAAACTTCGGGCCCGGGGGACATGAGATTGCAGCTTTGTCGGTAATAGTTCGTTGCAGTCTTCCTGTTATGACTGATAGCATGAGCAAAGAGTAGTAGATCACTTCAGTTTTCTGAACATTCCATGGGCTGGGTGTACATGCCGACTGTGATAGGAACTGAAGAATTTCAATAGGTTAACTTGAATCACTAGGCATATTCAGTACTAGATCACTTCAGTCTGCTCAGTACTACTTCTTGCTGCTGCTCCATACTATTTCTGCCGTTGCTCTGTTGTGGAGAGAGGAAGAAAGAAAATAACTCGGTCTGCTTAGTTCACAAAATAACAAATCTGAATCTTTTACATTTAAACTGAAATCTTCTAGGAACTGAAGAATTTCAACAGAATAACTTGAACAACTAGGCTGCAACCTGAGAAGATGTGTTCTCTCTTTCCCTCCAAAACTGAGCAACACCACACTTCAGATGTCTAGTGAACAATTTTACGAAAATTCAACATGTTTAGAAATCACATACATACCACTTCAAGGAGAAAAAACTACAGAATTGATGGCTGCCTTTAGAACTGTTCTGGCTCAGGACCAGTAGGCATTGTTGGCACCCTGATAACATTATGCTCCATCTCGCATACAGGGTTAGTAATTCTAGCAAATACTTTTTTATGCCTTATTTGGTATCATTATCAAGTTTCTTCTGTCACGAAGGGTGGAGAAATGTTGTTAGAAAATGGTTCTTCATATTTCACACTTCTATCTGAATTTTTATAGGTCTCATGTCTTTTGTTTCTACGTCCTTCTCGGTGAGATTTCCAAGGATCACTTGCTGATGAAGATTTCTCAGTCTTTGTGAAGATTGATATTTCTTAAAGCTTTGTTGTGCCTGTGTGTAGAATACATGAAGTGGGAGTCTGATCGAGGAGTGGCAGAGGCCTATTCGGAAGGACAGGAGGCTGTCTGACAGTCACTGCTATATATGTTTTTCCATTAAACCATCTAATTAGTGAATTGATCAATGACTAATTTCTTTACAGAATTGATCATAGTTTGATTCTAGAACAGGTGATGGCATAATGCAGAGCGTCAAGTGTTGATTCCTCATGCAAGTCCCGCACCGACATTGCTTGAAAGACAAAATGTAGTATATGTTGCATCATTTATGTTTAGTACAGTTTGTTGTTACTGAGTCACTGTGTGGTCAACTCTTGGTATGGTTAGTGAGCACTGAGATGTGGTGTGAAATTTGCTAGGCTGGCTAAAATCTGAACTACCATGTTGTTTGAGAGTTGAATTGTGACCATAGTTACAAACTTCATTTCCAGGTAAGCTTGCAGCACGTTGTGATTCTTCCAGTAATGATGATGAGGTCTGGGACCATGATATACTAGCATTTTATTTAAATCCCAATGGATCAGGACAATGAACCATTGGTGTACCAACATTTAAGCAAGCAAGTTTTACGCATTTTCATTTTAGCACATTGTTTTGAGAAAATTGTTCTGACTGCGCAACTTGAGAGAGTCCATGCCAATTTAAGTCTTGCAATTCTCTGAACTATTTTTGAAACATCCAGCTAGACCCGGTTACGGTGTCTTGCCTTCGAACGAGAGCTACAATGCTAGCTAGCAAGCTAGCTCATGGATCGATTCTCCTCATCTCCTGGCACGTAGGAACTACTCCCTCCGTTCCCAAATAATTGTCTTTTTAGCCATCTCAAATGGACTACAACATACGGATGTATGTAGACATGTTTTAGAGTATAGATTCACTGATTTTGCTCCGTATGTAGTCACTTGTTGAAATATCTAGAAATACAATTATTTCGGAACGGAGGGAGTACTACATGCATGTACGCTACGTATACACCGCCTACAAAACGCACGCACGCGAGAATACTGGGCACCGGATTGATGGCCAACAGGTGCGTGTCGCACCTTTTTGTTTTCCTTATATTGATCTGAGTTACAAAGTACACGGGGTAAATGTGGGCGGCGCTACCGGCCGATGTTTAGACATTATCCGTCGCCTCTAACCGTCGTGGGATCCCGAACTAATAGCCGTCTGATCTAGTATCCGCGCCCTGCATGCCCACTCGTTAGTTCCCGTAACAAATGCTCTGTTGCAGAAACAACACTATTGCCCCTGGCCCCGACAGAGTTGCTCCCTGCGCGGTGCCGCCGCCAACCCACCACAAGATCAGCCCGCCGCCGGCGTGCATGCATGAACTAAATTGAAGTTTCTGCAACACTATGGTGCACCATATCGCGCCTCAGATGGTTGGATCTGACGCAAATCGAGCTCACAAAGGGGGCCTGCTTCGAGAACAGCCGCGGCCTCTACTCCAGCATGACAGCGGCGAGCTCCCACGCTGGGTACTCCTTTGGCGTTTTCTGCAACTGAAGCTATCTTTCTGAAACATGCGCCGTGTTGCAATGCTTGGTCTCGTATGCTCTAACATCGTGTGCTCCTCCAACGCTTTCTGCAACCAGGGCTATGTTTTTAAAGCAAGACCCATGTTGCAGAAAAAAAAACTTTGTTGCCGAACCATTTTTTTTCTGAAACAAGACATGATTTCCAACCAGCGCTGGAGTCCCCTGGCCGCAACAGTGGCGGCAACGGCCGCAACGGTGGCAACGGTCGCAACCGGAGCTGGAGTCCCCGGTGCCAGATTTGCAAAAGCTGGGGGCACGAGGCGGGCGATTGTCGTAGCCGCTATGATACTGACAACCGCACCTCCAACTCCGCGTCCACCTCCTCCTCCGCTCATGACCCGCCGCACTGGATCCTGGACACTGGTCCGATGGACACCCTGACGAGTGATCTCAGCCGTCTACACTTCCATGAGCGCTATAGCGGGAAGGATCAAGTGCAAGTGGCAAATGGTGCAGGTTTGTCTATTTCGCATATTGGTCATTCCACTATACCCGGTTCATCTCTCCGTTTACGAAATATTCTTCGTCTTCCACATATTCATCAACATCTCCTTTCTATTTACCGACTTGTCCTTGACAATGATGTTTTTGTGGAATTTCATCGTTTCTTTTTCCTTGTTAAGGACACGGCCACGAAGAAAATCCTTCTTCATGGTAGAAGTCATGGTGGACTCTACCCCATCCCGTTTAGTCGCGCATCGTCCTCCTCCACCCGCCAAGCGGCTCTCAGCGTCAAGACCACTCCGTCCCAGTGGCATCAGCGTCTCGGTCATCCCTCCAATAATATTGTTCAAAATGTTGTTAAGAATAATGATTTAGTGTGTTCTTCTGAACGTCAGACTTCAGCGTGTGATGCTTTTCAGCATGCTAAGAGTCGACAACTGCCATATAATTTATCTCATCATGTTTCCACTATGCCTCTTGATTTAATTCATTCTGATGTATGGGGGCCTGCTATTGCCTCTTCCGGAGGTTATAAGTATTATGTGAGCTTTGTCGATGATTATTCCCGCTTCTATGGGATATATCTCCTTAAGCACAAGTCTGATCGTGGAGCAAGTGTTTTATGCTTTTTAGGCTCATGTTGAGCGTCTTCTCCACACTAAAATCATCGCCGTTCAGTCGGACTAGGGTGGCGAGTACCACAAATTACGTTGCTATTTTCAACGCACTGAGATCTCCCATCGTGTGTCTTGCCCGCACACCTCGCAGCAAAACGGAGTTGCTGAACGCAAACACCGTCATCTTGTAGAAACAGGTCTTGCTTTGCTGGCTCATTCTTCTCTCCCATTACGTTTTTGAGATGAAGTGTTCCTCGCTGCATGCTACCTCATCAACCGCATGCCTACACCTGTCCTTCAACAAGATACACACATGCATGTATCGTATCCTTAAGGTGCAACCCGATTACAACTTCTTGCGCACTTTTAGGTGTGCTTGCTGGCCTAGTTTGCGCAAATATAACGCACACAAACTTGCTTTCCGTTCCACCATGTGTGTGTTCCTCAGCTATAGTCCGATGCATAAGGGATACAAGTGTCTCGATCGTTCCATGGGACGTATATATATATCTCTCGTGATGTTGTTTTCGACGAGTCTGGTTTTCCCTACGCCACCCCTGGGGTCACCGTAGATGTCTCCTCCTTAGCTGATGTTCTCTCCTTTCCTTCCAATGAACCGACTACGGGTGACCATATGCGCAAATATGACAGGTCCTATTTGTCTACTAACTCGCCTGTTCCAGGCCATGCTACTTCTGTGCAGGACACCGCAGCTGCCGTGCCTCCATCCCCAGCGCCTGACGTGCATGGCGCATGCACGCCCACCACCCAGCGCGTGTCCGGCCCGTCCGTTGCTCTGCGCTCACACGCGGCCGACGCGCCGCCCTCCCAGGTGATCGACGTGCATGGCACATGCACGTCACCTGCCCGGTCGACTGCCCCATCGCTCGGCCCATCGGCGAACCCAGCAGCGGCCTCACCCGACCCATCAGCGGCCCCCGCGGCCGCATCGCCCGGCCCATCGGCGGCACCTTCACCGCGTGCTGCTGACTCGCGCGCGCTAACGCCGCGCCCGACTCGCGTTCTACCTCGGTGCTGGATGATGCTACTCCGTCGTCTCCGGCTGCTCAGCTAGCGTCGCCTTCTGTCGAGGGCAGCCATGTTCCCTCGACCGCGACGCCTCCAGCTGCTCCTGGTCACATCATGGTCACACGCAGCTGCGATCACACCCAGCGTGCGCTTGTACCGACTGATGGGACCGTCCGGTATGATCCTCGCCAGCGCGCGTTTCATGCGGTGCCTGTCTCTCATCGCGATGCTCTCCGTGAGACTACCTGGCGTACAACAATGATTGATGAGCTAGTCGCCCTTCATCACAACAAGACTTGGGTTCTTGTGCCTCGTCCGCGCGGAGTCAACATTGTTGGGAGTAAATGGATTTTCAAGACCAAGCATCGTCCAGATGGCTCTGCTGATATGTACAAGGCCTGACTGGTCGACCGTGGTTTCACTCAGCAGCTTGGCATTGACTATGGCGACACGTTCAGTCCGGCTGTCAAGCCGGCTACTGTTCGATTGGTCCTTGCACTTGCTGTCTCTTGTGGCTGGAGTCTTCGGCGGATTAATGTCAGTAACGCCTTCCTTCATGGTTTCTTATCTGAGGATGTTTATATGCAGGAGCCGCCTGGTTTTGAGGACGCTCGGTATCCCTCGCATGTGTGCAAGCTGCAGCGGGCTCTCTATGGACTCAAACAGTCTCCTCGTGTGTGGTATGCTCGGCTCAGTGCACGTCTTATTCAGCTTGGTTTTGTCTCCTCCAAAGTAGACACATCTCTGTTTTTCTTCCGCCGCTTATTGTGATGTTTAGATCTATATGCTCGTCTATGTGGATGATATTGTTATCGCCGGATCTTCTCCATGAACTGTTGATGGTCTTGTTCACTCCCTCGCGGCCAGTTTCTATATCAAGGACCTTGGGCCGTTGGAGTACTTCCTTGGTTTGGAAGCGTCGTACAATTTAGGGGGGATGACATTGACTCAACGAGAGTATGCCTTGGATCTTTTGCACCGTGTGAGCATGGAGAATTGTAAGCCCACTTCCACACCATTGTCTACCTCAGATCAGCTTTCCCGAGTGTCTGGAGAACCTCTCAGTACCGATGATTCCTTCCATTATCGCAGTGTCGTTGGTGGACTGCAGTATTTGACACTCACCCATCCGGATATTTTGTTCGCAGTGAACAAGGTATGCCAGTTTCTCTCGCAGCCCACTGATGTTCATTGGGAAGCTGTTAAGTGCATTCTGCGCTATGTGAAAGGGACATTGCACACATGACTGAAGTTTCGGAAGGTTTCCTCCACTAGCATTAGTATTTTTACTGATGCAGATTGGGCGGGATGCCCTGATGATCGCCGCTCACCGGAGGTTTTGCTATCTTTGTTGGATCGAATCTCATTTCCTGGAGTTCTAAGAAACAAACGACAGTGTTGAGATCTAGTACAGAGGCCGAGTACAAAGCTTTGGCAAAGGGAGCTGCTGAAGCCATCTGGGTAGAGTCACTACTCAAAGAGCTTGGTGTTTCACAGCAGTGTGTTCCCGTTCTTTGGTGTAATAATTTAGGAGCCACATATCTGACTGCCAACCCAGTTTTCCATGCACGTACCAAGCACATTGAGATTGGTTTCCATTTTGTGCGTTAGCGTGTTGCTTCTGGAGCTCTTGAGGTCAGGTTCATTTCCTCTAATGATCAGCTGGCTGATGTGTTCACCAAACTAGCCTCTCGACTGATGCTAGACCGTTTTAGTACCAATCTAAATCTTGTACAAAGTAGAAGTTCAGATTGAGGGGGAGTGTTAAAATAAGTCTAGCGTGTCACGTACACGTATTCTGTACTTATGTAATTGTATGTGCTGATCATTATATATAGAGAGAGACGTGGAGAGGCATTGCCCCACGAAAAACCCTAAACCCTATTCTCAAACTCCGCGCCCGTGCGGAGGCCTGGGGCTCGGTGCGGCAAGGAAGCTTTCACCGGCGGGGCCTGGAGCTGCGATGAGCACGCGGAGCTGCAACGAAGCTTCAACGATGCTACATTGGAGCTTCACCGGCGAGCCCGGAGCTGCGATGCAGCGGGCGCTACTGCAATGGAGCTTCACCGGCAGCCTTGAGCTGCGATGCAGCGGGGTAGGCGATGCAGTGTAGCCTCGCCGGCGACGGCTGCAATGAAACTTCACCGGAGCTGCATTGGAGCTTCACCGACGAGCCCGGAGCTGTGATGCAGAGGGGCGGTGCTGCAACGAAGATTCACCGGTGGATGCAATGGAGCTTCACTGGCGGTCCTAAGCTGTGATGCAGCGGGGTAGGCGGCTGCAATGGAGCTTCACCGGCGGCCTTGAGCTACGATGCAGCGGGGTAGGCGAGCAGTGTAGCTTCGCCGGCGCCGGCCGGCTGCAATGAAACTTCACCGGCGGCCTTGAGCTACGATGCAGCGGGGTAGGCGAGCAGTGTAGCCTCGCCGGCGCCGGCCGGCTGCAATGGAACTTCACCGGCGCGGCAGTATAGCTTCATCGACGGCGGGGGGCACGACTCATGCTTCAACCATGTGGCGCTGCGTCCCTACAGTGACGCTGCCGTTGCTCGCGTTGACCTGATCCAACGACTGTCAGGGGATGAATCGAACGGGGCTTGACCCGATTTATAGCAGTCGCCTTAAACATAAGGGTAGGAGTCACGCCACGAAGCAACACGTACTTTGCAATCGGGTTCTTTAAACCGGCATTCCCAAAGAGTTAAGCCATTGATAACGCTCTTAACAAATAAATAAAAACATGATCATCAACATTTCTAAAAGATTTAGCATTCCTAGCAACATAAATTTCCCAACAAAGATGATAGCCTCACTTCAGATAGTTAAAATTGGGACGGTCGTGATCGTTAGGGATCATCCAGAGGTCACAGGGGTAGATAAAACTGGGATGGTCGTGATCGTTAGAGATCGTCCAGAGGTCAGAGAAACTAACCAAGTCTCAGTCAAGTGATATAGTATATAAGAAGGAAAAAAGAAAACCTGAAAAAAAAAATTAAACGAATGTTCATGCAAGATCAAAGTAATATAGCAATGACTGAGACATAACGAAGTCTCAGTCAACTAAGACTTAGAAAAACTGTATTCAAATAGCCACTCTCAAGAGCTTGATCAGCCAACACAGGGTTGTGAATTCTCATATAAAGTACATGCCAGTTACATAGCCTAGCAGTTGTATCTTCTACATGCTGCAGGTTCATGCCTGCCGATTAGTTGAGCATATAAGTTACATGTCTGTCCAAGCTATGTGGTTGCCCTGCTGCATGACATAGTTGGGTTCACCGAAGTTATATGACGGTCCAATTTAACTCGTCCTACCTATATATAGCTCTAATAGGTATTATAGAAGTAGGCATACTGTAAACTCTTTTTCCCATTTAGTCCACAAGCTCCACATTGCCATGCTGAGAATTAATTCTGAGCTGGATACATATATTACTTCACAAATTACATAGAGCATGCGATATTGGAGCATAACAAAATATTGTTTCTCTATCTGCTCTTATTCTACTCCCGTACGTTCATCTCCCCTCGAGTGGGACAACTTCAGGTTCCCACCATTGACTAAATCATGGTTGATATGGTTATTCAGTGGCGGAGACTGGCGCTAGGCAACAAGAGTCATTCCTCTTGGGACATTGTTCTAGGAGTTCCATATCGATCCGAGGGGCCAATGCTAGATGGTGGTCTTCATTGGTGCTGCTCGGCCGACGGGATTTGGGCTCGATCCAATGGAGGTTTGGTCTGAGGTGCTCATCTAATGCTGGGTTAGCAAGGTGTGATCCTCCTTGTATCATCCCGTTCCCATGTGACACACATCCCTCTGTTTAAGGGGTGTTCTTGGATGGCGCCAGATTGCCAACACTCAAGGCGCCGCCTTGTTTGGTTAGATGACGATGGATGCCGGGGACTGATTCCATTTGTTTGAGCCTTCGAGATCTCTGGTGCTGAGTTAGAGGTGTTGTTGTGTGTGTGTGTGTTGTTCTTGCTGTGCCTATTTCATCTTCTCCTTGGAGAAGTGGAGCTGGATGTGTGCTCATCTTGAGCTTTGTAATGTCTTCTTCATGAATGAAATGCAATGCTGATTGCTTTTTGTTAAAAAAAAAATACAAGAGTCGTGGTATGGAGTGTGGCAGAAATTCTAATCTTGATACCAAATTGTTTTGATCTCGGTCTAATTGGTTCTCCAGATGGACTCTCCTCCTCCCCTCCTCCTCCCGCCCCCTCGCCGGCTCAGCCCCTTCTACGCTCGTGTCGACCTCTATCGGACCCGCTTCTCGTCCACGACGGGGTCGGCCTCAAGTTCTTAAATGCTGCTTGGGCAAGGCTCAAATCCTTTGTTACGGTGTCGGCGGCTCAGGCCCCTCCGGCATGCAAGATGCTAGTTTCCTTCCTCCAATTTCCACTACCTGTGTCGCTGCTCTGCGATCTCATCCTCTGCTGCCTGTTTGGTGGTGACCCTCGACAGTTTCTCTCCTCGGTCTCGGCTGACGACAAGTTCACCTGCCGGAGACAGGGGTGTTTGGCAACGGCGTTTCGCCCGGGTTGACGCTGGCCGGCGCCCAGGTTGCGGCGTCCTGACGCAGCAGGGTGACGAACCGGTCACTTGCTCCCCAACTGTTATTCGATAACGGGTTCTGTTCTACTAGAATATTCAGTAATGATTTTCGTGGTGTATCCAACAGAGTGATCAAATTAATCGCCAATGGCCGGCCCTGAGGGGGGCGAACGGGGCGGCCGCCCCGGGCCCCCAAAAGACAGGGGCCCCCTCCCAGGGTATGTGTACGTATATGTATTATACTTCGAGCGAAAATAAAAAATGAAGCCAAAGTAGCGAGGTCAGCGACGCCTCATCCTAGGAAAGAAGAAGAGAGATGTGGGCCTTGCCCATGTTTGCACCATGTCCACGTACAGGCAAGGCACAAGACGTGCACAGGAAAGGAATCGCTGGATTCACGGTTTCCTTTTCCTTCGGGATCGTTCGGTCGTTCTTCCGCTGACAGCTGCTCTGTTCGTCTAATCGTCGACTCGTCGTCTTCAACTCCGCGTCTCTGCGGCCTCCGACCACCCGACGAACGACGGAATGAGACGACGACTGCGGACTGCCGCCGTCCGCCGACTGCAGCAGCCAGCAGGTACGTCTCTCATCGCGCCCTCTGCGGGTCTGCCGTGCCATCTGCCCTCTCCTCTTCTACTGTTCAGTGTTCTCCTTGTGTTTTTTAATCCTGATTCCCGAATCAACATGTCAATAGGGAATTGTTGGCTGGGCGATCAAATCTTCGACAATTGAGCACACATAGGCAGATTAGATTACAGAGAGGAGGTACTATATTATGCCGTACCAGATTTTTCATGATATTAAATGAAGATCGTATGTAATTAATCTAATATCTTAATGAGCTTGCTGCTAATTGTTCCTTTCAATTTCAGCAAGGTCATGTCGGCTTTGGGTAGAAAATATCCATCCGGAAGTCATAAAAGAAAAAAAGAAGGAGGCAGATGAGGAGAAAGGGGCATTAAAGGGATCCTTTTTTTTAATAAATGTTATAAAAGCAATACGAGCACTTCAAGAAATTTAGAGAAGTTGGCGATAGTTCTCGCGGATGATCAAAAGCCAATCCGAAAGATGATGGTCATACCCCTATAGAAGACGATGTTGACATCGACATGGATGATACCAATGTGAGTGATCATGAGCCCATATTTAATTCATCAGCGGCAGAATCTACTAGTGTTGATGAGGAACTGGTTATTATTGTGGATATTATGATCCAAGCTATTGGGGTAGTCTTGATAGCAAAGTGAGGGACATATTAGTAAAAAATGGGCCTAAAAGGAAGGAAGAAAACACTAAATATCCTTTGTATAAAACTTTAAAACATTTTTCGTACAGTCATTACTCAAGAGAAATGAGCAATGAAGAGGTGCGTGAAATTATATCTAATATGATGATTACTAGTTAGACATTTATACTACGGGCCCTGAAGGGCTCCGGATTATAGTTTCGCCCCGGGCCCCTAAAATCTCAGGACCGGCCCTTCGCCATCGGGCTTTCTCGCACCCCAAAAGGAAAATTTCATAGGAACAGAGTCGATCTCTTCAAGTTCAATGTGTAGCAGAGGCATGGGCTTTGCCCTGTATAATTAAAGAAATAGAGTCAATCTTAAGAAACATATCTAGAAGGGAATAAAAAGCAGTTGGAAAGGAGATAGGGTGTGACTAGATCTCTGTCGACCGAGACTTAACCAAGTCTCAATCTAGTGACACAACATATAAACAAAAAGAAAGAGAAAACTAAAAGATTTTTTTACAAGAATCTTAAGACCTCACGAATATAGCATCGACTGAGACTTAAGTCTCAGTCGACTGCCGATGAGCATAACTACTCCCTTCTCGAATCCAAAATAAGTGTCATGTTTTCTTAGTTTAAACTAGTACTAGTGATTACTATTCCGTCTGTCCCACAATGTAAGACGGTTTTTGACACGGGAGTACACCACAGCGTAGCTACTTCATCTGATCTGGTCACGTTAAAGAACATTAACCTTTCTATGAACTCTTACATATCTGTGTACAAGTCCCATGGTTGTACGAATCTGAATGCGTTGAACCGTAGTTGTTGAATGTCAATGAAGTCTGGAAAAGGCAAAATACACACTAGCAGTTGTGGGAGAAAGATGCATGGAGTAGATGTGGGCCAGGATTAAATGTTCTTTTCGTAATCACCGTGAAAAAATGGTCATAAACCGGGTGTTTTTGTCATAACCCGTATAGGAAAGGGCGCTATGGACAACCAGAAAGATTTTCATTGGCTTTTTCCCAAAGATTTTCACCAACGGACACATAAACCACATGTTGGCCGGTTAACGAAGAATTTTTTTTCCACTCAGAGCAATGCCCTTGAGTCGCTATTGCTCACTCCATGTTCGTTTGTTGAACACTGAGAGAACGGGGGCAAATGTTGAAGCACATGATGTGTTGTTCCAGTTGTATGAGCCTGGTATAATTTTTATCTTCAACAAAGTATCATCAGGTTGCTTCTTTCATTATTTCTCTCATGCATGCAATGTGCTTTTGTGCAAATCTGTTGAGCATAGAAGTTGTATGACTGTTACATGCATAGCTATATATGAATGTCTTTTTGCATGAGAAAGCTAGTTAGGTTCACCTGAGTCGTATGACTACTCTATATAGCTATGAGTTATCCTAGTGGTATAAATACCAAGTGTTTCTCTATGTTTAACCCACTCTAAATCCCATTAACGTTGAGTACTAAGAAGAGGATATAAATAGAGAAAGGATGAGATATTGAAGTATACCAAAATATAGAAGGCTTGGGGTTATGTTTCACCAAGCATATTTATATTATAGGCCTCATGGTAGCTTTCCACAAAAGATGCAGCGTCGCCATCCACTCCTGTGCATCCGTGGCCATATCAGACGTCTTCTCCTGCCTGCTAATGTACCGCATGGTGGAAGAAGGCAACGTGGCTTTCCACGTCCCCGGGGTGCCCTTCCGCTCAAACACCTTCTTGAACTCAACAGTCAGTGCAATAGCCTCTGAGCTCGTAGCATTCATGTTCAAGGGGCAAGGCTCGTGAAACAACAAGTCGTCGACGACTCCACTAGTCTTGTATCAGCAGCGGCGTCGTGTCTCGCGGGCCATTAATCACTGAGCTTAGCGCAGGCACGAGGGTTGGCCTCGAGCAACCGCTCTCACTACTCAACACAGTGCGAGGAGGGGATCGGAGGTGCTTCAGATGAGAGATGTTCAGATGCATGTATGTGAAGAGTTACATCCAAAACAATAAGGTGTGCATCAAGGCCGCTCGCTCGCGTGATCCACCTGCCTAATTTTACTGTGCCGAGTTTTTCTAACCGGAAGGTGGAAACGCAATGCTGAAGGGGCGCTCGCTCGCGTGAGACAAAACGCCCAGCCCCCGATCACTACAACACGGATGATGTTAGAAGGCATTATAAAATGCCTCTGAATGAGTTAAAAACGCCTACAATTCTCTTTCCTGGCGTTTAGGAAAAACACTAGAGTTGGTCCAGAAGGGAAAGACCAACGAAGGCGCTTTACAATAATGCCTCCAAAGGTATGTCATCGACAGCGTTTTTGAAAAACGCCTCGGAAGCTCCCTGGCACTTTCAGATAGTGCCGCTAACAGAAAAAATCTTCAGTCTCATTTTTCTATTTACATGAACGGGCCCCACTCCCTCTCTCTCTCTCTACCAGGCTAGCTTATCACTACTGCCTTGATACTTGCATCTGGGGCGGAGCCACATGAGAGCAAAACAGCAGCGTGGCCCGCCCAGACCAGGAGCAGAAAATTATTTCTATACCAGTCCACTAGCAGACCAGACCAGCAAAGGTCACATGCCCACAATAGCATCATTCGCACCAAGTTCGCAGTCTCAAATCCATGCACCACCATTCCCTGCACACTCCCGATTTAGCAGTGGACGCGCAGGAAGCCACTGAGCGCCAGCGGACAGCCGGTCGCAGGGAGTAGCAACGCCAAGCCGCTGAAGGCAACCCATCCCCATTGCTACAGCCATGACCCAAGGCCCATGCATAGGCAGCTAGCAGCAGCTAGCCGACGATAGGCGGCCCAGGCAACAAGCACGCCCTCTCCAATATTTCCGCAATTGCAACTGCGAGTACTGACCACTGAAGTATGGTTGTGTTTGATCCTGTACCAAAACAATGATGGCCAAGAATAGAATGACAAAGAGTATTCGTTGGAGCGTTGTTGCAACTCAGGGTGGGCGAAACGGCCTGGTCCGCCGGTCCGGCTCGTGGCCCGCTCGGTCTAAAAAAATGCCGGTCCGGTCCCTAAAATGTAGACCGAAAAAACTTCGATTCAGTCCGGTTAAAGGCTGGTCCGACCGAGCGGACCGAAGAACAGCCCATTTTGTTTTTTATCTGTAGCCTGTCCGTGGGCAGCCAGCGGCATGGCGGGGCATGCCGGCGGCGTGGTGGGGGCGTGGCTGGTGCGTGCAGGGGGCATGGTGGCCGACACGGGCGCAAGAAACTATCGCCGTCTGCGTACTCCGCCGCGGGGCCGTCGTGCGCGAGGCCACTAGACTTTCTTGTTGGGGAACGTAGTAATTTCAAAAATTTTCCTACGCACACGCAAGATCATGGTGATGTATAGCAACGAGAGGGGAGAGTGTTGTCTACGCCCTCGTGAGACCCGGCGAAGCGATCACTGGCGTAGAGGAAGTAGTCGACGTTCTCCTCGCGATCCGACCGATCCGGCGCCGTTACTCGGCGCCCCGAGTTCTTGACACACGTACAGCTCGATGG
Organism: Aegilops speltoides; assembly: GCA_021437245.1. Lineage (NCBI taxonomy): Eukaryota > Viridiplantae > Streptophyta > Magnoliopsida > Poales > Poaceae > Aegilops > Aegilops speltoides. The sequence goes on from CM038142.1 coordinate 29,797,484, forward strand.
CGTCCCTCATACTCCGATCCAGCCGAGTGTCGAGGAGAGTTCCGTCGGACGACGGCGTGGTGACGATCTTGATGTTTCACCGGCGCAGGGCTTCACCTAAGCAGCGACGGTATAACCGAGGTGGAATATGGTGGAGGGGCACGCTGACACGGCTAAGGAACGATCCGTAGATCAACTTGTGTGTTCTAGGGTGCCCCCTGCCCCGTATATAAAGGAGGGAGGGGGAGGCCGGCCGGCCTAGCTAGGCGCGCGGGAGGAGTCCTACTCCTACGGGAGTAGGACTCCCCCCTTTCCTAGTTGGATTAGGTTTGGGGGAGGGAAGAGGAGAGGAGGCGCCCCCTTCCTTGTCCTATTCGGACTGGGGGAGAGGCGTGACCACCTCTGGCCGGCCCTCCTCTTCTCCCTCGAGGCCCATGAAGGCCCATTTACCCCGGGGTTCCGTAACCTCCGGTACTCAGTAAATTCCGTTTCGCCGGAACCATTCGAACTCCAAACATAGGCTTCCAATATATCAATCTTTATGTCTCGACCATTCCGAGACTCCTCGTCATGTCCGTGATCACATCCAGGACTCGAACTTCTTCGGTACATCAAAATACATAAACTCATAATAAGCATCATCGAAACTTTAAGCGTGCGGACCCTACGGTTCGAGAACAATGTAGACATGACCTAGAACTATTCACGGTCAATAACCAACAGCGGGACCTGGATGCCCATATTGGTTCCTACATATTCTACGAAGATCTTTATCGGTCAGACCGCATAACAACATCGTTGTTCCCTTTGTCATCGGTATGTTACTTGCCCGAGATTCGATCGTCGGTATCCAATACCTAGTTCAATCTCGTTACCGCAAGTCTCTTTACTCGTTCCGTAATACATCATCTCACAACTAACTCATTAATTGTAGTGCTTGCAAGGCTTGATGATGTGTATTACCGAGAGGGCCCAGAGATACCTCTCCGACAATCGGAGTGACAAAACCTAATCTCGAAATCGCCAACCCAACATCGCCTTTGGAGACACTGTAGTACTCCTTTATAATCACCCGATTCGTTGTGGACGTTTGGTAGTACCAAAGTGTTCCTCCGTAAACGGAGTTGCATAATCTCATAGTTACAGGAACATGTATAAGTCATGGATAAAAGCAGTAGCAACATACTAAACGATCGTGTGCTAAGCTAATGGAATGGGTCATGTCAATCAGATCATTCTACTAATGATGTGAGCTTGTTAATCAAATAACAACTCTTTGTTCATGGTCAGGAAACATAACCATCTTTGATTAACAAGCTAGTCTAGTAGAGGCATACTAGTGACATCTTGTTTTGTCTATGCATTCACACATGTATCATGTTTCCGGTTAATACAATTCTAGCATGAATGATAAACATTTATCATGAAATAAGGAAATAAATAATAAATTTATTATTGCCTCTAGGGCATATTTCCTTCAGTCTCCCACTTGCACTAGAGTCAATAATCTAGATTACATAGTAATGATTCTAACACCCATGGAGTCTTGGTGCTGATCATGTTTTGCTCGTGGAAGAGGCTTAGTCAGCGGGTCTGCGACATTCAGATCCGTATGTATCTTGCAAATCTCTATGTCTCCCACCTGGACTAAGTCCCGGATAGAATTGAAGCGTCTCTTGATGTGCTTGGTCCTCTTGTGAAATCTGGATTCCTTCGCTAAGGCAATTGCTCGATATTGTCACGAAGATTTTCATTGGACCCGATGCACTAGGTATGACACCTAGATCGGATATGAACTCCTTCATCCAGACTCCTTCATTAGCTGCTTCGAAGCTGCTATGTATTCCGCTTCACATGTAGATCCCGCTCTGACGCTTTGTTTAGAACCGCACCAACCGACAGCTCCTCCGTTTAGTGTAAATCGTATCCGGTCTGCGATTTAGAATCGTCCGGATCGGTGTCAAAGCTTGCATCAACGTAACCGTTTACGATGAGCTCTTTGTCACCTCCATATCGAGAAACATATCCTTAGTCCTTTTCGGTATTTCGGGATGTTCTTGACCGCTGTCGATGATCCACTCTGGATTGCTTTGGTACCTCCTGCTAGGCTTATAGCAAGGCACACATCGGTCTGGTACACAGCATTGCATACATGATAGTGCCTATGGCTGAAGCATAGGAACATCTTTCATTTCTCTCTATCTTCTGCAGTGGTCGGGCATTGAGTCTTACTCAATTTCACACCTTGCAACACAGGCAAGAACCCTTTCTTTGCTTGATCCATTTTGAACTTCTTCAAAATCTTGTCAAGGTATGTGCTTTGTGAAAGTCCAATTAAGCGTCTTGATCTATCTCTATAGATCTTAATGCCCAATATGTAAGCAGCTTCACCGAGGTCTTTCATTGAAAAACTCTTGTTCAAGTATCCCTTTATGCTATCCAGAAATTCTATATCATTTCCGATCAGCAATATGTCATCTACATATAATATCAGAAATGCTCTGAGCTCCACTCACTTTCTTGTAAATACAGGCTTCTCCAAAAGTCTGTACAAACCCAAATGCTTTGATCACACTATCAAAGCGTTTATTCCAACTCCGAGATGCTTGCACCAGTCCATAGATGGATCGCTGGAGCTTGCACACTTTGTTAGCTCCTTTGGATCGATAAAACCTTCGGTTGCATCATATACAACTCTTCTTCCGTAAATCCATTCAGAATGCGTCTTTACATCCATTTGCCAAATTTCATAATCATAAAATGCGGCAATTGCTAACATGATTCGGACGGACTTAAGCATCGCTACGGTGAGAAGGTCTCATCGTAGTCAATCCCTTGAACTTGCCGAAAACCTTTTGCGACAAGTCGAGCTTTATAAACGATAACATTACCGTCGGCGTCGGTCTTCTTCTTGAAGATCCACTTGTTTTCTATTGCTTGCCTACCCTCGGGCAAGTCAACCAAAGTCCATACTTTGTTTTCATACATGGATCCCATCTCAGATTTCATGGCCTCAAGCCATTTTATGGAATCTGGGCTCACCATTGCTTCTTCATAGTTCGTAGGTTCATCATGATCTAGTAGCATGATTTCCGAACAGGATTACCGTACCACTCAGTGCGGATCTTACTCTGGTTGATCTACGAGGTTCGCAGCAACTTGATCTGAAGTTTCATGATCAACATCATCAACTTCCTCACTACTTGGTGTAGGTGTCTCGAAACCGGTTTCTGCGACGAACTACTTTCAAGTAAGGGAGAAGGTACTATTACCTCATCAAGTTCCACTTTCCTCCCACTCACTTCTTTCGAGAGAAACTCCTTCTCTAGAAAGGATCCATTCTTAACAACGAATGTCTTGCCTTGGATCTGTGATAGAAGGTGTACCCAACTGTCTCCTTTGGGTATCCTATGAAGACACATTTCTCCGATTTGGGTTCGAGCTTATCAAGTTGAAGCTTTTCCACATAAGCATCGCATCCCCAAACTTTAAGAAGCGACAACTTTGGTTTCTTGCTAAACCATAGTTCATAAGGTGTCGTCTCAGCGGATTTCGACGGTGTTCTATTCAGTGTGAATGCGGCCGTCTCTAGAGCATAACCCCAAAGCGATAGCGGTAAATCTGAAGAGACATCATAGATCGTACCATATCTAGTAAAGTACGATTCGACGTTCGGACACACCATTACGCTGTGGTGTTCGGGTGGCGTGAGTTGCGAAACTATTCCGCATTGTTTCAAATGTAGACCAAACTCGTAACTCAAATATTCACCTCCACGATCAGATCGTAGAAACTTAATTTTCTTGTTACGATGATTTTCAACTTTACTCTGAAATTCTTTGAACTTTTCAAACGTTTCAGACTTATGTTTCATTAAGTAGATATACCCATATCTGCTTAAGTCATCTGTGAAGGTGAGAAAATAACGATATCCGCCACGAGCCTCAACATTCATCGGACAACATACATCTGTATGTATGATTTCCAACAAATCCGTTGCTCTCTCCATAGTACCGAGAACGGTGTTCTAGTCATCTTGCCCATGAGGCACGGTTCATAAGTGCCAAGTGATTCATAATCAAGTGACTCCAAAAGTCCATCAACATGGAGTTTCTTCATGCGCTTTACACCGATATGACCTAAGCGGCGAGTGCCACAAATAAGTTGCACTTTCGTTATCAACTCTGCATCTTTTGGTTTCAACATTATGAATATGTGTATCACTACTATCGAGATTCATCAAAATAGACCATTCCTCAAGGGTGCATGACCATAAAAGATATTACTCATATAAATAGAACAACCATTATTCTCTCGATTTAAATGAATAACCGTCTCGCATCAAACAAGATCCAGATATAATGTTCATGCTTAACGCAGCACCAAATAACAATTATTTAGGTCTAAAACTAATCCCGAAGGTAGATGTAGAGGTAGCGTGCCGACCGCGATCACATCGACTTTGGAACCATTTCCCACGCAAGATCGTCACCTCGTCCTTTGCGAGTTAAGCAATCGTAGTCCTGTTTGAGTTGCAAATATTAGCAAGAACCAGTATCAAATACCAGTGCTACTACGAGCTCTAGTAAGGTACACATCAATAACATGTATATCACATATACCTTTGTTCACCTTGCCATCCTTCTTATCCGCCAAATACTTGGGGCAGTTCCGCTTCAAAGTGACGATGCGCTTGCGGTAGAAGCACTCAGTTTCAGGTTTAGGGCCAGACTTGGGTTTCTTCTCTGAGCAGCAACTTGCTTGCTGTTCTTCTTGAAGTTCCTTCTTCTTCCCTTTGCATTTCTTCTTGAAACTAGTGGTCTTGTTGACCATCAACACTTGATGCTCCTTCTTGATTTCTACCTCCGCAGCCTTTAGCATTGCGAAGAGCTCGGTATAGTCTTTACTAACCCTTGCATATTATAGTTCATCACGAAGCCTTTGTAGCTTGGTGGCGTGATTGGAGAATTCATCAATGACACAATCATCCGGAAGATTAACTCCCAATTGTGTCAAGTGATTGTAGTACCCGGACATTACGAGTATATGCTCACTAATGAACTATTCTCCTCCATCTTGCAGCTATAGAACTTATTGGAGACTTCATATCTCTCAATCCGGGCATTACTTTGGAATATTAACTTCAACTCTGGAACATCTCATATGCTCCATGACGTTCAAAACGTCGTTGAAGTCCCGGTTCTAAGCCGTAAAGCATGGCACACTGAACTATAGAGTAGTCATCGACTTTGCTCGCCAGACGTTCATAACATCTGCAGTTGCATTAGCAAGAGTCTGGCACCTAGCGGTGCATCGGGGCGTAACTCTTACATGCAGCAATGAGGATGATCCTCAAGTTACGGACCCGATCCGTGTAATTGCTACCATCATCTTTCAACTTTGCTTTCTCAAGGAACGCATTAAAATTCAACGGAACAACAGACGAGCCATCTATCTACAATCAAACATAAACAAGCAAGATACTATCGGTACTAAGTTCATGATAAATTTAAGTTCGATTAATCATATTACTTAAGAACTCCCACTTAGAAAGACATCCTCTAGTCATCTAAGTGATCACGTGATCCAAATCAACTAAACCATAACCGATCATCACGTGAAATGGAGTAGTTTTCAATGGTGAACATCTTATGTTGATCATATCTACTATATGATTCACGCTCGACCTTTCGGTCTCCGTGTTCCGAGGCCATATCTGCATATGCTAGGCTCGTCAAGTATAACCCGAGTATTCTGCGTGTGCAAAACTGGCTTGCACCCGTTGTAGATGGACGAGAGCTTATCACACCCGATCATCACGTGGTGTGCGGGCACGACGAACTTTGGCAATGGTGCATACTCGGGGAGAACACTTCTTGATAATTTAGTGAGAGATCATCTTATAATGCTACCGTCAATCAAAGCAAGATAAGATGCATAAAAGGATAAACATCACATGCAAATCAATATAAGTGATATGATATGGTCATCATCATCTTGTGCTTCATGATCTCCATCTTGCAGCACCACCATGATCACCATCGTCACCGGCGCGACACCTTGATCTCCATCGTAGCATCGTTGTCGTCTCGCCAAACTTATGCTTCTCGACTATCGCTATCGCTTAGTGATAAAGTAAAGCATTACGAATTATTGCATTGCATACAATAAGCGACAACCATATGGCTCCAGCCGATTGCCGATAACCGGTTACAAAACATGATCATCTCATACAATAAAATATAGCATCACGTCTTGACCATATCACATCACAACATGCCCTGCAAAAACAAGTTAGACGTCCTCTACTTTGTTGTTGCAAATTTTACGTGGCTGCTACGGGCTTAAGCAAGAACCAGTCTCACCTACGCATCAAAACCACAACGATACTTCGTCAAATAGACTCCGTTTTAACCTTCTCAAGGACCGGGCGTAGCCATACTCGGTTCAACTAAAGTGAGAGAGACAGGCACCCACCAGTCACCTTTAAGCAACGAGTGCTCGTGGCGGTGAAACCAGTCTCGCGTAAGCGTCTGGCGTAATGTCGGTGCAGGCGCTTCATCTCACAATACCGCTGAACCAAAGTATGACATGCTGGTAGGTAGTATGACTTGTATCGCCCACAACTCACTTGTGTTCTACTCGTGCAAAACATCAAACCATATAAAAACCTAGGCTCGGGACGCCCTTTGTTGGGGAACGTAGTAATTTCAAAAATTTTCCTACGCACACGCAAGATCATGGTGATGTATAGCAACGAGAGGGAGAGTGTTGTCTCGTACCCTCGTAGACCCAAGCGAAGCGATCACGTAGAGGAAGTAGTCGACGTTCTCCTCGCGATCCGACCGATCCGGCGCCGTTACTCGGCGCCCCGAGTTCTTGACACACGTACAGCTCGATGGCGTCCCTCGTACTCGATCCAGCCGAGTGTCGAGGAGAGTTCGTCGGCCTGACGGCGTGGTGGCGATCTTGATGTTTCACCGGCGCGAGGCTTCACCTAAGCTTCGCGGCGGTATAACCGAGGTGGAATATGGTGGAGGGGGCACCGACACGGCTAAGGAACGATCCGTAGATCAACTTGTGTGTTCTAGGGTGCCCCCTGCCCCGTATATAAAGGAGGGAGGGGGAGGCCGGCCGGCCTAGCTAGAGGCGGCCGGAGGAGTCCTACTCCCACTGGGAGTAGGACTCCCCCCTTCCTAGTTGGATTAGGTTTGGGGAGGGGGAGGAGGAGGGGCGCCCCCTTCCTTGTCCTATTCGGACTGGGGGGAGGCGCGCGCGCCACCTCTGGCCGGCCCCTCCTCTTCTCCCTCGAGGCCCATGAAGGCCCATTTACCCCGGGGTTCCGTAACCTCCGGTACTCCGGTAAATTCCGCCGCCGGAACCATTCGAACTCCAAACATAGGCTTCCAATATATCAATCTTTATGTCTCGAACATTCCGAGACTCCTCGTCATGTCCGTGATCACATCCGGGACTCGAACTTCTTGGTACATCAAAATACATAAACTCATAATAAGCATCATCGAAACTTTAAGCGTGCGGACCCTACGGTTCGAGAACAATGTAGACATGACCTAGAACTATTCACGGTCAATAACCAACAGCGGGACCTGGATGCCCATATTTGTTCCTACATATTCTACGAAGATCTTTATCGGTCAGACCGCATAACAACATACGTTGTTCCTTTGTCATCGGTATGTTACTTGCCCGAGATTCGATCGTCGGTATCCAATACCTAGTTCAATCTCGTTACGCAAGTCTCTTTACTCGTTCCGTAATACATCATCTCACAACTAACTCATTAGTTGTAGTGCTTGCAAGGCTTCGATGATGTGTATTACCGAGAGGGCCCAGAGATACCTCTCCGACAATCGGAGTGACAAAACCTAATCTCGAAATCGCCAACCCAACATCGCCTTTGGAGACACTGTAGTACTCCTTTATAATCACCCGATTCACGTTATGACGTTTGGTAGTACCCAAAGTGTTCCTCCGTAAGCGGAGTTGCATAATCTCATAGTTACAGGAACATGTATAAGTCATGGATAAAAGCAGTAGCAACATACTAAGCGATCGTGTGCTAAGCTAATGGAATGGGTCATGTCAATCAGATCATTCTACTAATGATGTGACCTTGTTAATCAAATAACAACTCTTTGTTCATGGTCAGGAAACATAACCATCTTTGATTAACAAGCTAGTCTAGTAGAGGCATACTAGTGACATCTTGTTTTGTCTATGCATTCACACATGTATCATGTTTCCGGTTAATACAATTCTAGCATGAATGATAAACATTTATCATGAAATAAGGAAATAAATAATAACTTTATTATTGCCTCTAGGGCATATTTCCTTCATTTCTGGCCCCGGAAACAATATCCATTGTACGCGCCCCAAAGAAATCGAGGTGGGAGATCCTACATTGCCGCATCGGCAATCGTCTCTTTCATCTTCTTCCACTGGCCGTCGTGGCAAATTCGTCTCTAATGGGCTCCCTCTGTTGATCTTCTTGGTTCCTCTAGCTCCCTCTGGTCCTTCTGAATCATCCGGACATCTCGCTGATGAGATGCGGTTCCTCTAGCATTGCATCCCCGATGAGCAGCCGCCGCTGGAGCTCCAGTGCGCGCTCTGCCCTTGTCTCTTGGCCGGTCTTCTCGGTCCGGCCCACGCGCGCGCACACACACACACACACAAATAGCTTCATCCTTCACCAACAAACTAAAATGTTCTTTTCATAATCATCTTGAAAAAAGTGGTCATACAACGGGTGTTTTTGGCATAATCCGTAGGGGACGGGGCATTATGGACCATCAGGAAGATTTTCATTGGCTCTTCCCCAAAGATTTTCACCAACGGCCAATTTTGAGTGTTTTATCCACATAAAAACCACATGTTCCGGTTAAGGGCGAAAAAATTGCCACTTAGAGCAGTGCCCTTGAGTTGTTATTGCTCACCTCCATGTACGTTTGTTGAACACGAGAGAATGGGAGCAACGGTTGAAGCGCATGATTTTGTTCTTGTAATAAATGCCTAGCATAATTTCTATCTTCAACCAAGTATCATCAGGATGCTTCTTTCATTTTGGAATTCCTCTCATGCATGCAAATGTTCTTTTCTGCAATGGTTGAGCATAGAAGTTGTATGACTGTTATGTGCATACCTATGTACGTCTTTTTGCATGACAAAGGTAGTTATGTTCAGAGCTGAGCCCCCGCCCCCGCGTCGCCCAGCTCGGGTGGCACGGGGGGAACTCTAGACGCAGCGAGCGAGGCCCCTCCCCTGCCCTCACCTCGCGCCGCCGCCGCCGCCTGAGGGCCGGCCGGCAAAGCCGCGCCGGACCCCAGGAAGGTGGCGGCGGGGTGGATCTGATCCTCACACCCCCAATCCCCAACCTGCAACCCACCACCCACATATCCCCCTTCTGGCGGCTGCCTGCTGGCCCGGCGACGCTGGCTCCGGTCCCTCTCCGGCCTGGCCCGCGCGGCTCCGGCCAGCCTTGCTCCTCCCCCTCCGCCCGCCCTTGGCCGCCGCGGACGCCCCCCTCGCGCGCCTCCTCCTCTCCGCCCGCGCCCCGCGTCCCCGAGATCCCATCTGGCGTCTCTCGGGTGCCCTCCACCAACCGCTGCCCAAACTTGCCGATCGGCGGCAGATTCGGTGCTCCTGGCCTTGCCATGGGCGCCCCCCTTTGCAGCCTCCCTCTCCACGATGGCGTGACCTAGCCCTGCTGGTGTTGTTGCCGGGCGTGAGGCTTGTGGCTGGAGGCGGAGGCGTCCACGGTCTGCCTTCCGTGCAGGTGCCCCCCTTCGTCTCCGGTGGCCCTCCCTTTCCCCGAGTCACGGTCACAGCTCTTGTGTGGAGGCATCGATGCTTCTGTGGTGTGGCTGGCACGGGGCTCGTCGCGGCGGATCATTGCTGGTGCTGCTCCGGCGTCCCCTGCTTCCGGCGTCCTCTGTCGGGCAGCTCCGACCTCGGCGACCATGTGGCAGCGTCCCCTCCAGCTCACTTGGCTTGCCGACGTCACGACGGCTAAGGCCACAGCAGCTCGGATCTGCGTCCCTCTAGTCCTAGCTCGCCGGCGCTGCTGGACGCCACCGCCCCAGATCTTCTCACGAGGTTTTGCTTCGTCTGCAGCCCTACCCTGTATGCCTCAAGGCTCCACCTTTTGCCAGATCTAGTGCTCGTGGGTTCGTGGGCGATGCCACCCACCGACGGTAAGTGCAACCCTGCCAACCCCCTCCAGACATGGTAATTCCACTACTAGGGAAAACCCTAGCAGTAGCGCGTGTTTTGTGCCCACTAGTAGCGCGGGGGGCCGCGCTACTAATAAGGCGCTACAGCTATTGCTTAGCAGTAACGCGTGCCAAGACGCGCCATCTGCTAGGACAAATAACTGCAGCGTTTGTTCAAGCACCACGCCATGCTAAGGTAACTACTTGCAGCGTGTTTTCTTTCCATCGCTACTAGTATTTTTTTAATTTTTTTAATTTTTAGTGTATTTATGCACCATCATACAAATATTGGTACAATACCAGCTGTTATGAGGTTTACATCATTATGTCCATAACAGTCTGTCAAATGAAGGTGGATTAGGTTCAAGTGGAGGCAATATGTGGTGCATGTCAAAAGTATACTACTAATCCAAACTTGATCTAGTTTGGACTAGTAGTACTTTCGATGTGCACCACATGTTGCCTCCACTTGAATCTAATCCGCCAGCACAAGCTATTTAATCATCATCATAGTCATTACCACTAACAGTATTTATTTAATCAGCACTAACACTAGCTAATAATAATCATCATAGTCATTACCACCAACACTAGCTATTTTATCATCATATTAATAGTGTAGCACATCATCATCCTCAAACTCATTTCTAGCTAGCTAATCACTCCTGCTGCTTTCTCTTAGGTAAAATAACATAAAACATGTACAGCTCTCCTCCTCGATCAAACTGGAGCATGCAGATGAACCTGTCTCCTAATCGTGGGTAGCGCATCTGTTTGCTGCCCCCTAGTACTTCTCTGCGCTCCCCCATCACATATTTGGTCCAGTCTTGCACTATTAAGCATCCGTCGCTAATCTTGAATGCACTAAAGCAATATGTAGGATATCTTGGCCGTAAGCTGATAATACTCATGGTACCTTTAGTCTCGATCCCATAAGGCACAACATTCATCGGGAGTCCCTGTTGAAGAATATCGTACGGTAACATACTTAGCAATGAAGTTTAGCTTCAAAAATAATGTATGGAAAAGATGCACAGATGGCAAATAGTAAAAATCTTACCATCCTTCCTAAATAGATGTGACCGTAGTTTATTACGAACACTATTGGTCGCACATTTTCAGTACTAACATTTCTAAATACAGGAAGAAAATTTGTCTTGATAGTATCAAGATCCTCAAGCCATGAAACATAATGACTGAGCTCCTCGCAGTTGAGTTCAGCCCCAGGACAGTATACGGTCCTATCTACCAAGCGCTGGACATGTTTGCTTGCACCGAAATAAGCTGACAATACAAATTAGTTGTCAACTATTTTTGAATAAACAATATAAAAGACATAAATATGGTTGAGAAACTTACATAATGGTATAACTGGAGGCATTTGCACATCGACCCAGATGTCGGTATTACCTTCAATATCATCTTCCGGACGAATATCAAAGGTGATAACCATATCAGGCTCAAATGCATAAGTCTTGCATAGTGCTTGCCATGTTTTGCATCCAAAATAGGTTTAGTCGTCTGAATTGTATAACTTTGCATGGAAAATATAACCATGCTCGGTCTGATCTATATCTCATGGATAGAAAGCAAACTAAGGCAATTTTACAAAAAGATACCCACATATCTCTCCACATTTGCAGATAAGGCCTTCCCTCGTTCATCCTTATCTCCCACAACTTCATTGTTGAGCAATTAAAAAGAAGCCTCTGGAACAATCTGGCATGGTAGCCGCTACCAGCGTCGTCCATCCCCATGCCTACGCTCAGTCCGACCACCAATCACCACACGCCCCACTCTTTCTCACCTTATCTCTCCTCTTTCTCAAGATATCATTAGTTTTTACACATGGGATTACTTCTGCATGGATCAATCACAACAGGTGTTTTATAAAAAAAATGCATCTTGATGTTCCGTGTAATGCACGGGCATCTTGCTAGTAAACAAAAGAAAGAGACTGAATGCCCTGGATGGATGTACGCAATATGACAAGTTGCAAAGAATTGCACTAACTACAAGGGCTTCCTTGCAGATTATGTGAGTCTTCCAAGACCAATAGCCGTGAAGAAATTGATTGTGAATTGAGTGTTTTGGCAAAAACCCCTCGAGGGAACGGCGCCATGGACACCAGGCGGACTTTTATAGTATCAGCTTTTTAATCAATGATTTTCTCCAATGTCTAGTTTTGGGCGGTAATATAAACCACGCCTTTGGTCGGTTAAGGGAGATAATTTGCCAGCTTGGCACGCTTGAGTTGTCGCTCATCTGCATGTTCGATTGTTGAAACTGAGAGGATGGGAGCAACAACTCTAGTGCATGATGTATTGTTACTAACAGTTTTCAAAGGTGGACCCATAGTCTATGCTGTTACTTTTAGTATGAGCAGAGTATATGATTTCTTCCCACAAAAAACAGGAGTATAATTAGTTTCTATCTTCAACACAATATCATGACGCTTCTTCTTTCATTTTGGATATCTACTAGTGGACTATTATAGGCATAGCTTTGTTTGACCGTTTTTTCTTTTCTTTTTGCATGACAAAGTTGGTTAGGTTCATGAAAGTGATGTGACTATCCCTATATAGTATCATAGATATCATGGTAGTATAAATACTATCAGTGTCCTCCATATTTAACCCATTCTAAATCCTATTGATATTGAGTATTAAGAAATGGATACATGCGTTAATTCCTCCATATTAGATAGAACGTTATGAGATATCGGAGTATACCAAAACATAGAAGGCTTGGGGTTCCAGTTGGACATGCATGTGTTCATTGTTCTGTATGAAGCTATGGCTAGTATACATCAGGCATCTCTCCTTTTCAAGTACACCATAAGCCTTATGATAGCTTTCCATCAAAATTACAACGATGACTTCAACTACTGTGCGTCTGTGGCTCTTGGCATGATCACCATCTCCACACGAGCATAAGGTCGGCCTATCCCGACGTTTAGGCACCACAATGCAGCAGCCTGCAATGGGGCGCCGATTCCTTGCTCGCGTGCATCCAAACCTGAGATCTTGATCCATGTATTTCCATCGGCACATCATTTTCACCACTTCTACGGTGGCGAAGACAAGCCTTCCGGGCATATCACATGATCTGTCGACTCGGTTTGTTTGGTCTCGAGCACCACAATGTTTATGTTGAGCTGCTTCAGTAGCTCTATGTTGGGCGATTGAGCAAACTCTGCTAATGAAACCTGATGGAGGGGATCTGATTTGGTTGGGACGAGATGTGTGTATGTCGGAATTAGGTATGCATACTATGTACAGGCCGTTGCGGTTGTGGCTGCGGCCATCGTGAAACCGACTTGGTGTTTGACTCCAAGTTGCTCCACTGGAGAATTAAAAATTGGAAATCCTAATTTCAGGTATCCTCGTGTTAGAGGAACGGCCCCCCACGACCATTCTATCAGTCATGCCACTGTAATTAGCAGTAACAAAAGCATGGTTGCATAAACTGAGTTCATATCATTTCTAAAGATGATAGACTTTTTACCGGAATCGGGTTGCCAATACTTCGTGATGTTGTAGCAGCCACACCTCTCCGACTCTATTCGGTTCAAATATTTCAATCCAGTAACCATTGAGATCCTTGATGAGGCCGAATCCTTTCATTGTCCCTGCTGCAGACAGTTACAGTTTATTACATCACTGCCCTAAGTATTTGCAAACCATCCCAGCATTAGATACAAGTTCAATGCCTTCAGATATACGATTCAAACTATTGGCGTGGCAATGTAAAAATTAATGCTCAACTTGTGATGTTTGAATTGTTGAGGTAAACTTATTTTATAATTTGCTATAAAAAAATTCTAAAAAGTCACTTCCGAACACAATGAGAACTTTTTTTTCTGTGAGTAACACACTGGACACCTCATTTTGAATAGTTTGAAAATCATGATTTGAAGTTTCAAAAAATGCTACAAAAAATCCCAGATGGTAATATGGATGTATACTACACGTGTAAAGTTTGATGATGAATACAAGTAGAGAAAAAAGCGAGCTACACAAATAAGGCAACTGCGTGGATTTTTACCGGTGAACCACATCTGTGCGCATCTCGTCTCGCTCCGGCGCCGCCATCGCCGGCTCCGCCCGCCGTAAGTCGCCGGCCTCCGCACGGCTGCCGGGAACCGTACAGTTAGCAGGGAATCGATAAGTCCCTCTCAACTTTTGTTTGTCCACTACAAATTCCATCTGAATCCAAAACTTGTTGTGTCTTTCCCACTGGCTACATTCTGAATCTCCGTCTTCCCCTTGTTTTAGCGTATGCTTGCAGCTAAAGATCCACCATATAGTCAGGAAGAAACAACGGAGCTGAATACTTCGTTTGGAGCATACTAGCATATTATTGCAGTGGCCATGTGTTCTTGCCGAATTAACTAGTTGAAAATTAAGAGAGTGTTTGTTTCCAGGGACTTATTGGCTTAGGGACTTAGAAAAGTCCCTATAAGTCCCATCTAAACCAAACAGGAGGGACTTATAGGGACTTAAAGTGGGCATTTGGGACTTATGAAATAAGACTCTCAAGGAGGGACTTATAGGGACTTATAGTTGTAATATGGTCTTATAGGGACTTATAAGTCACAGGAACCAAACAAGTAGGGACTTCTTAGGGACTTAAGACTTATAAGTTGGGACTAAAAAAAGTCCTAGGACTTATGAACCAAATTAACAGGGCCTAACTAATTGATGTGGATCAAGCTAACTGAGAATAAACAAGCAAGGAATGGAGAACACGACTTTTTCTCATTGGTGGGAGAAGGCGACTTTGTACAGATCTGCACAACCAACCACGCTAAGAGAATCCCCATGTCGAATGGGCTGCCATCATACACTTAGCACCTAACTTTTTTTTTGGAACGTAGGCTCAAGAAGAGCCCGGCTTTGAATTAACAAAGCCATCAACCGGCCAGGATTACAAAGACAACCGCTTACAACGCAAATAAAAGGAAACCGAGCGACGGATACAAGGAACTCAAGCAAAACAACTCAAGGCAGTAACAGAGTGAGCCAAGGCATCACCACGCTGCTACCAACACCCTACTGGGCGACCTACACCAACAGAACAAAACTAGGGTCTTGGGAGGAATGCACCACCGCGCAAGCTTCGTGATCACAGCCACCCTCAGAGCCAGCCATGTACCAGACCACCATCTGTTGCTGCCTCTGCAAAGGGCCCCTACCCCTTCATCCTGGCTCGAAGGATGCCGTACCGGCAGACGGCGGCTCGGTTCACCCCAGAACCCAAATGGATGGCCTCCAAAACTGCAAGGAGAAGAGACTAGAGCAGGACCGCCAGCCCAGGGCACACTACAAACAAGCACCATCTTCGTCTGCGGCTCAGCCACACCAAAGGGCGAGAACTGCCGGCCACAGTCACAGAAACAAGGGGAAGCAGCGATACGTAGATCAAAGGCCAGCGCTGGATTCGCCGGAGCACAGTGCTCCCACCAAAAGGTACATCGTTGTCACCGAAGAGGGGAACCCGATCCCCTCTTGCCCAGGCTCGCGGGCATCGACCCACCGGCGACCTCGTCAGGGACCCTCCAGCTAGCAACCTATGAAGAAACCAAGCTGTCTCCCGCCATCATCACATCCACAACCAAACTCTCTCGCCGCTCCTGCAATCCCCTGACGGTGCCTTCAAGAAGGAACACGACACGGACGTGCCATCGCCGCCCGAAGCAGGGGACCTAGGCTTTCACCTAGCAGGGGATGGAAGGGGGGGAGGATCCACACCACAGCCTCCAAGGAGGGGAACGGCGCCCAAGGCGTCGCCTTTGGTGTGACCGCCGCGCCGGCCAGGGGTTTCCCCCGGATCCAACCCCACCCGACGAGATCCGCGCAGCCAGCAACTGGGAGCAGCGGCCTAAGCCACCAGGACCCAGATCTGGCAAAGGAAGGAGCAGATCGGGGTGGATGGGATGGGCTTCATCAGTGGCATACCTGCGGGGAGGGATGCACACCAGCGACCGCCGACCGCCGCCACCTTGTCACCCGTGAGACCGAGGGGGCGCCTAGCTCGCACCGGCGAGGCGGCCCGCCGCCAGGGCCACCCCACCCTCACCTGTTGAGGCCGCCGCCCCGCGTGTCGAGGCCCTGCCCGAGACGAGCAGCCGCCGAATCCCCGCCGCCACCTTCATCGGTGTCGAGCGCGCGCGCCGGAGCACACCTCAGGCGGCGGCGAAGAGGAAGGAGGGGGAGGAGGGAGCGCGGCTGTGGCGGCGAGGGTTACCCCCGGGTCGCCTCGGAGGAGACGACGAGGGGGGGGGGGGAGCGCACCCACTTAGCACCTAACTTGTGAGCAGGAAGTGGAAGAGAGAGTGCCAGTGGTGTGTTGGAACCGAGGATCGACGAACGATCAGACAAGAACACGAGGAGACATTTGCCGGGCGACAAACGCCTGTGGCGACGGATGCCCCGCCGGCGACGAACGCCTTTTTCTCTCTTGTATTCCACTCGGCTCAATGAACAAGCTGCAATACATCGGCTTATATAGCCCAGCGCACACACAGCGCCGGCCACCACACTCGGCCACGCACGCACGTAGCACCCACTAACCAACCACTACATGCACGTTCATATCCAGATGCATGCACGCACTAACAGCCCACTGGCCAACTAACTAGCATGCACACACACGGACGCCTCGGGCCTCCCTCAACACAACGCCAACGGCCTCCCACAGCCATCGCCAACAGCCTAACCCAGGCTCACGCACCATCACAAGCTACATGTCAAGATTAATTCCATCATGGTGTGGAACTGCTGATCGCGTCGACGAGCAGCAGCGATGAGCCTGCTAGCTTGCTCGCGGAGGACAATGCCGTGGCACTGTCAGTGGATGCCAAACTGACGGTGGCCAAAGGCTGCGGTAACTGTCAGAGTCTGCTGAGCAAGGAGGATTCAGGGACTTCCACGGTGAAGCCTCTCCTGGCGCTCATGAACCCCCTGCTACTGTCATTGGCTTGCCCTGGCTCTTGGCAAGACTTGGAGTTTCTCTAAACAGGCAAAATGGTCAGCCACATCCTTCTATGAATTCTAGTAAAGAAAATAAAATCTTGACCTGCTCACCGCATACAGATCCGACAGCTGCAGCAACCAAGGCGCATCGATGCAGAAACATTCTGATGATGTTGAAGCACTTCTGAACCTGTGTTCAGTTTCTGTTGTGTCGCTCCTGGACGGGGTAACCATTGAAGGGGGCACTGCCCTCCATGTGGTGGCCGCATGTGGTGAGAGTGATGGCTTCTTGAGGAGCGCAGACATCATCCACAGTAAGGCAAAACGCCTCATGTTTGTGCAAAACAAGAACGGTGACACGCCCTTGCATGCGCTGCACGGCGGGGATGTCCCAAATGGTCCGTCATCTCATTACTCTGGCCAGAGGAGAGAATACAGGTGTTAACAGAGCAAAGGAGCTCCTGGAAATTTAAAACAAGCTCAAGGAGACAGCATTGCATCAAGCAGTCTGCATTGGAAATAATGATACGGTCAAGCTGCTAATGGAGAAGGACTCAGAGTTGGCCAGTTTTCCGAAAGACGGCACTTCACCTCTGTACCTGGCCATCTTGCTGAAAGAGGACATCATTGCTGAGAGTAAATAGCATAAAACTACTACTTTACAGGCTAGGGTTTCAAAAAACTATCGGTTTTATTTTTTTCTCAGATAACTACCAAGTCAGGGGTTGGTTGTTTCAAAAAACACCAAATTCTCTTTGTTAAAAAATTAAACATGTTTATGACAGGTCGGGCCCGCCACTAAACACACCGTTTGTTTGACCGTTAACTGACTTGTGGGGGCCACATGTCAGCGCCTCATCAACAGATTTTTTACAGATTAGCCCCTACAAATATTTTTAAAAAGCAATTGGGTCCCTGGAATCATTTTAAAAAAGCAATCGGGTCCTTGGTCT
This sequence comes from Aegilops speltoides, assembly GCA_021437245.1. Lineage (NCBI taxonomy): Eukaryota > Viridiplantae > Streptophyta > Magnoliopsida > Poales > Poaceae > Aegilops > Aegilops speltoides. The sequence goes on from CM038142.1 coordinate 29,815,628, forward strand.
ATCGCCGCGCCCGCAGCCTGGGTGGCCGGGGTGGTCGCCGGGCGTGCCGCCGTGGGGCTCTGCTCAGTCGCCGCCGCCCCGCTCATCGGGATCCGCTGGGCGCCGCCACCATGGGGCTCGGCTGGTCGTCGCGCCACTGCGCGCCATCGGGAGCGGCCTAGGCGCCCGCCGCCATGGGGCTCCGCTCAGTCTCCACGCCCCCACGCCGTGCCTTGCCATGCCGCCGCCATCCCGCCCGAGCTCCTCGGCCCATGACGCCGCCATCCCTCGCGCGCTTCTTTGGAGTGTCGCGGACGAGGTCGGCCTCGTTGCAACCGTCGCCGAGCTCCGGCTTGGAGGGAGGTTCGCCGGCTTGGGAGGGGGAGGGAGTCGCCGGCTTGGGCGGGGGGAGGGGGTTGCTGGCTCGGGAGAGGAGAGGTCTGGCACAGGAGGCAGAGAAAGAAGAAAGAGAAGAGGAAGAAGAAACTTACATGTGGGCCCCACATGTAAGTTAACGGTCAAACTGAGGTCAAACTAACAGTTTGTTTAGCGGTGGGCCCAACCTGTCATAATCGTGATCAACTGATAAAGACTTGATGATTTGAGTTTTTTGAAACAGCCGACCGCCCATTTGGTAGTTATCTGAGAAAAATTAAAAACCGGTAGTTTTTTTGGAACCCTAGCCTGTAAAGTAGTAGTTTTATGCTATTTACTCCATTGCTGAGACTTTATAATGCAAGTCACAAGAAGATTTCCTATTCCGGGCAAAATGGACAGAACGCGTTGCATGCTGCGGTTCTCCGAGGCACAGGTACCAGACATCTTTCCATTCCGTCTAATAAATCTAGATTAATCAGAAATTGTCCGGCCATATTTTCAATGTCTGTCAGAATGATTTTGCATCTTACATGCATAGGTGGATTTGGATATGTGTAGTTTTTCCTAGTAAAAGTTCTTCGAATACATCTGAAGCATCAAGCATTGAGAACATCTAGCATATGCCTTGTACTTTCACCTAACCAGTTTTATTTCAGTGTGTATGGGGAGGTTTTATCTATAACCCCCTGAGATAACAAATACTGCTCAAATATGACGTGTAACTTTTCCTAGTGCATTCCACCTAGCCATAAGCCCATAACTGTTTCATAACATTCTCTGAAAGAGTACAACACAGCGCACTTCATAGTAGATAAGACAAAATGGCTTATTACTCGACGTTCTTGTATGATGTGCTAGTTGGGAAGTACTATAGTACAAAGTTAGTATAAAGTTGAGTCACTTATTTTGGGATGGAGGGAGTACTCGGTAGAACCATTGAATCAAAAATTTATGATATACCCTGAAAATGTCTTATATGGCCCCGAATTATATATAAACTTTACGGGGTAATTCATCTTTGCAGACAGTTCAACAAGTACCATGGTGACAGACCTTGATATACTTGTTCATCCCTTCTTTCTCCAAATCCACCTGATAGCTAGTCCATGTCCTTGGTAGTAGTTTAATTGCAAAGCATTGTTGATTAACTTTTTGTTCTCATGTCATGTAATTTGATGGAAATTTGTGAAGATTATGATTATAATTAACAAGAGGAAGGAAAAAAGTGTGATCCCGTATCAGAGTTTTTGTTGTACTGTGCCTCATTCCCACCATGCATTTGTTTCACACACATTTCTGAAATTCTCGCCATCTACGTCATAGATCATCAATAAGATTCTAAATATGTACGATGTAGTTGCCTTACGAAAGAATTTTATTTTTATCCAGCTTGCCGATTCAAATTCACTGTTTCATTTCCGTTGTACTTGTTTATCTCATCTCGATTCATAACTGAAAGACCCACTTGCAGAGCTCACGGAAAAGAGTTTGGAATGGAACGATGATCTAACTGGGTGTTTTTGGCATAATCCATAGGGGACGGGGCATTGTGGACCATTAGGAAGATTTGCATTGGCTTTTCCCCAAAGATTTTCACGGAAAAGATTTTCCCCAAAGACCGCATGTTCCAGTTAAGGGCGAAAAAATTGCCACTTAGAGCAGTGCCTTTGAGTTGTTATTGCTGACCTCCATGTACATTTGTTGAATACGAGAGGACGGGAGCAACGGTTGAAGCGCATGATGTTGTTCTTGTAATAAGTGCCTAGCATAATTTCTGTCTTCAACCAAGTATCATCAGGATGATTCTTTCATTTTGGAATTTCTCTCATGCATGCAAATGTTCTTTTCTGCAACGGTTGAGCATCGAAGTTGTACGATTGTTATGTGCATAGCTATATATGAACGTCTTTTTGCATGACAAAGTTAGTTAGGTTCACCTGAGTCATATGACTACTCTATATAGGTATGAGTTATCCTGGTGGTATAAATACCAAGTGTTTCTTGATGTTTAGCCCACTCTAAATCCCATTAACGCTGAGTACTAAGAAGAGGATATAATAGAGAGAGGATGAGATATTGGAGTATACCAAAGTATAGAAGGGTTGGGGTTCCCGCTTTCCATGCATTTTTATATTATAAGCCTTGTGGAAACTTTCCACGAAAGCTGCAGGGTCGCCATGCACTCATCTTCATCAGTGGCCATTCCCGCCGTCTTCTCACGACGGCTAATGTACCGCATGGTGGAAGGAGGCAACATGGCTTTCCACGTCCCCGGACTGCACTTCTGCTCAAACACCTTCATGGACTCAACATTCAGTGCGCTGGGTTCAGGCACCTATGGGTCACCAGCCGTTCCACGCAACAGCCCGATAGGCCATGACCAATCACTCATGTTCAAGGGGTAGGGCGCGTGAAACATCCTACCATCTATGGTACCACAAGTCTTGTATCGGCAGCAGCGTCGTGTCCTGTGAGCCCTTAACTATCAAGCTTCGCGTGGGCGTGATGGTTGGCGTCAGCAAACACTCTCACTACAAATTAAGGCTCAACTTTTTATGGATAAATTTTTGTGTTACACTTATCTTATAATCTGCCATAAAAAATTCAAAAGTCACTGTGGAACGCGGTGGGCACTTTATTTTGAATAGTTCAAAAATCGCAATTTAAAGTTCCAAAAATATGCTAAAAGAAATTCCACATGATAATATGATGTATATTACACGTGTTTTGTTAAGGAATCGACAAGTACATTTAAACATATCAAATAAGAAAGGGCAAATAGCTCTAGATGTATCACGATATAAGATTCCCCTAGGATTGTTTGATGATCAGGTAATGTACTCCATCATTTCTGCAAGCACTTCTCTTGATGCAAAAGAAAATGGAGATTTGTGAGGTTTGGTTTCACATATTTTTCTTTTATGTTTGCAGAACAGTGAAACAAAGATACACTTTGCACTCAAAGTTGTTAATGCCAGGAGTGGTGGTTATCGTCGGGATCATTTTGAAGAAAAGTACAATCAGCAGTGGAAGCATAATGAAATAGAAGAATTAGAGAAGGTGAAAGAATCAACGCAATTACACAAACACTATGTATTGGTGCAGTTCTAATTGCAACTGTGACATTTGGTGCTACTTTCGCCCTTGCTGGAGGTTACAAAGCTGATGAACACACTAACGGAGGCACACCAATACTTGCCGGCAGCTATGCCTTTGATGCATTCATAATAGCCAGCACGTTCTCCTTCATCTTGTCTGCCATGTCTATGGTAGGTCTCATGTATTCTGGATACTCTATTTTGAACCCACACAGTCGCAGAATTTACCTACTCATAGCCTTGTATTTTGGGTCCACATCCATCACATGCTTCACAACAGCTTGTGCACTAGGTTTGTACATGGTGCTAGCACCAGTTGCTCACAAGTCTGCCATTGCTATCTGTGTCATTAGCCCTCTCATTGTTCTTTGCAACAAAACGGAATTTTAGCTAAAGTGGGCTCTTCTGGCACAACCATTATGGATTCAAATTGGGCTAATTCGCACACAGGTTATGGTAACAACGAGAATCCTTCTCAACCTGTTGACGGAATTTTGGCCCATAATATTCATTTTTGTTTGGGCCACATACACAAGAAACCAGTTTTGGCAATGAAGCCGATGATACAACAACCAGCACTCCGACTTGAAAATGCATCAAACATAGAATTCTTTCCGTGAGATGTTTCCGTGGACCTCCTGGGGATTTAGGATTTACTGTAGTCGTCAGTACTATGTTTCTCATCAGAATCTTTTCGTATCTTTCAGTATTGTTATATTGTTATGCACCGTTTTGTTCAACAGTTTGTGGTCATAATCATGTAAATGCTGATTACCACTGCTATTTACAACTTCTTTGATTTTGATTTTATGTGCATCACTTGTATTTCAGTATGTAAGATATTTAGTGTAGGATAGAAAATCCATGCACAAATATATCTTTCAAAATTCAAAAAAAATATCTTCAACTTATCTGAACAGTTTATAATATATTATATAATATCACTACTGCCTTGATACTTGCATCTGGTGCAGAGCCACATGAGGGCAAAACAGGGGCGTGGCTCGCCCAGCCCAGGAGCAGAAAATTATTTCTATACATAAGCCCGGTTCACTAGCAGACTAGACCAGCAAAGTCCACACGCCCACAACTGCATGAGTCGCCTAGCTCGCAATCTCAAATCCATCATCATCCCCTGTACGCTCCGATTTAGCAATGGACGCACAGCAAGCCACTGAGCACCAGCGGCCAGCCGGTCGCAGGGAGTAGCAGTGCCAAGCCGCTGAGGGCGACCCATCCCCATTGATGTGGTGATGCCCTAAGATCGAAGCACATGCAGCTAGCAGCAGCGAGCCAACGATTGGCGGCCCAGACAGCAAGCACGTCCTCTCCATTTTTTCTGCAACTGCGAGTACTGAAAACAGAGGTATGGTTGTGTCATGATCTAGGTTAATGTTATTTGGGCAAAAAGGGATAGGTGCAAACTATATCATGATTTAGGCACGTACTGACCTTTTTAGTACAAATGCATGAGCATATTGGCATTATATCACTAACCAAGGTGTACTAGCGTCTAGTAAAATCAGCACAAATAATATTTTTGCCCCGCCATCAGCTACTAATGTGGGACAGCAGTGCCCTTGGGTCGTTGCTCACTTGCTGAAAATGGGAGTGGGAGCATCATTCAAGTGCATGATGAGGTGATACTATGATACGAGCATTAATTCCTATCTTCGGCACAATATTAACATGCCGTTGTTCTTTGATTCCGGAATTTATCTCATGCATATGTAATGTGCTCGTCTGTCAATCAGTTGGGCATAGATGTTATATGACTGTTCTAGCTATATGACCGTCCTTCTGCATGAAAGAGTTTGTTAAGCTCATGGTTATATGACTGACACACATATATAGCTATAATATGTATCCTACTATATAAATACTAAGCGCCTCTCCAAATTTAACCCGTTGTCAAACCCGTCGTTATAGAGACATAAAGTACGAGACATTGGAGTATACCAAAAGATAGAAGCTTTGAGGTTCTGGTTGCCTACTGCGTCGGCATGAAAATCTCCTTTTCACACTACGCACTGCCTCTGCGCTTTGTTGCTTGTTTAGCAATTTAATTCGGACATTGTTCTGGCTGGTGCTTGATGAAAATCTCGACGAACCTCTGTATCAATGGCCAAGAGTGTGCTGCGATTTTGGAGCAGATAGAAGCATTTCGTTATGTTCTAGTTGTTGTTTTATCATGTACAAATCATCATCGACTATTGCCGAGCGTCATCGAACACATTCAGTTGTACAAAAATACAATAAAACCGAATTGAGTGGTCCGGGTCATATGTATAATGTGTTAGAACATGCTTTTTTTTAACACAGTACAGACGCAAGCGCTCATATACACGCGCATACATTCACCCCTATGAACGCACACACTACCCCTATGAGCACCTCTGAAAGACTGAGCCGTCATATCATCGTGAAATTTACAAAGTCACCGTAGGCACCTCAGCACCAGGATTTGAACATTGTGGGCTGGGGATATCACAGTCCCTCTAACCGTCCAACCACAGGTTGGTGGAAAACATAATACTGCACCATTAAGACAAAAGATATACCAATATTTGCTAACATAAGTGTACTTTATTTGAGTTTTTTAGAGTGCACATATCACCATATATACTTTTGTATGCACACTTACCATCCACAAGACATAGTTACTACAGATGTTACTCCTATTCTGGATGGAATAGCAGCTGTTCATGATACTGCATTTTTGGTTTTCTAAGTGATCAACCTGAACGAAGCCTAGGAAAAGGGCAAATACGTACTACACCAGGACTACTAAGATGAAAGTTGCACATAATCTGGTCTAAAATCAACGGTAGCTTGGGCGGATCAGTTTGGTTTCGGCAACAAAAATAAAAACTAGAGAATTGGTCCTTCTCAGGACACACAGGTAAAAACAGAGATAAAGCATAACGCACCAACTGGAAGTGTTCATGTTAACCAAAGATTGCATGCTCTAACACATAACAAACGATTTTGTCACACGATACATAATGAAAGCTCTTCCCTTCCTAGTCATCTATTTCATCCAAACACTTCCCATCCAAATGATCTGTCAGACCTCCTCAACTGCTAAAATGTAATTCGTAGCAGAAATACGGGTTTATCATACTGTCACACAAACTAAAATGTGGTTCAAAGTATCACCGTGTCACCAATACCTTGTTCAAACTAGAATAAACACTTATATACACAATACATGGAATGATGGAAGGTTTATGGTATGTCAATTTGAATCTTCAACACGTCACAGACTTTTTTATTTAGTCTTATAATTTATGTTGTGTCAATTTCATTCATGATATGCACATGCACCACCACCAATTGGTAGAGCCTAAAAATATATGATTGTCCTTGTTGTATAAACATATTGTGCATGATAAAGTTAGTTCACAAAATTTATATGACTCTCGTATGATAGTTATCCAATTAAGTAGTATAAATACCAGGCTCTAGTCAAGATTTGACCCATTCTGAACTTGCCACTGTCGGATTCACTTCCCCCCCCCCCACATATTCTATATGTCGAGTATAAGATATTGGAGTAAAACAAAATACTACTTATGTTGCAAAATTGCGTGCTGAGTTAGTCCAGCAACGTGGATATGGCGGGCCAGCCACAACATACAACAATCATGCTTGAGCACCAGCAAATAACATGTTACACTCTCATATGTGATGGCTCGTGGCCTATTCCGTGTCAACAACATTGGTTGTCCTCTCAAGTTCTATAGACGAGCACATCAACTAATTGGCGGAAGTCTTCATGAGAGAGAACCTCAACAGATGCACGGAGGAAAGGTGTACAATTCTGATGTCTAGTAATGCCATCATAAACTCCTTAACTGCACACAAAAAACAATTGATTTGTACACGTTTTTCTCGTACTATGTTGTCAAAAAATATAATTTGTGTAAGTAGATTGCATCGGGAAATTCCCTATCATTTCAATAAGGGTGGGATATATTTGAACTTATTCCGCATGAGCTAATTAGAGTTGTAGCTATACAAGAGAAATATGGACTGATTGCTTGCTTTTCAGAACAATCTGAACTATCCAGCAGGCTAAAACTTGTTTGCATGTAGAAAACCATGCACCCCTGACCCCTTGGCCGGTTAAGCAGGATCAATGGTTCAAGTGAATGATACATTATATGGCATGAGCCTGTTATCTTCTATCTTGAACACAATATTGGCAGGCCTCTTCTATTATTTTGTAAAAAAAAATCATGCATGGCATGGACTCATTTTGCTAGTGGATTAAGTATAGAAGCTATATGACTGTTCTTGAAGAATGACCGTCCATTCTGCATGACAAAATTATTAGGTTCATCAGAGTCATATGACTGTCCTATTTATAATAAGTATCCTAGTAGTATAAATACTAAGCACATCTAAAATAATCGCATTCCCCCTGATGTAGTGAATTAACTAGATAAATATATTCCCCCATATATTTTATAGAGTATGAGATATTTCAGTACACCAAAAGATAGAAGGTTTAAGTCTTCTCATGTACCATGAATGTCTCCACTTACAGCTACGCTTTTGTTTAGAATACGATGAATTCATTGTTGGCTAGTGAGGTTTGATCGGGTGTTTCACCATCAGTTGACTATATTGAGCATGGTTTTGCGAGGATCATGTAAACTCGCCAAAACTTGTTAGGGAATCAAATGTTTTTGTTTTCTCTTGTGATATATGAGACCGCAAAACTACTGCCGATATAAGGAGTAAATGCAAAAACCTAATGGTTAGCATTAATGTAAGGATAGCCAAGGATCGATTGATCAGATCGCCCTTGCACCTGATGAACAAGAGAACAAACAGGAGAATAACAGAACAATTGTACGCCCAGAGATCTTATCGCAACAGCTCTACCTTCCTCCTTCTATTGCTTCGACTTATATAGAGTTTTACAGAGAGTTCGCGGCCAACACGGCCTACTGAAGTTGCCCAACACGATGCGACCCTGCTAGCCAGGTTTAAACACACACGAAGGATCGAATCCTAACCGAATACGGGACCATCCGAAACTGCCTTATAAACTGACAGTCCGGTTTACACTTTGACATGCACACGAGTGCTTATAATCCTAACATTCACCCCCCTAAGCACGAAGTGCATTACTTCACGGATTGAACTCCAATCCTTCTCCTCATCTCCTGGAACTTGATTCTTCCCAGAGATTTTGTCAAAATATCCGCAAGATGATCCTCCGTCCTAACGTGGTTGATCTTGACCTTGTCTTCCTCAACACAGTTCCATATATAATGATACTTGATATCTATGTGCTTACTCCTGTCATGATAAACAGGGTTTTTACTCAAGGCTATAGCAGATTTATTATCAACCTTTAGCTCAAACAGGCTAATCTCTTGATTTGTCAAATCTCCAAGGAGTCTTGCCAACCAAACTCCTTGACATGCTCCTACACAAGCTGCGACATACTCGGCTTCACATGAAGAAATAGCCACAACTTTCTGCTTCTGTGACACCCAACTAACCACATTGGTTCCAAGAAAAAATACTACACCGGATGTGCTCTTCCGGTCATTTATATCCCCTGCTAGGTCACTGTCACTATACCCAATCAGCTGTGCAATTCCTTCCTTCCTCTTTCTCGAGTAACAACAGCCATAAGTAGTTGTACCCTTCACATACCGAAGTATTTGCTTGACTGCAGTCATGTGCTCTGTTGTAGGTGCCTCCATGAAACAACTCACAATGCCGAGGGAATACGCTAAATCTGGCCTGGTATTGAAAAGATACCGTAGGCAACCTACAATGCTTCTATATTGCGTTGCATCTACTGGAGGTGCTTCACATTTTTTCCTCAACTGTAATCTGGCTTCCATTGGTGCTTGAGTAGGATTGCATTCACTCATGCCACTCAGATCTAGAATTTTCTTTGCGTAGGCCTCTTGAAAAATTGTGATTCCATCTTCCTTCTGATTCACCTCAATGCCAAGATAGTAGCACAACAGACCCAAGTCACTCATATTAAAGAGTTCCCTCATCTGTACTTTGAACCTTGCAATCTCTTTCTCATCATCTCCTGTAATTAACAAGTCATCAACATAAACACAAACTAGTAGCCGATCATTCCCTTCACCTCTTTTGTACATGGCATGTTCAAACGAACTTCTTTCAAACCAAGTGAGACAAGTGTTTGGTCCAATTTAATGTTCCAAGCTCTCGGGGCTTGCTTTAAACCATATAATGCTTTGTGCAACTTGAAGACTTTATGCTCAGCTCCTTGTTTGATATAGCCAGGTGGTTGTTTAACATAGACCTCCTCTTCTAACTCCCCATTCAAAAAAGCTGATTTCACATCCATGTGATGTAACTTCCAACAATTCTGAGCTGCAAGAGATATGAGTAACCGCACTGACTCCATCCTTGCGACGGGAGCAAACACTTCATCATAATCAATTCCATGTTGTTGCACAAACCCTTTAGCTACTAACCGAGCCTTGTGTTTCACAATTGCACCTTTTGAATCTTTTTTAATCTTGTAAACCCACTTGAGTCCGGTAGCTTTTTGTCCCTCTGGTGGATCAACCAGCGACCATGTGTGATTGTCCAAGATAGACTTTGTTGGGTTTAGTCCCACATCGGTTGTGGGGGGAGACATAACACGACTCATAAGGGCGGGGGCGTCCCCTCCTAACAGGCTAGTCTTTTGGGGGGAGAGGGCCCAAGGCCTGTCATAAGTCGGTGTTGCTCTCCGGTTGGGCCTGGTTAACGCATGTGGGTCGGAAACGCTGGTGAGAGCGGACCCGGATTGCGTAACAATTGGTATCAGAGCCCTGGTGCCCGGAAAGAATCTCGGTAGACTCACGGATGGTCGGTCATGGTTGGTGGGCTAGAAACGCTGGTGTTAGCGGGCCCATGGATGACCGATGTGTGAGGGGGAGATTGTTGGGTTTAGTCCCACATCGGTTGTGGGGGGAGACATAACACGACTCATAAGGGCGGGGGCGTCCCCTCCTAACAGGCTAGTCTTTTGGGGGGAGAGGGCCCAAGGCCTGTCATAAGTCGGTGTTGCTCTCCGGTTGGGCCTGGTTAACGCATGTGGGTCGGAAACGCTGGTGAGAGCGGACCCGGATTGCGTAACAGACTTCATCTCTTCTGCCATTGCACGCTGCCAGCACTCTTCTTCTTCAGCTTCATAAAAATTTGTTGGCTCCTCGGCACCTAAAAGACACCATTTGCCTCCAGCCTTCCTCATACATTGCGTATTATTAATATTCCGCAAGTGACTCGAAGGGTAGAGGTCTAGAACCTTCCGGAATCTCTCCGGAGTCGGCGGCTGCCCGCCTGCATTCATAGGCATGTTTTCCTCGTCTTCCCCTTCATCATAAGCAGAGAAATCTTCTGTACTATCTGCAGTCTGGGGCGAATCTGCTGCCATGGCAGCATTATTTGCTGTCGTGGCTGCGAGAACTTCATTGTTAATGGCAACAGAATTAGCTGCCATGGCAGCGTTCTGGCGTGGTGGTGTAGATGGCGTGGCAGGTGTTGCGGGAGAACCCGGCGCGCTACCATGCACCGGCGGTGACGGCGGCGGCGACGGTGGTGGTGAAGGCAGTGGTGACGGTGGCACGTGGTCATCGTTGTGGTGATGTTGCTGCTGCCCTCCCACAACCTCTACATTCTTTGGATAAACAACATGAAAAATATCATCCAAAATTTGCTTTTCTTCTAGTCCAGTGCCATTCCAATTCCATGTCTTCGACTCCTCGAAGATTACGTCACGTGTTACCACCATCTTCCGAGTCTTCGGATTATAAACGTGATACGCCTTCGATCCAGCTTCATACCCAAGGAGCACCATTGGAGAGCTGCGATCGGTTAACTTTGCTACATGCCCAGCCACTGTTTTTACATGTACAATGCACCCAAAAATACGAAGATGCTTCACCGATGGTTTGCGCTTGTACCAAGCTTCATAGGGTGTCATCCCAATAACACTTTTCGTCGGTGATCTATTCAGGATGTATACAGCGGTGGTCACAGCCTCACCCTAAAATCTTCCCGGCATGTTTTTGCTCTTCATCATGCTCCGGGCCATAGCAACAGTCTGATTTCTCCTCTCAATGACTCCATTTTGTTGTGGTGTATAAGGGGTTGTGAGGTAGCGTTTTATACCATGTTCTTCACAGTACGATGTGAATTGTTTGGAGGTAAACTCACCCCACCCCCCCTATACGTGTGAAAAGCTTTCAACTTCTCCTCGGCTTCAACTTCCACAACAACCTTGATTCTCCTAAAGGCAGCAAGTGCTTCATCCTTGGTCTTCAACAATCCAATCCACATATATCGCCTGGAATCGTCAACCATTAGGACAAAATAACGATTACCGGCTGGGGTAGGTGGAGATATAGGTCCACACAAATCACCATGTACTAGCTCAAGATTTTTTTCCTACGCGGTATGTTGCTTCTCGAGGGAACGGTGCTCTCTTGTGCTTTCCCAAAAGACACCCATCACATATTTTTTCAACACGCTCTATGCATGGGATCCCTTCGTGAAAGTGCTAGTTATCGACTAGAGGGGGGGTGAATAAGCGATTTTTATGAAAGTCTTCAAAACATGGAAGTTTTGAAGACAAACAATAGAAATGACCTAATTGATATGCAGCGGAAGATAAACTACAATAAGCAAACCATAGTCAAGTATGCAATATGTGAAGGTACAAGACTAATAGCAGCTTAGTAGTAAGGATCAGGGTGGAAGATAGTATGAAGCCAATCAGAACAAGCAGTCACACAGTGAAGTCAAACAGGCATGGCAATCAGGCAATGACTTCACGAAGACTAACAGTAAGTAAGGAGAGTAAGAGATAGAACCAGTCACTTGTTGAAGATACAGGATATGTTGGACCAGTTCGATTCTTTGTGACAAGCTGTGACGTCACAGTTAGGGAGGCTGAGATTCAACTCAGAAGACCGCGTCTTCACCTTATTCCCCTTGAGCTAAGGACACACAGTCCTCGCCCAATCACTCTGGTAAGTCTTCAAGGTAGACTTTCGAACCTTCACAGACTTCGTTCACCGGCGATCCACAATGACTCTTGGATGCTCAGAACGCGACGCCTAACCGGCTGGAGGATTCATAGTCCTCAAGTATAATAAGTCTTCAGGTCACACAGACAGAAAGACTTCAGTGATGCCTAACACTCTTTGGCTTTGGGTGTTTGGGCTTTGTCCTCGCAAGGATTTCTCTCTCTCAAAGGCTTCGAGGTGGGTTGCTCTGAAACGACAAAAACCATGCACTAACTCTGAGCAGCCGCCAATTTATGGTGTAGGGGGTGGGCTATTTATAGCCACTAGGCAACCCGACCTGATATGTCCGAAATGACCCTGGGTCACTAAGGAACTGACACGTGTTCCAACGGTCAGATTTCAAACACACACGGCAACTTTACTTGGGCTACAAGCAAAGCTGACTCATCCAGCTCTGGATAAGATTTGCTCTCATTGTCTTCGCTCGTAGACATAGGATTTGGGTTGAGCATCACTTTAGTCATCCTGACTTAGTTCACTTGGACCCCACTTAACAGTACGGTGGTTCCTATGACTCAACAAAGAAGAAAAAGGAAACAGCAAAACGACACAGTCTTCGCGCTCCATAGTCTTTACTCAGTGTCTTCTCATGTCATAGTCTTCAATATGAATATCTTCACATACCACCATTGTCATCAATGTCTTCATACATTTTTAGGGGTCATCTCCGGTAGGTAAACCGAATCAATGAGGGACACTACCTGCGTTATCCTGTAATTCTCACAAACGCATTAGTCCCTCAACCAACTTTGTCGTCAATACTCCAAAACCAACTAGGGGTGGCACTAGATGCACTTACAATCTCCCCCTTTTTGGTGATTGATGACAAACTGGTTGAAGTTTTCAACGGGGATAAAGTATGTGAAATTTGTAACAGAAAGGGTATCGTCTTCATAAGTGGCAAAGGCTCCCCCTGAAGATGTGCATATAAGTAATTTGCTTTTGGAATGCAAATGCACATGGCAGGTTGTACTTGTGGAGATCCTCTTCAACTTATGAAGATAATTCATCAGCATGAAATGATATAACAAGGATAATGAAAAATGGACGTCTGTAGAATGATCTAAGTGCGGAAGTTATTATCGCACATGCGGAATTTATCATCGCATCACAGAAAAGCAAATAAGTAGCAGACAACCATCGAGTTTAAGTGTTACAACTCAAAGAACCAAATGTATCAAAAGCGAGAGTTGTAAACACGAGGCAAAATATAAAGCAACCGCCCATATGAACCCGCTTGAAGACTATCAAACTCATATGCTTCTCCCCCTTTTGTCAGTAATGACCAAAAAGGTTTGAAGACATAGAGCATCTACTCGTCCCCATGAGGAGTAGGTGAAGCAGCAGGGTTGTCGTTGGTGTTTGGCGGCGCAGACGAACTTGGTGCAGTGTCGATGCGTGCAGAAGTAGGGGGCGGTGAAGTAGCATCATCTTCATCATCGATCACTTTGGCATTCACAGCTGCCGCGGAGGAAGAATAGTCAGAGTCTTCAAGAGATGGTGTTCGACGTAGGACAACATTCCATGGAGGAGTGGAGTCAAACTTGAATCTTTCAGTGAAGCCATCGTCTTGAAGATCTGCTTCAGCACTAAGCAGCGTCAAACTCTTCCATGATCGCCGATAGGTTTCGTGAGTGACAAATGCATTCTTGGTGGCAAGATTTTGAATGCGATTGACATCCACCAAGAGGCTTTGCATCTGTCGCTTTAGCCAAAAGTGATGCTTGTCTTGTTTCTGATGCAGTGCCACAAGAAGTTCTCGGTCATTTAGGACGCGAGAGCGCTTCTTAGGCCTTTTGGCAATTGTGCTCTCAGTAGCTTCAGTTTGCGCATGATGAGGCAGACGAGTGTTCCCAGCCATTGGATAGACATGAGTTACTGCTTGGACTCCTTCTATGGGTTGAGTGAAGCTTTGGTGATCAGCATTTTGAAGACAAAGAGGCTTCTTGGCAGGCTCATGGTATATGGCTTCAACTCACATATCAACCTCTGGTAGAAACATCAGATGATTGCGAGCAGAGAGCTGATAGTTGATAGTAGAGTGTAGCTTGATGAGGCGCATGACCAATGGAGCATAGAATTTCAGGTGAAAAAGATCAGATCCAGACACAGCCAGTTGCCGGATGAAGAATTCTTGTGTATTGAAGCTGATGCCATTGAGGATGTAAAAGACCAATGTCTTCATGGCTCCTTCAAGTTTTGCAGCTAATGAATGCCCTTTGATAGGTCATAGAGTTCGCCTGATGATGTGATATATTGTGCGAGGCAGATACTCAAGGTCATCAACAAAGAACTCCTTTGGGTATTCAGCGTCAGGTGGCAGAGGCTTCATCATGCTCAACATCTGGCTCATGTTGGGCTCTGGCTTATGGAAGATGCTCTCCAGTGCATTGAGGTGGAGTTGACAATCAGGTTCGTACAGCTCTCCGGGAGTGGGTAGGCCTGTAAGCTCAATGACGTCAAGAGATTTGGCTTCATGATGAACATTTCCTGTCATCCACTCGAGAACCCATGTCTTTATATCCCTGTTGTAGCCGCGAATGTGGAGGGTAGCATAGAATTGAAGCAAAAGTTCCTCATTCCAATGTTCTTTGTCTGTCACAAAGCTGAGCAGACCTGCATCATGAAAGCAGTCAAGTGCTTCTTCTAAGCATGGCAGTCCAGCAATGGCTTCAGTGTCAAGGCGCATATGAGGGAAAATGCGCCCTTGATCATACAGAACGCATGAGTAATAGCTTTGCTGCTGATAGCTCCAGAAACGATCAGATGATATTCTTGGCTTTGAGTAGGGGTTCTTTGCACTGTCAAAGAAGGTGTTGTGGGCTTTGAAGCCATTTGCATTGAAGGACCCTGTAGAGGTGGCAGTACCTAGGAACCTTGGCAGTCTTAGCTTTGGTTTCTGGACCAGAGGCCTATGCTCAACATGATAATCAAACTGAGGACAAGAGGCATTAGGCGGAGGGACCAGAACGGGCCATTTGACGGTGATTAGCTGACCATGGATGTATGCTTGCTCAATTGTATGAGGCCTTGGTGGCGGAACAGGAGCAGTGGCAACAGATGAGGCGTCAGGCTGCACAATAGATGCTTCAGGAGCAGTTGCATCATTGGCTTCTGGCACATTGGGTGGTGCAAGCTCCACATTTGCTTCAGCCATGACTACGTCATTGGCTTCATTGGTGTTGGTGGTGGCAGCCTCAAGATTTTCAACCTCCACTTGATGAGCTGGAGGGTCGGACACTGGCACGTTCACATCAGGAACATCTTCTTCAGTAATGGGGGGAGTACGGACACGTTCATCTTCTTGGTTGTCATCGGTTGATGCAGTCGGATTGTCTTCAGCAGCTTTGGCTTCAGACTCGGAGACATTCACAGTTGGAGTGGCTTCTGGAGACACTTGACGTGCAATAGGTTGGTGGTGCACTTCTCCTTCTGGAACGCTCGAAAGAGGGACTTGAGGCCTTAGTCCTTTGCGAAGCCTGCGTAATGCTGGCGACGCCTTTGGAGTTGGAGTTGGCTGGGCCTCAAAGTCATCTTCTTCTGCTTGCACAGGTGGCATGACTTGTTGTTGTTGGGGGGTACTTGGGGAGTCTTGTGGTTGTGGGTGATCAGCCCATGATGCATCCTGAGCAATTGGCGTCAGAGGACGACCAATGCTGATGAGTTCGATGTTCGTGAGAACAGGCGATGATACCAAGTTGTGTTCGATCTGAGGAAGAACTTCATCATCTTCAACATTGTCATGGTGACCAATGTCTTCAGCAGTGGGGGGATCAATTGCTGGAATATCTTCAGCTTCATGAGCCTCTGTGGGAGCAGGCTCATGAACTATCATCCGTCGTTCTTGGTGTTCAGATGCAGGGCGAACCATTGAGATAGGTTCAACAACTAAGGGCTCTGTGGGAGCAGCCCGATTCTTCTTGGTTTTGCGCTTCTTCTTGGAGGGAGCAACATCAGAGGCTTCAGTATTTTTCCTCTTTCTGGCTTCAGCCTCGGCAGTCCTCGTCTTCTTCAGTTCGGACGCAGTTGACATGAACTTTGGCTTCGAGCCAGTCATGCTGCTCGGGAAGACTATGCGAGGTTCTTCCTGCCTTGAAGGTGCAGATTGGACAGTTGATAGCTTCTTCTTCTTTGCAGCCATTCTGGGGTCAATGTCAGGACGACCAAGAGCCTTGCGCTTCTCAGCCTCATTGTAGGCTAGCACACACTTGTCAGCCAGACTCTTCATGCGCTCACGAGAGCCTTGAGCTTCTTCGCGCTTCTTGAGAAAGGCTTCTTTGAGCTCGTGCAGCATGATCTTGAAGTTTTTGACATCTTGCACGCTGAGCCTTGCCACATGCTTCTTGAACTGAGCTTTCTCATAGTCTATCTTGTGCTTCAGTTCAACGATGCGCTGAGCTAGAGCTAGCTCAGAAGCAATGGCGCCATTGAAGGAGACGCTGAGGCCAATGGGAAGTTGCAGATCTTCAAAGTTGAGATTTGGGGTGTCAAACCACTCATCAATGAAGTTATGAAGGATTGCCACATCGAAGAGAGGCAAGTTATTGAAGATCTCTGCTTCTTCCTTGCTCTTGATCAGTTGCTCAAGAGCATCATCTGCAAGATCTTTATCGCTGGACAGATCAATGTGCTCTTCTCGCAGAATGGCAGCAGGAGTCAGGGTCTGATCAGTATGCTTGACAATTTTCTTTTTCTTCTCCGTCTTCTTGGATATACGAGATAAATCTTTGATCGCATAATCGCCTTCGTGGAGGTGAGTGCGATGGCGATTAACCGCACGTGAAGCTTTTGGAGGAACAGCTGATCTTGAAACCTTAGCCTTCTTTGGCTTCTTCGGCTTTGGAGTAGGAGCTGGGGCTTCATCAGTGTCAGCATCATTATCAGTATGATCCACTTTGGCACCTTGGACCAAGATGTGAGTGATGAGGCCATCAAGGTTGTAGAAGGGACCGATGACATTAGGTTCTGCATCACGTGAGCCATCAGCACAGGGAGCAGAGGGACCAGGGTTGAAGTCTAACCCCAATGACTTCTTGTTTTCCTTGGCTGATGCGTTTGCGTGCTGGAAGTTGCGCTTGAAGAGATTTTCGTCACGACACCAGAGCAAAGATGATTGGTCGGCATTTTCAGGCTGAGGACCACGGACCATACAAGGATAGAAACCCTGTGCAATAGCTTCAGCTCTGTTCTTGGGTTGAAGGCCTCGATAGAGAATATCACCCCAAGGACTTTTGATAGCATTCTTCTCAGCGTATTCTTAGGTCACGAACTTGTATTTGAACCATTGTTCAGCCCAATATCGTCGAATCCATTGGATTCATGTCTTGCGCTGATGATAATTCTCTTCAGGATCTGTCTTGTAAAGCTCTGCGAGGTCATCAGGTAAATCTTTTGATGTTCCCCCACGACGTTGTCTGCCACCCTTCCTTACTGATTTCTCTGCAGCCATGAAATTCAAACTGAATGGCTTCAAAATGTTCAAAGGCTTCAAAGGCTTTCGCTTGCTGGACAAACAAGAACTAGCTTCGGGAGAGTTAATGTGAAGCTATAAGAATTCTGCAAACGAATGCAGACTATGAGAACCAAGGGATTCTCCCACGGACATGTACCGTGATAAACATTAGAGATGCGAGGAAGGGAAGAGGTCATATGCATTCTCAGAAGATTTTGAAGATAAATCAGTTTGAAGACATTGACCTCATGATGCGAAGACATTCACTTATATGTTGAGAGTTGGTTCCAGATTTGTACGAATCCGTGAATAAGTACAAGTGAGGAATCTAACTAGATATGATGCTTAAGTGAATATACTAGGCAGTATGAGATGCAGACAGAATAGATCCAACATTGTATAGGTAGAAACCAATTTTAGTAAATAGGATGAATCTTTGAGGATCAAAAAGATGGTAAAAATAGAGTTGTATTTACCACACGAAGAACTGCTAGATGGGATGAATAGGAGACCGAGCAGTTCAATCCACCGTGCCCTAACTTGGCGACGGAGGACACCTACAGCGGCGGCGGAGAGGACGATGTCCGCGGCCGGCATGAGGACGGTGTCGGAGAAGTCGCAGCAGCTAAGCGCTTCGTCGCCAGCGTTGTCGCGAGCTAGCGGTGGCACTAGGGTTTTGACGAGGTGGAGAGGTGAAAAAAGGTTTTCTTTACCGCAGGGGACATATATTTATAAGGAAGTGTGCGGCATAGCGCAATTACGCAGGTGCCCCTGGCGGTTCACATCTGAGGGGCACGTGGCAAGCATGAAACATACTCAGAGTTGTCCCACGTTCCCACGCCCGCCAGGTTTGTCGGATGGCCGTTCCGCTTCTCTGGATTTCAAACAATAAGGATGAATCATTTAAAATAGACTTAATGTTTGTCTCTGTGTCTTCTGCTGACAAGGATGCAGAGAAGACATTCGACAGTTTCAATAGAATGCATATGATTTGGACAGATAGAGTTGGAGATAGAAAGCATAGAGAGATTAGGGTCCGATCACATTCACTTAGTTCAAAAGATTCAACTTGGAAGACATAGCTATAAGTGAATGCTGTAGAGGACAGAACACTAGTATATATATATATATATCAGAAGGCAATCAAGTCAACATAGTGGAGAAAATCATGAAGATAAGTTGAAATTGAAGATAAACAAAATGCGAAGACATTTCAAAAATTACGCCATGAGTGAAACACTTCAAAGCGAGAAATTTGGTGGCGGCGTTACCCACCGTATAGGAAGTATTAGACCTAGACACGGCGCACAATTATCGTGGCGCTCCGAAGTCAAATTCCACGTTAATGTATTCACACTCAGAATGTAAGTCTTCATTGATTGAAGATATACTTTACTTCGTGTGTTGAACATCTAAGTCATCAACATGCATAAGTGTTAGGATGTGTGCCTGATCACAGGACATTTGAGGATTCCAAGATATTTAGCTCACACCGTAACTTGCAAAACCTTTTCTCATCCAAGGGCTTTGTGAAGATATCTGCCAGTTGCTCTTCATTGTTGTCGTGAATGATGTCAATATCTTTCTTCATGACCTGATCTCTGAGAAAGTGATGACGAATTTCTATGTGCTTTGTCTTCGAGTGCTGAGCTGGATTGTTGGCAATCTTGATGGCGCTTTCGTTGTCGGAGAAGAGGTGTACTTGTTGCAGATTGATACCATAGTCCTTGAGAGTTTGCTTCATCCATAGAAGCTGAGCTCAGCAAGATCTAGCAGCAATGCATTCAGATTTAGCAGTTGAGAGTGATATACAGTTCTGCTTCTTTGAAGACCAATGACAAGTGATCGTCCCGAAAGTGACATGTGCGATGTAGACTTGCGATCCACCTTGTCACCAAAGATAATCAGCATCCGAGAATCCAACCAAATCAAATTTTGAGCCCTTTGGATACCATAATCGAGTGTTGGGGTGTAAGCCAAACATCGAAGAATTCGCTTCACGACTAAGTGATGCGATTCCTTTAGTGCCGCTTGGAATCGAGCACACATGCAAACACTAAGCATAATATCGGCCTAGATGCACATAGGTAAAGTAAGGAACCAATCATGGAGCGGTATACCTTTTGATCGAACTCTTTACCATTGTCGTCGGGACCCAGATGGTGTTTAGCTGGCATTGGCGTCGTGTAACCTTTGCAATCTTCCATTCCAAACTTCTTCAGACAATCTTTGAGGTATTTTTCTTGAGATATGAAGATGCCATTCCTTTGCTGACGAATTTGAAGACCAAGGAAGAACTTCAGATCACCCATCATGGACATCTGATATTGCTCTTGCATCATGTATCCAAACTCATCACTATACTTCTGGTTGGTGCAGCAAAAGATAATGTCATCCACATATATTTGGTACACAAACAGTTCACCATCATATGTCTTCGTGAAGAGTGTGGGATCGAGGGATCCAGGTTTAAAGCATTTGCTCTTCAGGAAGTCTTTGATCGTATCATACCAAGCGCGAGGAGCTTGTTTGAGGCCATACAGTTCTTTGTTTAGCTTGTACACCATATCAGGATGTTTTGGATCTTCAACGCCAGGTGGTTGAGCTACTTATACTTCTTCTTCAATCTTGCCGTTGAGAAATGCACTCTTCACATCCATTTGATATAGCAAGATGTTGTGGTGGTTAGCATAGGCTAGCAGTATGCGAATAGCTTCAAGCCTAGCAACAAGAGCAAATATTTCATCGAAGTCAATTCCTTCAACTTGAGTATATCCTTGAGCTACAAGACGTGCTTTGTTTCTGACGACTTGACCATGCTCATCTTGCTTGTTTCGATATATCCATTTTGTGCCAATAATGTTATGCTTGCGCGGGTCAGGACGCTTGACAAGTTCCCAAACATTGTTCAACTTAAACTGTTGAAGTTCTTCTTGCATAGCTTGTATCCATTCAGGTTCCATGAAGGCTTCAGCAACTTTCCTGGGTTCTGATATCGACACAAAAGAAAAGTGCCCACAGAAGTTTGCTAACTGTGTTGCTTTTGAGCGAGTAAGTGGACCAAGTGCATTGATGCTATCAATTATCTTCTCAATTTGTACTTCATTTGCAACTCGAGGATGAACAGGACGAAGAACTTGCTCTTGCTGATCATTGTCATCATTGGGAGGATTATCTTCAGTGTGAGCATTGTCTTCCAGTTGGTTAGGTGCAGAAATGATAAGTTCCTCTTCAGGCTATGCTTCAGAAGGCATGATTTCACCAGTTCCCATCAGCTTGATAGATTCGCTGGGCGGAGCTTCATCTAGTGTACTTGGCAGAAGCTCTCTTTGTGAACCATTTGTTTCATCAAATCACACGTCCACAGTTTCGACGATTTTGTAGAGATAGAGGTTGAAGACTCTGTAAGAGTGCGAGTCCTTTCCATAACCGAGCATGAAGCCTTCGTGAGCTTTAGGTGCAAATTTTGACTTGTGATGGGGATCCTTGATCCAGCACCTAGCTCCAAATACTCTGAAGTAGCTGACATTTGGCTTCTTGCCAGTAAGGAGCTCATAGGATGTTTTGTTCAGAAGCTTATGGATGTAAACACGGTTGATGATGTGGCATCTTTGTATCAATAGCCCGGGCCGGAACTTTCTTGGTGTCTTGTACTCGTCGAGCATTGTTCGAGCCATCTCAATGAGGGTTCTGTTCTTGCGCTCTACGATGCCATTTTGCTGAGGTGTGTATGGAGTAGAGAACTCATGAGTGATTCCCATTGTATCCAGATAAAGATCAAGTCCAGTGTTCTTGAACTCAGTGTTGTTGTCACTTCTGATATGCTTGATCTTGACGCCATAATTGTTCATGGCACGGTTGGCGAAGCGTCTGAAGACATCTTGCACTTCAGTCTTGTAGAGAATTATGTGCACCCATGTATATCTTGAGTAGTCATCAACAATGACGAAGCCATAGAGACAAGCAGTTGTTGTGAGGGTAGAGTAGTGAGTAGGGCCAAATAAGTCCATGTGTAGCAGCTCGAAGGGTTGAGATGTCGTCATGATTGTCTTCGAGGGGTGCTTTGCCCTATTCATCTTTCCAGCTTCGCAGGCACCACACAAATGATCCTTTTTGAACTTGACACCCTCGATGCCTATGACATGCTTCTTTTTGGCAAGTGTGTGTAAGTTCCTCATGCCAGCATGCCCCAGCCTCCGATGCCAGAGCCAACATTCTGAAGCTTTTGCAAGAAGACATACGGCAAACTGTGGACCTACTAAGAAATCTACCATGTATAGATCATCTTTCCGATACCCTTCAAAGACTAGAGACTTGTCAGATTCCATTAGTACAAGGCAGCGATATTTTCCGAATAGCACAATCTTGTTCAAGTCACAAAGCATCGAGACAGACATTAAGTTGAAACCAAGGGATTCAACAAGCATCACTTTATCCATGTGTTGATCCTTTGAGATTGCAACTCTACCTAGACCCAATACCTTGCTTTTACCAGTGTCAGCAAATGTGATGTGACTCTTGTCTGATGGACGTAAGGTTGAGTCCATGAGAAGACTTCGATCACCGGTCATATGATTAGTGCATCCGCTGTCCATAATCCATTACGAAGCATGAGGTGTCATACCCTACAAATGCAGATTAGGAGGATAGGCTTCACAAAGAGTGTTGTGAAGCATAAGCATTTGACGCACACGAGGATTATTACAACTTAGATCAAGGTTAGGACTCATAGTATGACTGATAAGTAATTCAGATGTGAAATACATAGTAAGACCATTTTATCATGCATCCCTTAATGTGTTTTAGGTCCCCAGCAATAACATCGGACGCCTTTGATTACAGGCTGGAGACCTTTCCCTACAAAAGAAAGTTAATTCTTCTTCACCACCCACATCTTCAGGAGTGGCTTAGAAGCAATGAGTCTAAGTGCAGCATCTGAGAATTTTGGCTTTGGAGCCCTAGCAAATAGCCTTGCAGGAGATGAATGATACTCATATGAATAAGCAGAAAAGTTCTTAGTTCTATGAACATAGCGGTTTGAAGACACACGCTCATATTCATAAGTTTGAGTATGGTTTCCCTGCAAAACATTGGCGTTAGGGTGACTCAGGTTAGTCTTGTATCTGTATGAAGCCTTTGGGCCATATGAAGCCATAGATCTGGGGTTTGTCTTCTTCCTTGGTGGTGTCATGATGACATTCACAGGAAGATTCTCAATACACTGCTTAGGTACCCAGATCTTCTTCATAGGTGGTCCATTCCTGCAGTTAGTACCAATATACCTGGCAAACACTTCACCATTCTGATTCTTAAACAGTTTATAGTTTGCATCAAAGGATTCATCAATGATGATAGGGTTAGCACAAGTGAAACCAGATAAGGTGGATGGATCTACTGGAGGTTCCTTTGCAGCAACCCATGTGGTTTTGGGGTACTGCTCAGGCTTCCAGTACGACCCATCAACATTCATTTTCCTCTCGAACCCAACACCCTCTTTCCTAGGGTTTCGGTTCAGGATCTGCTTTTTGAGGACATCGCAAAGTGTCTGATGTCCTTTCGGACTTTTGTACATCCCTGTTTCAAGAAATGTCTTCAACCTAGCATTTTCATAAGCAATAGTAGTGGTATCCTCTGCAGAGGGGTTAGTTACCACACCAGTAGTTGAAGACAATGCAACAGTAGCAGCAGTGGAACATTCAGCAACTAAGGTAGCGTTATCACGCTCAAAGCATTTCAGACATGGTGGTTCAAATCCATCCTGAGCGGGACTGATCTGTTGAGCGCGGAGTGACTCATTCTCTTTTTGAAGATCTTCATGAGCCTCTCTCACTTTCTCAAGCTCTTGCTTCCTTTGAAGATAATCATAGGAGAGCTGTTCATAAGTGGTTGAGAGCGTTTCATGACGACTTTCAAGCTCTCGGTACTTAGCATGAAGATTTTTTATGTCTTCAACTAAGGACTGTGATGAAGGAAATATGCCCTAGAGGCAATAATAAAGTTATTATTTATTTCCTTATTTCATGATAAATGTTTATCATTCATGCTAGAATTGTATTAACCGGAAACATGATACATGTGTGAATGAATAAACAAACAACATGTCACTAGTATGCCTCTACAAGACTAGCTTGTTAATCAAAGATGGTTATGTTTCCTGACCATGAACAAAGAGTTGTTATTTGATTAACGAGGTCACATCATTAGTAGAATGATCTGATTGACATGACCCATTCCATTAGCTTAGCACACGATCGTTTAGTATGTTGCTCTGCTTTTATCCATAACATATACATGTTCTGTAACTATGAGATTATGCAACTCCGTTTACGGAGGAACACTTTGGTGCTACCAAACGTCACAACGTAACTGGGTGATTATAAAGGAGTACTACAGGTGTCTCCAAAGGCAGATGTTGGGTTGGCGTATTTCGAGATTAGGTTTTGTCACTCCGATTGTCGGAGAGGTATCTCTGGGCCCTCTCGGTAATGCACATCATGAAGCCTTGCAAGCATAACAACTAATGAGTTAGTTGTGAGATGATGTATTACGAGCGAGTAAAGAGACTTGCCGTAACGAGATTGAACTAGGTATTGGATACCGACGATTGAATCTCGGGCAAGTAACATACCGATGACAAAGGGAACAACGTATGTTGTTATGCGGTCGACCGACAAAGATCTTCGTAGAATATGTAGGAACCAATATGGGCATCCAGGTCCGCTATTGGTTATTGACCGAGAATAGTTCTAGGTCATGTCTACATTGTTCTCGAACCGTAGGGTCCGCACGCTTAAGGTTTCAATGGCGGTTATTATGAGTTTATGTATTTTGATGTACCGAAGAAGTTCGAGTCCCGGATGTGATCACGGACATGACGAGGAGTCTCGGAATGGTCGAGACATAAAGATTGATATATTGGACGGCTATATTCGGACACGGAAAGGTTCGGAAGTTTCGGAGAAAACCGGAGTGCCGGGAGGGTTACCGGAACCCCGGGGAATATGGGCCTTAGTGGGCCAAGAGGGAGAGAGAGGGCCGCACCAGAGGTGGCGCGCCCCTGTGGGAGTCCGAATAGGACAAGGAGGGGGCGCGCCCCTTCCCTCTCCCTCTCCTCTCTTTCCTTCCCCTTCTCCTTCCTAGTTGGACTAGGAAAGGGGAGTCCTACTCCAACTAGGAGGAGGACTCCCCCCTCCTTGGCGCGCCTATAGGGGCCGGCCGGCCTCCCCCTCCCTCCTTTATATACGGGGGCAGGGGGCACCCTAGAACACACAAGTATTGATCTACGGATCGTTCCTTAGCCGTGCAGCGGTGCCCCCTCCACCATATTCCACCTCGGTCATACCGTCGCAAGCTTAAGCGAAGCCCCTGCGCCGTGAAACATCAAGATCGCCACCACGCCGTCGTCTTGATGGAACTCTCCTCGACACTCGGCTGGATTGGAGTACGAGGGACGTCATCGAGCTGTACGTGTGTCAAGAACTTCGGGCGCCGGAGTAACGGCGCCGGATCGGTCGGATCGCGAGGAGAACGTCGACTACTTCCTCTACGTTGTGATCGCTTCGCCGGGTCTACGAGGGTACGTAGACAACACTCTCCCCTCTCGTTGCTATGCATCACCATGATCTTGCGTGTGCGTAGGAAAAATTTTGAAATTACTACGTTCCCCAACAGTGGCATCCGAGCCTAGGTTTTTATGGTTTGATGTTTTGCACGAGTAGAACACAAGTGAGTTGTGGGCGATACAAGTCATACTACCTACCAGCATGTCATACTTTGGTTCAGCGGTATTGTGAGATGAAGCGGCCCGGACCGACATTACGCGTACGCTTACGCGAGACTGGTTTCACCGCTACGAGCACTCGTTGCTTAAAGGTGACTGGTGGGTGCCTCTCTCTCACTTTAGTTGAACCGAGTGTGGCTACGCCGGTCCTTGAGAAGGTTAAAACGGAGTCTATTTGACGAAGTATCGTTGTGGTTTTGATGCGTAGGTGAGACTGGTTCTTGCTTAAGCCCGTAGCAGCCACGTAAAATTTGCAACAACAAAGTAGAGGACGTCTAACTTGTTTTTGCAGGGCATGTTGTGATGTGATATGGTCAAGACGTGATGCTATATTTTATTGTAAGAGATGATCATGTTTTGTAACCGAAGTTATCGGCAACTGGCAGGAGCCATATGGTTGTCGCTTTATTGTATGCAATGCAATCGCCCTTGTAATACTTTACTTTATCACTAAGCGGTAGAGATAGTCGTAGAAGCATAAGATTGGCGAGACGACAACGATGCTACGATGGAGATCAAGGTGTCGCGCCGGTGACGATGGTGATCATGGTGGTGCTGCGGAGATGAAGATCACGAAGCACAAGATGATGATGACCATATCATATCACTTATATTGATTTGCATGTGATGTTTATCCTTTATGCATCTTATCTTGCTTTGATTGACGGTAGCATTATAAGATGATCTCTCACTAAATTATCAAGAAGTGTTCTCCCCGAGTATGCACCGTTGCCAAAGTTCGTCGTGCCCAGACACCACGTGATGATCGGGTGTGATAAGCTCTACGTCCATCTACAACGGGTGCAAGCCAGTTTTGCACACGCAGAATACTCGGGTTATACTTGACGAGCCTAGCATATGCAGATATGGCCTCGGAACACGGAGACCGAAAGGTCGAGCGTGAATCATATAGTAGATATGATCAACATAAGATGTTCACCATTGAAAACTACTCCATTTCACGTGATGATCGGTTATGGTTTAGTTGATTTGGATCACGTGATCACTTAGATAACTGGAGGGATGTTTTTCTAAGTGGGAGTTCTTAAGTAATATGATTAATTGAACTTAAATTTATCATGAACTTAGTACCTGATAGTATCTTGCTTGTTTATGTTTGATTGTAGATAGATGGCTCGTGCTGTTGTTCCGTTGAATTTTAATCGTTCCTTGAGAAAGCAAAGTTGAAAGATGATGGTAGCAATTACACGGACTGGGTCCGTAACTCGAGGATTATCCTCATTGCTGCATGTAAGAGTTACGTCTGGATGCACCGCTAGGTGACAGACTGCTTCTTTGGAGCAACACCAGATGTTGTGAACGTCTGGCGAGCAAAGCTGATGACTACTCTATAGTTCCAGTGTGCCATGCTTTACGGCTTAGAACCGGGACTTCAACGACGTTTTGAACGTCATGGAGCATATGAGATGTTCCAGGAGTTGAAGTTAATATTCCAACAGAATGCCCGGATTGAGAGATATGAAGTCTCCAATAAGTTCTATAGCTGCAAGATGGAGGAGAATAGTTCGTTAGTGAGCACATACTCGTAATGTCCGGGTATTACAATCACTTGACACAATTGGGAGTTAATCTTCCGGATGATTGTGTCATTGATGAATTCTTCAATCACCGCCACCAAGCTACAAAGGCTTCGTGATGAACTATAATATGCAAGGGTTAGTAAAGACTATACCGAGCTCTTCGCAATGCTAAAGGCTGCGGAGGTAGAAATCAAGAAGGAGCATCAAGTGTTGATGGTCAATAAGACCACTAGTTTCAAGAAGAAAGGCAAAGGGAAGAAGAAGGGAACTTCAAGAAGAACAGCAAGCAAGTTGCTGCTCGGGAGAAGAAACCCAAGTCGGACCTAAGCCTGGCCGAGTGCTTCTACCGCAAGCGATAGTCCTTTGAAGCGGAACTGCCCCAAGTATTTGGCGGATAAGAAGGATGGCAAGGTGAACAAAGGTATATGTGATATACATGTTATTGATGTGTACCTTACTAGAGCTCGCAGAGCACTGGTATTTGATCTGGTTCTGTTGCTAATATTTGCAACTCAAACAGGACTACGGATTGCTTAACAACGGCAAAGGACGAGGTGACGATGCGCGTGGGAAATGGTTCCAAAGTCGATGTGATCGCGGTCGGCACGCTACCTCTACATCTACCTTCGGATTAGTTTTAGACCTAAATAATTGTTATTTGGTGCTGCGTTGAGCATAAACATTATATCTGGATCTTGTTTGATGCGAGACGGTTATTCATTTAAATCAGAGAATAATGGTTGTTCTATTTATATGAGTAATATCTTTTATGGTCATGCACCCTTGAGGAGTGGTCTATTTTAATGAATCTCGATAGTAGTGATACACATATTCATAATGTTGAAACCAAAAGATGCAGAGTTGATAATGATAGTGCAACTTATTTGTGGCACTCGCCGTTTAGGTCATATCGGTGTAAAGCGCATGAAGAAACTCCATCTCGATGGACTTTTGGAGTCACTTGATTATGAATCACTTGGCACTTATGAACTGTGCCTTATGGGCAAGATGACTAGAACCCGTTCTCGGTACTATGGAGAGAACAACAGATTTGTTGGAAATCATACATACTGAGATGTATGTGGTCCGATGAATGTTGAGGCTCGTGGCGGATATCGTTATTTTCTCACCTTCACAGATGACTTAAGCGAGATATGGGTATATCTACTTAATGAAACATAAGTCTGAAACATTTGAAAAGTTCAAAGAATTTCAGAGTGAAGTTGAAAATCATCGTAACAAGAAAATTAAATTTCTACGATCGATCGTGGAGGTGAATATTTGAGTTACGAGTTTGGTCTACATTTGAAACAATGCGGAATAGTTTCAGCAACTCACGCCACCCGGAACACCACAACGTAATGGTGTGTCCGAACGTCAGAATCGTACTTTACTAGATATGGTGCGATCTATGATGTCTCTTCTGATTTACCGCTATCGTTTTGGTGTTATGCTCTAGAGGCGGCCGCATTCACTTGAATAGAACACCGTCAAAATCCGTTGAGACGACACCTTATGAACTGTGGTTTGGCAAGAAACCAAAGTTGTCGTTTCTTAAAGTTTGGGGATGCGATGCTTATGTGAAAAAGCTTCAACCTGATAAGCTCGAACCCAAATCGGAGAAATGTGTCTTCATAGGATACCCAAAGGAGACAGTTGGGTACACCTTCTATCACAGATCCGAAGGCAAGACATTCGTTGCTAAGAATGGATCCTTTCTAGAGAAGGAGTTTCTCTCGAAAGAAGTGAGTGGGAGGAAAGTAGAACTTGATGAGGTAATAGTACCTTCTCCCTTACTTGAAAGTAGTTAAATCGCAGAAACCGGTTTCGAGACATCTACACCAAGTAGTGAGGAAGTTGATGATGTTGATCATGAAACTTGAGATCAAGTTACCGCAGAACCTCGTAGATCAACCAGAGTAAGATCCGCACTGAGTGGTGCGGTAATCCTGTTCGAAGTCATGCTACTAGATCATGATGAACCCACGAACTATGAAGAAGCGATGGTGAGCCCAGATTCATAAAATGGCTTGAGGCCATGAAATCTGAGATGGGATCCATGTATGAAAACAAAGTATGGACTTTGGTTGACTTGCCCGAGGGTAGGCAAGCAATAGAAAACAAGTGGATCTTCAAGAAGAAGACCGACGACGGTAATGTTATCGTTTATAAAGCTCGACTTATCGCAAAAGGTTTTCGCAAGTTCAAGGGATTGACTACGATGAGACCTTCTCACCCGTAGCGATGCTTAAGTCCGTCCGAATCATGTTAGCAATTGCCGCATTTTATGATTATGAAATTTGGCAAATGGATGTAAAGACTGCATTCTGAATGGATTTCTAGAAGAAGAGTTGTATATGATGCAACCGAAGGTTTTGTCGATCCAAAGGAGCTAACAAAGTGTGCAAGCTCCAGCGATCCATTTATGGACTGGTGCAAGCATCTCGAGTTGGAATAAACGTTTTGATAGTGTGATCAAAGCATTTGGGTTTGTCATGCACTTTTGGAGAAGCTTTGTATTTACAAGAAAGTGAGTGGGAGCTCAGAGCATTTCGATATTATATGTAGATGACATATTGCTGATTGGAAATGATATAGAATTTCTGGATAGCATAAAGGGATACTTGAATAAGAGTTTTTCAATGAAAGACCTCGGTGAGGCTGCTTACATATTGGGCATTAAGATCTATAGAGATAGATCAAGACGCTTACTTGGACTTTCACAAAGCACATACCTTGACAAAATTTTGAAGAAGTTCAAGATGGATCAAGCAAAGAAAGGGTTCTTGCACGTGTTACAAGGTGTGAAGTTGAGTAAGACTCAATGCCCGACCACTGCAGAAGATAGAGAGAAAATGAAAGATGTTCCTATGCTTCAGCCATAGGCTCTATCATGTATGCAATCTGTGTACGGACTGATGTGTGCCTTGCTATAAGTTTAGCAGGAGGTACCAAAGTAATCCAGAGTGGATCTTTGGACAGCGGTCAAGAACATCTGAAGCACGAAAAGGACTAAGGATATGTTTTCGATATGGAGGTGACAAAGAGCTCATAGAACGGTTACGTTGATGCAAGCTTTGACACCGATCCGGACGATTCTAAATCGCAGACCGGATCGATTTACACTAAACGGAGGAGCTGTCGGTTGGTTCAGTTCTAAACAAAGCGTCAGCGGGATCTACATGTGAAGCGGAGTACATAGCAGCTTCGAAGCAGCTAATGAAGGAGTCGGATGAAGGAGTTCATATCCGATCTAGGTGTCATACCTAGTGCATCGGGTCCAATGAAAATCTTCTATGACAATATCGAGCAATTGCCTTAGCAAAGGAATCCAGATTTCACAAGAGGACCAAGCACATCAAGAGACGCTTCAATTCCATCCGGACTTAGTCGGTGGGAGACATAGAGATTTGCAAGATACATACGGATCTGAATGTTGCGGACCGTTGACTAAGCCTCTTCCACGAGCAAAACATGATCAGCACCAAGACTCCATGGGTGTTAGAATCATTACAATGTAATCTAGATTATTGACTCTAGTGCAAGTGGGAGATCAAGGAAATATGCCCTAGAGGCAATAATAAAGTTATTATTTATTTCCTTATTTCATGATAAATGTTTATCATTCATGCTAGAATTGTATTAACCGGAAACATGATACATGTGTGAATGAATAAACAAACAACATGTCACTAGTATGCCTCTACAAGACTAGCTTGTTAATCAAAGATGGTTATGTTTCCGATCATGAACAAAGAGTTGTTATTTGATTAACGAGGTCACATCATTAGTAGAATGATCGATTGACATGACCCATTCCATTAGCTTAGCACACGATCGTTTAGTATGTTGCTACTGCTTTTATCCATAACATATACATGTTCCTGTAACTATGAGATTATGCAACTCCGTTTACGGAGGAACACTTTGGTGCTACCAAACGTCACAACGAATCGGGTGATTATAAAGGAGTACTACAGGTGTCTCCAAAGGCAGATGTTGGGTTGGCGTATTTGAGATTAGGTTTTGTCACTCCGATTGTCGGAGAGGTATCTCTGGGCCCTCTCGGTAATGCACATCACTGAAGCCTTGCAAGCATAACAACTAATGAGTTAGTTGTGAGATGATGTATTACGGAACGAGTAAAGAGACTTGCGGTAACGAGATTGAACTAGGTATTGGATACCGACGATCGAATCTCGGGCAAGTAACATACCGATGACAAAGGAACAACGATGTTGTTATGCGGTCGACCGACAAAGATCTTCGTAGAATATGTAGGAACCAATATGGGCATCCAGGTCCGCTATTGGTTATTGACCGAGAATAGTTCTAGGTCATGTCTACATTGTTCTCGAACCGTAGGGTCCGCACGCTTAAGGTTTCAATGGCGGTTATTATGAGTTTATGTATTTTGATGTACCGAAGAAGTTCGAGTCCCGGATGTGATCACGGACATGACGAGGAGTCTCGGAATGGTCGAGACATAAAGATTGATATATTGGACGGCTATATTCGGACACGAAAAGGTTCCGGAAGTTTCGGAGAAAACCGGAGTGCTTGGGAGGTTACCGGAACCCCGGGGAATATGGGCCTTAGTGGGCCAAGAGGGAGAGAGAGGGCCGCACCAGGAGGTGGCGCCCCCTGTGGGAATCCGAATAGGACAAGGAGGGCGCGCCCCTTTCCCTCTCCCTCTCCTCTCTTTCCTTCCCCTTCTCCTTCCTAGTTGGACTAGGAAAGGGAGTCCTACTCAACTAGGAGGAGGACTCCCCCCCTGGCGCAGCGCCTATAGGGGCCGCCGGCCTCCCCCTCCCTCCTTTATATATGGGGCAGGGGGCACCCTAGAACACACAAGTATTGATCTACGGATCGTTCCTTAGCCGTGCGGTGCCCCCTCCACCATATTCCACCTCGGTCATACCGTCATGAAGCTTAAGCGAAGCCCGCGCCGTGAAACATCAAGATCGCCACCACGCCGTCAGGCCGACGGAACTCTCCCTCGACACTCGGCTGGATCGAGTACGAGGGACGCCATCGAGCTGTACGTGTGTCAAGAACTCGGGGCGCCGGAGTAACGGCGCCGGATCGGTCGGATCGCGAGGAGAACGACGACTACTTCCTCTACGTTGTGATCGCTTCGCCGGGTCACGAGGGTACGTAGACAACACTCTCCCCTCTCGTTGCTATGCATCACCATGATCTTGCGTGTGCGTAGGAAATTTTTTGAAATTACTACGTTCCCCAACATGTGAACGTGTCATTTCCGCGTCCAACAGGTCATCGCTTTTGTCTAACAGTTTTTGAGTATGTTCCATAGCCTTTTGTTGTTCAGTTGCAATTTTAGCAAGTGTTTTGTAGCTGGGTTTGGATTCACAATCAGAGTCATCTTCACTTGATGTTTTAAAGTAAGCATCACGTGATTTTACCCTTGGCACCACGTGCCATGAAGCAGTAGGTGGGAGCAGGATCGTCCTTGTCATCAGCTTCAGCGTTGGTGTGGAAGTCATTGTCTTCAGTGTTGAAGATGGACTTGGCAACATAGGCTATGGCTAGAGCCAGACTTGCAATGCCAGGGTCGGACTCCTCTTCAGACTCCACCTCCACCTCCTCAGAAGCAGACTCCTCCTCCGAATCCATCTCCTTGCCAACAAAAGCACGAGCCTTGCCAGATGAGCTCTTCTTATGAGATGAAGACCTTGATGAGGACTTGGAAGAAGACTTTGAAGATTTCTTCTTCTTCTTGTCATCAGAATCATATTCCTTGCTCTTCTTCTTCTTCTTCTCATTGTCCCACTGTGGACACTCAGAGATATAGTGTCCAGGTTTCTTGCACTTGTGACATGTTCTCTTCTTGTGGTCATGAGTGGAAGCTTCATCATTTCTTGAGCTGGATCGTGAAGACTTTCTGAAGCCCTTCTTCTTAGTGAACTTCTGAACTTCTTCACAAGCATAGCAAGTTCCTTTCCAATGTCTTCGGATCATCGAACTGCAATGATTCTTCTTCAGATGAGGAAACAACTTTTGCCTTCAAAGCGCGAGTTCGCCATAGTTGGGACCATAGATATCTCTTTTCTCAGAAAGCTGGAACTCATGTGTGTTGAGCCTCTCAAGTATATCAGACGGATTGAGTGTCTTGAAGTCAGGGCGTTCTTGTATCATGAGGGCAAGGGTGTCAAAGGAGCTGTCAAGTGATCTCAGTAATGTCTTGACGATTTCATGCTTGGTAATCTCAGTGGCACCGAGAGCATGAAGCTCATTTGTGATGTCGGTGAGGCGATCAAACGTGAGCTGGACATTTTCATTGTCGTTTCTCTTGAAGCGGTTGAAGAGGTTGCGAAGAACACTGATCCTTTGATCTCTCTGGGTTGAAACGCCTTCGTTGACCTTGGATAGTCAGTCCCAGACTAGCTTCGATGTTTCCAGAGCACTCACACGGCCATACCGTCCTTTAGTCAGATGACCACGAGATAATGTTCTTGGCAGAGAGTCAGCTTGAATGAACTTCTTGACATCAGTAGGGGTGACACCTTCACCAGTCTTGGGAACGCCGTTCTTGACGACATACCAGAGGTCGACATCAATGGCTTCAAGATGCATGTGCATCTTATTCTTCCAGTAGGGATATTCAGTTCCATCGAACACGGGGCAAGCAGCGAAGACTTTGATTATCCCTACAGTCGACATAGCTAAAACTCCAGGTGGTTAAAACGAATCACACAGAACAAGGGAGTACCTTGCTCTGATACCAATTGAAAGTGCTAGTTATCGACTAGAGGGGGGGTGAATAGGCGATTTTTACGAAAGTCTTCAAAACATGGAAGTTTCGAAGACAAACAATAGAAATGACCTAATTGATATGCAGCGGAAGATAAACTACAATAAGCAAACCATAGTCAAGTATGCAATAATGTGAAGGTGCAAGACTAATAGCAGCTTAGTAGTAAGGATCAGGGTGGAAGATAGTATGAGGCCAATCAGAACAAGCAGTCACACAGTGAAGTCAAACAGGCATGGCAATCAGGCAATGACTTCACGAAGACTAACAGTAAGTAAGGAGAGTAAGAGATAGAACCAGTCACTTGTTGAAGACACATGATTTGTTGGACCAGTTCCAGTTGCTATGACAACTGTACGTCTGGTTAGGGAGGCTGAGATTCAACTCAGAAGACCGCGTCTTCACCTTATTCCCCTTGAGCTAAGGACACACAGTCCTCGCCCAATCACTCTGGTAAGTCTTCAAGTTAGACTTCCGAACCTTCACAGACTTCGTTCACCGGCGATCCACAAGGACTCTTGGATGCTCAGAATGCGACGCCTAACCGGCTGGAGGATTCACAGTCCTCAAGTATAATAAGTCTTCAGGTCATATCGACAGAAAGACTTCAGTGATGCCTAACACTCTTTGGCTTTGGGTGTTTGGGCTTTGTCCTCGCAAGGATTTCTCTCTCTCAAAGGCTTCGAGGTGGGTTGCTCTCAAACGACAAAAACCGTGCACTAACTCTGAGCAGCCGCCAATTTATGGTGTAGGGGGTGGGCTATTTATAGCCACTAGGCAACCCGACCTGATATGTTCGAAATGACCCTGGGTCACTAAGGAACTGACACGTGTTCCAACGGTCAGATTTCAAACACACACGGCAACTTTACTTGGGCTACAAGCAAAGCTGACTCATCCAGCTCTGGATAAGATTTGCTCTCATTGTCTTCGCTCGAAGACATAGGATTTGGGTTGAGCATCACTTTAGTCATCCTGACTTAGTTCACTTGGACCCCACTTAACAGTACGGTGGTTCCTATGACTCAACAAAGAAGAAAAAGGAAACAGCGAAACGACACAGTCTTCGCGCTCCATAGTCTTAACTCAATGTCTTCTCATGTCATAGCCTTCAATATGAATATCTTCACATACCACCATTGTCGTCAATGTCTTCATACATTTTTAGGGGTCATCTCCGGTAGGTAAACCGAATCAATGAGGGACACTACCTGCATTATCCTGCAATTCCCACAAACGCATTAGTCCCTCAACCAACTTTGTCGTCAATACTCCAAAACCAACTAGGGGTGGCACTAGATGCACTTACACTTCGGCCATGCCATCTCTCCCTAGCATCCGAAGTGCCTGAAAATTCAGGTGTCCAAAGCGTGCGTGACACGTCCATGCTTGTTCCTTCACGTGTGCTAGTAGGCAGACCAGATCAGTCCGATCCAAATTCAGAATGTACAATCTGTTTCTAGACCTCTTGACACGTGCCAAAAGCATCGCTGCCTATCAAAGAGATACATGAATCCATCCTCAATAACAACTTTGAAACCACGCTCTTCTAGTTGTCCCAAACTGACAATGTTGGTCTTCAATTTCGGAATTAGATAAACATCTGTCAATGCCTTGTGCTCCTCTGACTGTGTCTTGAACAAAACAGTGCCACATCCACATATTTCCACCTTGGATCCATCCCCGAATTTCACGGTTCCGATCACCCCGGTGTCTAGCTCAGTGAACTGGTTGCGGTCTCCCGTCATGTGATTGCTTGCCCGGAGTCCAAGTACCACACATTCGCTTCATTGTCGACTTTTTCTCTCTGAAGATGTACCTTCTCTTCAACTAGCTCGACCACCTCGGTGATCGGTTTACCAGTAATCTGCTTTTGTTCTTCAGTATGCACAACCATGCTCATGGGTTCCTCCTCCCAAGATTCTGCTAACTCAACTAATTCCATCATCATGCAGTTTGGCACCTCATCTGTTTGCTTAGCAATATATGCCTTCTCCTTTTCCTTATTCGGCTTGCGACACTCTGATTTGAAGTGTCCAAATATACCACAATTGTGGCACTTTATCTTTTTCCTGTCAAATTTCGGACGTGGAGCAGCTTCATCTTCTTCAACGGAGGGCTTCTTCCAGCCCTGATGCTTCTGCTCTTTCTTCCCGCTACCCCCTGCCTTTCCCTCCTTCTCATTGGCCATTAAATTTCTCCCCTGAGATTTGGTCAGGAACAACTGCTCACTCTCCTTGGGATCACCGAAACTGAGTTTAATTCTCTCATCGTGTGCTTTGAAGCGACCGACAAGATCTTCCAAGGTGAGCGTCTTCAAATCGACGCATTGCTCGATAGAAGTAACCAGCTGTATGTAACGTGGCGCTGCTGCATATAGGAACCGACAAACTATCGAGACGTCGGTCAGATTCTCGCCAAGGTCCTTGATTGCGCCCGATACTTCTGCTACCCTCCGTCAACCGACTCGCTCTCGCTCATCTTCAGATCCTCGTAATTCTTCATCAAAGTCTGAAGATTTGCTTCCTTCACGCGACTACTGCCCTGATGGAGGACCTTGATGGTCTCCCAAGTTTCTGCCGCGGTTTTCTTCCCGGACAATGTCGCATGACGTCCTTGGGCACCATAGAAAACATGGCTTTCAATGCTTGGCGATCCTTGCGATATAGAGCGGCCCCCTTTTTGTACTGATCGCCGCCTGGGTCAACGGCGTCCCAAATTTCATGGGCTTCTAGGGCGCACTCCATCTTCATCGCCCAAAGGGCGTACTCCTTGCGATCGAGCTTTGGGTAAATCACCGGTGCTCCTCCTCCCTGTAGCTTCTCGCTGGACGAGTTCTGTCCATGATCGACCTTCTTGTTCTTCTCGTCGTCAGACATCCCTCACAATGCTCTGATACCAACTGTAATGATAGCCAAGGATCGATTGAGCAGATCGCCCCTGGACCTGACGAACAAGAGAACAAACAGGAGAATAACAGAACAATAATTGTACGCCCAGAAATCTTATCGCAATAGCTCTACCTTCCTCCTTCTATTGCTTCGACTTATATAGAGTTTTACAGAGAGTTCACGCCCAACACGGCCTACTAAACTTGCCCAACATGACGTGACCCTGCTAGCCAGGTTTAAACACACATGAAGGATCGAATCCTAACTGAATACGGGACCGTCCGAAACTGCCTTATAAACTGACAATCTGGTTTACACTTTGACATGCACACGGGTGCTTATAATCCTAACAATTAAGTTGTCTTATTAGAAAGAGAAGTTTTGACATGGTGGTGTCACATGTGGTCGGATCCACCAGGTTAGACTTAGATCTGATAGGTGGCGTTCATTTCCTATCTCGGCGGCAGCGCGCCTCCCTAGAACTTTGTTGCAGCCGTCTTCGTGGTGATCGGGCTAGCGTTCTACTCCCTCCGTTCCAAAATAATTGTCTTTCTAGCCATCTCAAATGGACTACAACATACGAATGTATGTAGACATGTTTTAGAGTGTAGATTCACTCATTTTGCTCCGTATGTAGTCACTTGTTGAAATCTCTAGAAAGACAATTATTTCGGAACGGAGGGAGTATGTGGTAATGGGTGGTGCCTTAGTGTCCTGGATGCTTCATTGCATGGTGTCGGGCGATGCTGTAGTTGTCCTAGGTGCTCCCTGCACCCTCTCCGGCAGTCGCATGGATCTGACGCGCGTTGGGGAAGAAAGGGAAGGGAATCAGACGGTCCAACACTGTTCAATGTGGCGGCTCGCGTGTGATCGGCCGAAATTTGGGCCGGTCAGCCGGCGCCTAGCATCGTCCTTTCAATAAGGACAAGTATATATTATTATTTTTCATTCAATGTTCCTTTCATTTACTGTAAAATCAGATGCGCTTGAAATCATACATTTTGTTAGAGCATCTTCAACAGACGCGCAACACGTGGCGTGCTAAAATAACTTTTAG
This sequence comes from Aegilops speltoides, assembly GCA_021437245.1. Taxonomy (NCBI): domain Eukaryota; kingdom Viridiplantae; phylum Streptophyta; class Magnoliopsida; order Poales; family Poaceae; genus Aegilops; species Aegilops speltoides. The sequence goes on from CM038142.1 coordinate 29,853,662, forward strand.
GGTGCCGAAATAGTATATCTTTACGCGCAACAGAGCATTGGCTCCAGCGGCCGCTGCAAAATATTGCGCGCCCGAGCCGCTTCGGCAGGCGCTGCACAAAAACGAAGCGCGCGAGCAATCAGAGCATATACAGACAATATTTGAAACAACATATAGATAAATAAAATTCAACGATACGAGTAGCATAGTTCAACACAACACCGCAAACTAGTTCGATACAAATAAAAATAGATAATAAACGATACTACGGTGAAAATATACTAGAAACGACTCCTTGTCGTCCTCCTCCTCGGTGGTGTAGTCCGGCGACGACAGAAACACGTCATCCCACCGAGGATTGTTGTCTTCGAAGATCGATGCATTTCCCAGTTCGCACTGCGATATCGCCAGTGCCTTCCGCCGACGCCCGTCCGTCCGTTCTGCGGCTCGCTTTGCCCTCCTCTCCGTCCAGAAGGCGTTCTCGGTGGCGACGTCCTGCGGGTAGCGTTGACGCCACTCTGCCATGACGTACTCGTCCGCCTCCCGCCTACGGTGTTCGCGGCGGGCCTCGTCGGTTATTAGCTGTGGCGAAGCCGCGAGTTCATGTGCCTGCTGGCACGTCCGCACGTCGTCGAAGTTCATCTGCGAACGTGGCCTCGAGAGGCGCCACGCCGCCGCGTCGTTCGCGCGGGCGGCCTCGTGGGCGGTCTCGAACGTCCCGAGGCCGAGACGCATGCCATCGGAGCGGATCTCCAAATAGAACATGCGGGAGGGGCGGGCGCGGACGCCGCGGTAGCCGGAGCAGCTCCGGGCACGCGGTGGCATGTTGGCGGCGGGGGAGAAGGCGCGGCGGCGTAGGGAGAAGGGCGTGGCGGTGGAAGCGGGGCGCTGGATGCGAGGAAGAAGGGGGTGGCGAGGAAGAAGTAGGCGATCGAGTGGCGGTTGGCGGGCTCGGCCGCGCGCGTTTTATAGAGCACGCCAGGCCGCTTTTTCGCGCGCGCACGCGATATTTTCCCGCGCGCCGGAGCCTCCCACGTCTGCTGGAGCGCGCCAAACCACTCCACGCATGCTAAAACATGATTTTTTTTCCCGCGCGTGCAATATATAGTGCGGCTGTTGGAGATGCTCTCAAGCAATCCGAGAGATAAACAAAATTACGGGCGGCAACCACGCAGAATCCATCCATGCATGTCAATGCATTTGCCTCACGACCCAAGGGAAAAACAAACGAAATAAAGCACGGGGAAGATATTCCATGCATATACAAAAGGAAAGAGGACTATCTTCCATGCCAATGTGCTGCGCGCGTTGATGCCGACCGACCTGGGTTCATGCACGATCCAGATCGAAACCCTCGCCGCATCCGCCGACCATGCCGCCGCTGCCGGACGAGCTTATCGAGGAGATCTTCCTCCGCCTCCCGCCGGACGAGCCCGAGTGCCTTGTGCGCGCCTCCCTTGCCAGCAAGTTCTGGCTCGTACTCCTCACCAGCGCTCGATTCCGCGGCCGCTACAGCGATCTCCACGGAGGCCGCCCGGCCACCATGCTGGGCTTCTTCTATACCTGGCCGAAGGACGGCGGCCCGAAGGGGAAGGAACCTGCGCCATACCCACACTTCGTCCCCACCACGAAATTCGCCGCGCGCATCCCCGCCGACGACGAGTGGAGAGAGTGGGAGTGGGACAGGGACCTCGCCGCGTGGGACTGCCGCCATGGCCGCGTGCTCTTCGGGGAGAGGGATCGGGGGCCCGGGCAGCTCATTGTCTGGGACCCCATCACGGCGGACTGGACGGACCTGTACGCGTCCAGAGGCTTCACTGAGGCCAGCAGCCGTGCCGCAGCCGTGCTTTGTGCCAGGACCGGCTGTGGCCATCGCCGGTGTTACTGGGGCCCCTTCCTGGTGGTCTTCGTCTACCTGTTCGACACCGTTGCGTACGCGGGCGTTTTCGAGGACACTACTCGAAGGCGCATCGAGACGTGCTCTGGTCTCGATCTCCCGTTTCATGCACGCATCGAGCCAATGCCCCCTGTCCTCGCCGGAGACGCGCTTCACTTCATGCTCGCGTATGAGGATGATGATCATCCTGTAGGAGTTCTCAAGTACAATGTCGGCTCAGATCGCCTGTCACTGATCGATGCGCCATGTCCGTGGTCTATCACTGCCGGTGCCTCTATCCTCCTCATGGCGATGGAGGATGGCAGCTTGGGGTTTGCACACGTGTATGGGTCAACCCTCTCCGTATGGTCAAGGCAGATAGGGTCCGACGGAGTTGCGGCATGGACTCGAGCTAGAGTCATCCATCTCAAGGAACTTCTCCCAATTCAAAATCCTGAGAAAAGAGCTATTAGGTTGGTTGGATCTGTGGAGGGCAGTGATGTCATTTTCGTGGCCACAGACCTTGGCATCTACCAAATGAAGCTCAATACACTACACTGGAGAAAGCTATGGAAGAGTGAAAAATTATGTGCTTTGTTTCCGTACATGAGTTTCTACGGTCCAGAAGGTATATCTATACTTGTATCTCCTTTTGTCATCTTGAAACAATTCTTATTTAAGTAATAATGTGTCAGTAAGTGGAACAAGAAACAAATATTTAATGTTTAATCAGATCAAGAGTTATATTTGATATTTCAGTTAATGATATATATAGATTGTGTGTTCGAGCAAACTTTGGGTACTAGTAGAAATCTAATGTTACATATCTGAGGTGTTTCTGTCAAGAAGATTAGAAGCATATTAGAAGGGGGAATTACTTATGTGGTATGTGGGTGGAGGTTCTTTTGAATCTCTAACTGGTGTTTGTGTTCTTCAAGGTGCTAACTTGTCTCTTAATGAACCAGAGTTGGCAGAATTTGCCAAGATGGAGGACGAAGCGATTGAGGCTGAAGTAACTGAGGATGAGGATGAAGCAATTGGGGATGAAGTTACTGAGGATGAGGATTAAGCAATTGAGGCTGAAGTAACTGATGATGAAGCAACTGAGGATGAGGACGCTATCTAGCTAGTTTATATTTATTAATTATTATGTGGTGTTGTACTATGATCCATATTCAAACACCAATATAATGTTGCTAGTGCTATGCACCTATGCTATTTGCTGACTAAATATTGTACTGTTTGTCTGCCACCTATGCTATGTACAATATGGAACTTCTCAATGTTTGATTGTGTCTTATTGGCTCTTCGTGCCTTGTTTTAGTCTTCTTTGTTGTTGTCTAATAATGCCCAGATCAATACTTTATTGAGCTAAATTTCTGAGTTCTCTCCCTTGATTCTACAGGTCGTGCGGCCATGCCTGAGTTGTTCAGGATCTCATTTATTTCTAAAGCTTGCCTTGCCTATATTCGCGTGCAAGTGATTCTGCCAATTGGTATAATAAGCAATTCTGCTCGACAATCTTTTGAAATATTTCAGGCATGTGAGAAAGGACGGATGACTACTGTAATTCCCTTCAATTCAATGGTGTTTATTTGCTTGCAGCATTGTCATTCATATGATGCATGCTGCCTGATATGATTCATGTGCCATGACTAATACCACTAGTGCAGAACCGGGTAATAGCACCGGTTCGTAAGGCCCTTTAGTGCCGGTTTCATAACCGGCACTAAATTGTGGTCACTAAAGGCCCCCCCTTTAGTACCGGTTCAGCACGAACCGGTGCTAAAGGGCAACCACGTGGCACGAGCCAGCTCCGGGCTCGAGTTTTAGTACCGGTTGGTAAGACCAACCGTACTATAAGGTTTGGGGGTTTTATTTTATGATTTCTTTTTCATTTAATTTTGTGTTTCCATTTTAATTCTTTTTCGTTTGCTGGTATTTTATGATACTACACATTGTACATGTTATGCATATATATATCATCAATGTCTCACAAACCACCATATTAATTAATTCACACATACACACGTGTATAGCTATATACAATTTCTCCTACATATGCATGTTGCCTTCGGAGCCAGTGGCATTAGCCTAATTGATGCCTTCGGAGCACGATGACAATTGGAAGTGGTTTTCATGGGGGCGGTAGCGGTAATAGTATTCTCCTTCGGATTTATGACCTGGTCGAGCAAAAATCCGCTATTTCCTCTTGAAGTGCTTCTACGCGCTCCGTTTCTAGGAGCTTCTCCCGCACCTCTTCGAACTGTTAAGAAGGAGATCAATATGCATGTGTATTAGTTGTGTGACTAGATATCGATAATGGTGTAAAAATTGTGAATTGTGTTCTGACAAGCGTACCCATTCCTGTCTTTGAGATCTGCTCCTTTCGGACGCCATCATGCGAATGTTCTCGCAAACGCAGAATGCACACGATCAGTCCCCTGCGCCTGCTTCAGGGCCTTTACGAGAATGGAATTTGATTAGATAATAATTAATCAAGCATTAAATTAAAGAGATGGCAGCTAGCTAGCTAGCTAGTACTACTTAATCACTTACCTTGGGTCGAAACCATTTAAGCTTTTTTTTCCATTCGCCTTCCGTGACGCTGATGAACCTTGCCCAAGCCCTGCCCGCCGACAAAGAAAATGAATAAAGGGGTTATTAAATTGTTCATATCATGAAATGACGAACTAAATAGGCCGAGATATATATAGTTAATAATGATTGAAATTACCTGTTGACTATCCCAAACAAGATGTTATAGTCAGTTTTTTCTGAGAGTAGTGAGTCCAGTACTTCAACTGTTCCGGTGTCAACTTTAATGATACACAAGATCCAGTGAAATCTGCATGCACACACGTTTGCATGTCTTAATTAAGCGGGCATATGTAAGCAAAAACATGTAGCTAGCTAGTAGGCAAAAACAGAGAATTTGTAGTACAAGACAGTGTGACTCACTGGAAGTTGTAAGGAAGTAGTATATCTTCATTGTATTTGAGGCGCTTCAAGAACTCTATCATGTTGTCCTCTACGTTCTTTTGCTGACGTGGATTTATTAGCCATCTGTATTAATTAACGTTGTTTGGGTCAATGAACCCAATGCCAAAGCGTCCACCTTTTCTCATTTCATACATCTTCATCCTGCATAATACCACAGAAAAGAATATAGTGAGGATAATTACAGGTAATGATTGATCAAAAGGATCACTACAGCTAGTTTGAGACTTAAATTACAGAAAGAAATCACTTACAGACAATAGTAACTGACGATAGATTTGTCGAGTGCGTCTTGATTGTATAACTGAAACAGTTCAGTATACTCAACGGACACAGCTTTCTCATGAAAGTAATGCTCCTCCTTGACATTCACCATGAGGGACAATCGATCTGAAATCTTGGTAATGTTCATGTACCATTGATGCAATTCATACATTCTCGTTGGGAGGTTCTTGACCTTGTCTGGCTCGACCAAAGGTTGGCCCCGGACATATTTCTGTTTTATTTCATCCTCTCTAAGCAAAGGCATGGGCTCGATCTCGAGGAGTTGTCCAACAGTGATGTTGAGAACTTCAGCCTGCATTATATGCTCCTCCGTTATTACCACATTGCCCACCTCGAACGCAATCGTTTGCCCACAATAATATTTGGCCACAGATCGTCACGTGTTGTTGGCACAACAAGCGAGGGGATCGATTGCGCCGCCTGTTCTCCCAGCTGGGGAATGGTTTTCCCACATTTTTTGACAACTGCTTCTTGTTTGCTCGATCCCGATGTAGACGTGCTCGCCTCCCTTTGTAGACGTGCTCGATTATGTGGCGCTCATAGTCTGTGTCAACAGGCTTGGGAGCTGGTGGTTGAGCCATACGAATGAAGTGGTCAATCGTTTCCTCATGCACTTTCTCCCTTGGCGGCGGTGGCGGTTTCGGTGCAAAATGGGCTTCCACCTCGGCCTTCGATATGGCTGCGATTTCCTCCTTGGACCTGTCATAAGCCCTCTGCGGAAGAGGCGTGAGGCTTGGACCATATTTATATCGCTTGCCTCCTTTGTATTTCTGTACTACCTCGACTCGTACCACTCACGCACCATAGCTGCGGGTGTCTCTTCTGCGATTGCTGAGGCGGCGGAGACGGCTGACGGGGCTGAGTTGGACGAGGAGGAGTGGCCTGAGGTTGTGCCGGACTTGGAGGAGGAGTGGACGTCTGACGCTGTGGCGGACTTGGAGGAGGAGGAGTGGCCTAACACTTTGCCGGACTTGGAGGAGGAGTGGCCTGACACTTTGCCGGACTTGGTGGACTTGCAGGAGCGGGAGTCTGCTGACTCGGTGGCGGACTTCAACAAGGAGTCGGCTGACGCGGTGTCGGTGGCCTTCGAAAGATGATGAAATCCTTTTTCCATAGGATGATACGATGTTTGGCCTCTCCGAGAAAGCGCTCACCGTCACCTCCAGGAATGTCAAGCTGTAGCTCCGAATATGGTGGGTCCACCACCTCATCAACCAAGACACGAGCATAGCCCGCTGGAATCGGGTTGCAATGGAAGGTTGCCTCGGGGGGATTTGTAAAAGCAACGCCGTCCGCCACCTTCATGGATATGTTCTTCATTTTGATGTGTAGCTCGCAGTTAGTGTTCTCCGTGATGTCATCCACGGGGTATCTACCCAGCATTGCGTCGTCCGGGACGGAACCCACACTGCTTCTCGGCATGGATGGGCCGGTGCTATCCAATGATGGATCATCCGCTAGCTGCTGCAGCTGCTGAGACCCCCTTTGCTGGGTAAGTGAGTCGATCTGCTCCTGCTGCCGCTGGAATTTGACTGCCAATTCCGCTTGACTTGCTTCTAGGCCTTGAAGGCGTTCATAGTCCCGCTTCCTTTGCTCCTCCTCTATCTTCCTCTTCTTCTCCTCCGCAATCTTCTTTCTCGCACGGGTTCTGTAGTGGGTGTTCCATTCTAAAAACCCCTCATACCACGGAATAGCGCCCTTGCCTCGTGTTCTTCCCGGGTGTTCAGGATTTCCGAGGGCACGCGTAAGCTCGTCGTTCTCTCTGTTGGGCTGGAACACCCCTGATCGTGCCTCTTCTATTGCAACAAGTATCGCATCGTCGGCTCCCTTCGGACTTGCCCTCGTCGAAACATTGCCTGTCTCCGGGTCCAACTCCCCCCCATGCGCATAGAACAAAGTCCTGACCCTGGGGGGGGGCCAGCTCTTAGTAACCGGAGTGACACCTGCATCCTCCATCTCTTTCTCAGACTTATCCCACTTAGGCATTGCCACCGCATAGCCACCTGGCCCGAGCTTATGGAACTTATCCTTTTTTCGCATTCTTCTTGTTTATTCTCGACCGTTCCTTAGCTAATTCCGAATCCTTGAATTTCACGAAATCGTCCCAATGAGCACGTTGGTTCTCTAGTGTTCCCTTGAATACCGGAGTCTTCCTTCCTCCCTTGACGTACTTGTTCCATTCACGATTCTTGTGGTTCTTGAATGCAACCGCCATCTTCCTAAGAGCAGCGCCCTTGACTTTCTCGCACATCCGCTTCGTGAAATGATCCGTAGGATGAAATGTTCCATGAGAGTATCCCAAAGCGATCTTTTGATTCTTGTCGACAAAAGTAACATCCGGATGTGGCTTTGCTGGCTCTCTCCATTCTTGAAGTTTGATCGAGTTGGTCCTTCACAAGAACTCTGACCGACGAACTAACTTGTCCGCAATCTTCTTAGGCGCTAATGGTTCGCCAAGAGGGCTGCATGCCTCGATATTGTACTTTACGCCTCGCTTCAACTTTTGTTCGGGCCTCGTTTCGTCCTTTTGCTCAAGATTTGCTCGATCCGGATGGCTGAAAGAAAAAGATTGATTCGTTAATATATCTTCAAGTTATTTAAAACATGTGATGATCACCAGATGCCTGCTTATATAAATATATATACCTCGCCGGTCTTTGTTGTTTCAGATCAACATGTTCTTCGTCATCGTCATAATCGTAGTTCATGACTTCATCAATTCGGTCGTCGCGATCGAATATCATATCACCCTCTCCGTGTTGTTTAGAAATTGAGCCGCCATAATCTTCTTCATTCGATCATCATCCGCCCACAGATCATATCGAACATGGTCTGTTCTCCCTCTCTGTCGGTATTGTCCGCCATAGCTTTTATTTAACTAATCCAAAAGAAATATAAAACAATTTAGTATTCAAATTACATCGTCTCAATAATAGATATAATCTCAATACATCGTCTAGAATAATAGATATAATCTCAATACATCGCCTCGAATAATATATAATATTGAATAGTACATCACTGGCTAGGTAGCTAATAAAGATCGAATACTGAAGAATCTAGGACACTCGCGGTTCTCGGGCGCGGGCGGTGGACACCCAAAGAGAAGGAACCTCACAGATCATAGCTGAAGTGAGATCCTCAAGAAACTGCCAGTATTGGAGAACCTGCCGCCTCTAACGCAACCATATAGCGATGGACGTGCTCGTCCTCCTCTCGACACGGCGATGTACCACCTCCGGCGGGCCGGGTCCTCCAAGACCAAATCGCCCACGCTAACGCCACCAAACGAGATCGGTCGACGACGGACCCGGGCGGGTTCTCATCAAGCGGCGCGCCCGCACCTCCAGTGCCAGCCGGCGGAGCCCAGTCCGGACATTGGTCGGCTGGACGTCGTCATGACGGGTCGACGGTGAGGATGCGGCCGGCATCGTCGAGAACAAATACTAGCTATATGCCCCAAAAAGTAACATTTTTTAATGATTGGATTTTGATAACTAAAATTTCTAACATTTCTATATAACACTAATTATGCTATCATTGCATATGTCAAAAATCTATATACTATTTCATACTAATTAAGCATCTAACACTAAAACAGAAAACACAACTTCTATACATCCATTAAAAACTGAAAAACAACATTATATAAAAAATTTCCATACTAATTAAACACTAATTATATCCATCTAACATGCATTCATACATATATAATAGTGAAAAAATAATAATCTAAATAATCTAAACTAATTAAACATACAAAGTACGTATATACTAATATATACATGCATTAATTCATACATATGTACGTGTGTGTGTGTGTGTTCTCATCATGCATGCTTGTGTGTGTGTGTATGGGCTCGGGGATGGGCGGCGCCCATGGTGGCCGCCGGGGGCGAGGGAGAGGGGTTAGAGGGGGAGAGCTCACAGCGGGGCGACGGCGACGGCGAGGCGACGGCCGGGGCGACGACGGCGGGGACGGCGCGACGGGGACGGGGACGGCGCGACGGGGACGGGCCCGGGTCGGCGACGGAGACGAGGGCGGCGACGGGGACGGGGGCGGCGACGGAGACGATCGAGGGCGGCGGCGACGGCGATGGAGACGGAAACAGAGGAACAAACAGAGAGGGAAGACAAAATTTTCGGACGTGTTGTATATACACCTTTAGTACCGGTTGGAGCCACCAACCGGTACTAAAGGCCTGTTTTGGCCAGGCCAAGCGGCGGGAACCGCACCCCTTTAGTACCGGGTCGTGGCACCAACCGGTACTAAAGGCCCCCCCTTTAGTACCGGTTGGAGCCACCAACCGGTACTAATGGCGCTGCCACCCGCAGTGCGCTATGTTTAGTCCCACCTCGCCGAGCGAAGGGCAGCCGCACTGATTTATAAACCCAGCCGCGGCTGCCCTTTCGAACTCCTCTATATAGCAGGCTTCTGGGCCTAACTAGGGCGCGCTGCCCTGTGAGCCTGCTGGCCCTTCTGGACCTGCATTTGCACACCCTAGGTCTGGCAGGCCCACCAGGCAGTGCCCCAACATTTTTTATAAATTTTTTTCTTTTCTGCATTATATTTTTGCTTTATTTATTTTTGTGTTGTTTTTTTGTGTATTTAGAGTTTCTTCGTGAATATTTTTGCTTTAGGTACAAAAAATTACAAACTTTCTGTTAGTGCCCGTAGTTTTCAAATTTGAATAGTTTAAATTTTCAATTATTTGAAATTAGTGTGAATCACTAGTTTGTGAATAACTTAACTTTGAAAAAGTTTTTCAGTGATTCTTTTTCTTATGTTTAATATTAGTGTGTTTTATCATTATATTCAATTTAGTAATGCTTAGGTTTTTAAAAATGAAATGCCTTTGTAACAGTTCAGTTTTCGTCGGAAACCCTGATACTTCGAAAGAGATTGTCCATTTTGTACACGAAGTGCATCCAGCTTTTTCCGTAACCCTCTCTACTTTCTTGCACATGCTATTTGTATGAAATTATGATACCATGCCAACTTTCAACCTTTTCTGAGTTCATTTGAAATGCTTTTCAATTTCAGGGTCATTTAGCTGGAAAAAAAATCAATAAATGCATGAAAAGAATTTGTTTGCACATAAAATTTCTTCGCGTTTCAAATGCCAAAACACATAACTACCCTAACTATTACAAACATTCCCTCCTGGGTGTGAAACACAGAAGAAAGTGATGATAGTGAAGCCGATCACATTCCCTCCTGGGATGCTCGGGTCAATATTCACTGTGAATGGAGCAATTTCATCAAACTTTTCATAATCTTCTGACTTGTCTGTCTTGTCATCCACTCCCACGATGTTTTTCTTCCCAGAAAGAACTATGTGCCGCTTTGGCTCATCGTACGATGCATTCGCTTCCTTATCTTTTCTTTTTCTTGGCTTGGTAGACATGTCCTTCACATAGAAAACCTGTGCCACATCATTGGCTAGGACGAATGGTTCGCTCGCATACGCAAGATTGTTGAGATCCTTGTTGTCATTCCATACTGCGGGTCTTCCGTTACCCGCCTCGTGTCATATTGACCCATTTGCACCAAAACAAAGGGACCTTTAAACCACGCCGATAGTCAAGTTCCCATATGTCCTGTATATAACCATAATATGTTTCCTTTCCCGTCTTGGTTTCTGCATCAAAGCGGACACCACTGTTTTGGTTGGTGCTCTTCTTATCTTGGGCGATCGTGTAAAATGTATTACAATTTATCTCGTACCCTTTGAAAGTCATTATATTCGAAGATGGTAACTGGGACAACAAGTACAGGTCATCTTTAATAGAGGTGTCATGCATGGTACGTGTCTGCGACCAGCTAGCGAAACTCCTGGTTTGTTCACGTGTAATCCAGTCATCAGACCGCTCCGGGTGTTTGGAGCATAGCAAATTCTTGTGTTCATCCATATACGGAGCCACCAAGGTGGAATTCCGTAGAACTGTGTAGTGTGCTTCAGTGAGAGAATGTTCGTCCATACATATTATTTGTTCCTCCTAGCGTGTTTTTCCATCCGATCGCCCTTATGCCGCGATTCAGAACACCAATCGCTTAATGTCGAATAAAGTCAATACAAAACTCAATGACCTCCTCATTTTGATGGCCCTTGGAGATGCTTCCTTCGGCCTAGCATGGTTATGAACATATTTCTTTAAGACTCCCATGAACCTCTCAAAGGGGAACATATTGTGTAGAAATACTGGGACCCAAAACGTTAATCTCTTGGCAGAGGTGAACTAGGACATGCGCCATGATGTTGAAGAAGGATGGTGGGAACACCAACTCAAACTGACAAGACATTGCGCCAAATCATTTTGTAACCTTGGTATGATTTCTGGATCGATTACCTTATGAGAGATTGCATTGAGAAATGCACATAGCTTCACAATGGCTAATCGAACGTTTTTCGTAGAAGCCCCTCAATGCAACCGAAGCGATATGCCATAATCACGTGGCAGTCATGAGACTTTAGGTTCTGGAACTTTTTCTCTGCCATGTTTATTATTCCCTTTATATTGGACGAGAAGACAGACGGTACCTTAATACTGAGCAGGCATTCAAAGAAGATTTCCTTCTCTTCTTTGGTAAGAGTGTAGCTTGCATGACCCTGATGTATGCCGTCTTCTCCGTGCATACGTTGCTGGTCCTCCCGTGCCTCAGGTGTATCTTTTGTCTTCCCATACACGCCCAAGAAGCCAAGCAGGGTCACGCAAAGATTCTTCGTCACGTGCATCACGTCGATTGTGGAGCGGACCTCTAGGTCTTTCCAATATGGCAGGTCCGAAAATATAGATTTCTTCTTCCACATGGATGCGCGCCCGTCAGCGTCCTTCGGAACAGGTTGTCCGCCAGGACCCTTTCCAAATATCACCATCAAATCCTTGACCATATCATGAACATCAGCACCAGTACGGTGGCGAGGCTTCATCCGGTGATCCGCCTCACCTTTGAAATGCTTGCCTTTCTTTCTTACGGGAGCCTGCTCGGAAGAAATCGACGATGTCCCAGGTACACATTCTTCTTACAACTATTCAAATATATACTCTCGGTATCATCCAAACAGTGCGTGCATCCGCGGTATCCCTTCTTTGTATGTCCTGAAAGGTTACTGAGAGCAGGCCAATCATTGATGGTCACGAACAGCAACGCCTTTAGGTCAAATTCTTCCCCCATGTGCTCATCCCACGCACGTACACTGCTCCATTCCACGCTTGTAAGAGTTCTTCAACTAATGGCCTTAGGTACACATCAATGTCGTTGTCGGGTTGCTTAGGGCCTTGGATGAGCACTGGCATCATAATGAACTTCCGCTTCATGCACAACCAAGGAGGAAGGTTTTACAAACATAGAGTCATAGGCCAGGTGCTATGGTTGCTGCTCTGCTCCCCAAAACGATTAATGCCATCTGCGCTTAGACCAAACCATACGATCTTTGCGTCATCTGCAAACTCCTTCGCGTAGTTTCTTTCGATTTTTCTCCACTACGACCCGTCAGCGGGTACTCTCAACTTTCCGTCTTTCTTACGGTTTTCTCTGTGCCATCGCATCGCCTTGGCATGCTCTTTGTTTTGGAACAAACGTTTCAACCATGGTATTATAGGAGAATACCACATCACCTTGGCAGGAATCTTCTTCCTGGGGCGCTCGCCCTCGACATCGCCATGCTCATCGCGGCTGATCTTATAGCGCAATGCACCACATACCGGGCAAGCGTTCAAATCCTCATACTCACCGCGTAGACGATGCAATCACTAGGGCATGCATGTATCTTCGCACCTCTAACCCTAGAGGGCGATAACCTTCTTTGCTTCAGACGCATTTACGGGCAATTCGTTGTCCTTTGAAGCATATCATTTATCATTACCAAGAACTTTCCAAATCCCTTGTCGATACACCATTCTCTGCCTTCCATTGCAGCAATTCCGGTGTGGTCCCCAGCTTTTTCTTGTCACCCACGCAATTCGGGTACAACAATTTTTGTGATCCTCTAACATGCGCTGCAACTTCTTCTTCTCCAAATCACTTTGCTAGTTTTCTTTGCATCGGCAATGGCCCGACCTAGATCATCAACGGGCTCATCGATGCCTCTTCTTCAGCTTCTTCCGCATTGCCGGCTCAGCTTCTTCCCGCATTACGCTCAGCTTCTTCCCCATTGTTGTATCATCGTATTCAGGAACCCATGGCCGGGATAGTTGTCGCCGTCCTCTTCTTCTTCATTGTCTTCCATCATAACCCCTCTTTCTCCGTGCTTGGTCCAAACATTATAGTGGGGCATGAAACCGACTCAAACAGTGGACATGAATGGTTCTTGACGAGAGTAATAGCGACCATTCTTACAGCCAAGACATGGACAAGGCATAAAACCATCCGCCCGCTTGTTTGCCTCCAAGCAAGCGAAAAGTATGCCCGCCTCAACGAACTAGGGAGACCATCGGTCATCGTACATCCATTGCCGGCTCATCTTCATTACACAACACCGAATAGACCAAATTAAGACAAGTTCATACATAAAGTTCATACAACACTTAAATGCAACAAACAAATAACTCTCTAGCTAAAGCATTTAAATGCAACAACAAATGCGATCAAGATCGCAACTAAGGTAACAATTGATCCAATAGCATAATGATACCAAGCCTCACTATCGATGGCATATTTTCTAATCTTTCTAATCTTCAAGCGCATTTTCTCCATCTTGATCTTGTGATCATCGATTTACATCGGCAACATGCAACTCCAATTCCATCTTCTCCCCCTCAATTCTTTTCAATTTTTCTTTCAAGTACTCGTTTTCTCTTTCAACTAAATTTAACCTCTCGACAATAGGGTCGGTTGGAATTTCCGGTTCACATACCTCCTAGATAAAAATATCTATGTCAACTTGATGGGCATAATTTGTCATAAACACGAAATGCAACAAATAGTTTTAAAAGAGAATATACCACATCCGAATCATAACAAGGACGAGGGCCGACGGGGACGGATATCAAAACCATGGCACTATGTATAACAAACAATGTACGGGTAAGATAATTATTATACGAGTAACTATATATCCAAATCACACAAACATCAATTTTTAATATAAAAATTCATGAACAAGAGGCTCACCACAAGGTGGTGCCGCGACGGACGGTCAAAAGGGCGATCGACGGTGGTTACGACGGAGATTTAGAAGGCACTAAGTAAACCACACCTACATATGCAAACTAAGTGTTATTTTTGACCTCAAATTGCATATAAATCAAATACTAGCATATATATATATTTCCTCCCAAATTACTAAACTCACAAATTAATAACTATATAAAGCATTGCAAGAGCTAATCTAGCAATGAGAGATGAAAGGACAAAGTTGCTAACCTTTGTGATCACTTGAATGGATGGGGGCCTTCAAATCTTGACAAAATTTGTGCAAAATGTGTGATGAGCTCGAGGGGAGAAGAGGAAGAACAGAGAGGAGAGGAGAGGGGAAAGGGGGGAGAACAGAGCGAGCTGGACGAAGGGTTTATATGCAGGAGGACCTATAGTACCGGTTCGTGGCACGAACCGGTACTAAAGGTGCTGGAGGAGGCCCAGACTGACAACATCCTGCCACCACTCTCATTAGTACCGGTTCGTGGCACGAACCGGTGCTAAAGGTTAGCCACGAACCGGTACTAATGAGAGCGGCCTGGCTAGCCGTTGGAACCGGCACTAATGTATACATTTGTGCCGGCTCAAATACAAACCGGCACTAATGTGCTTCACGTTTGACCCTATTTCTACTAGTGTACTGTGCTTGCTCTGTAGATTCGCGAACCTTGCAAATCAAGTATAGCATATCATCCTCCAAATCCGTGGACAAAGGGAATTTGTAGTCAACTTGTTGAGCTCTATAATCTATCAAACCTGGAGATGAATCAGAAATTTGACATCGAGGTTTTTGTCAACCTTTTTTGGTTGAATCTGTATCTTTTGTTCTGCTGTTACAATGTATAACTGCTACTATTGTTTGCGATTCTAGGTCTTTTTTAAGAACCTCAGTGCGGACATCAAAGATGTATAACCAACTTCCCTTCTTAAAGATCGAGGACGTCAAGTTGAAGGAAACCTAGATTCTTTAAACAAAGATTATGAGTACCCCTTGGCCTGCTAGGTGAGGGCAATGGGGTGGATCAGGCTAAGTGCATGATCTGTTCCAATATAGTATGATCATGTTCATTTCTACCTTCAGTACAATATTGGCTGGGTTCTTCTCTTGATTGGAATTATTACTCTCATGCATAGAATGCATTTGCTTGCACATGAGGATAAATTTTATATGACTGCTTCTGGAAATATGAACGTGTTTTACATGATAGAGTTACTAGGTTCACCAAAGTCGTATGACTGTTCTATCTATAATAGTTACCCTGGTTGTATAAATACTAAGCGATGGAGGATGATAGCTTGGGGTTTGCACAAGTTAATGGATTTATCCTCTACCTATGGTCAAGGAAGATGGGGTGCGACGGAGTTGCGGCATGGACTCGAGCTAGAGTCATCCATCTCAAGGAACTTCTCCCAATTCAAAATCCTGAAAAAAGAGTTATTAGGTTGGTCGGATCTGTGGAGGGCAGTGATGTTATTTTCGTGGCCACGGACCTTGGCATCTACCAGATGAAGCTCAAGACACTACGGTGGAGGAAGCTATGGAAGAGTGAAAATTTTCATGCTTTGTTTCCATACATGAGTTTCTACGATCCACAAGGTATATCTATATCTGTATCTCGTTTTGTCATGTTGAAACAACTCATATATAAGTAATAATTTGTCAGTTAGTGAAACAAGAAGATTATTTAATATTGTGTGTTGAAGCAAACTTTGGGTGCTAGTAGAACTTTAATGTTACATATCTGAAGTGTTTCTGTCAAGAAGGTTAGAAGCAGATAAGAAGGTGGAATTACTTATGTGGGATGTAGGTGGAGGTTCTTTTGAATCTCTAACTAGTGTTTGTGTTCTTGAAGTTGCTAACTTGTCTCTTAATGAACCAGAGTTGGCAGAATTTTCCAAGATGGAGGACGAAGCAATTGAGGATGAAGGAAATGAGGGTGAGGATTAAGAAATTGTGGCTGAACTGGCTGATGATGAAGCAACTGAGGATGAGGACGCTATCTAGCTACTCCCTCCGCCCCATAATATACGATCGTTTGGCAAGCTGTTTTAGCTTGCAAAACAATCTTATATTATGGGACGGAGGGAGTAGTTCATAATTTATTATGTGGTGCTGTAATATGATCCATATTCGAACGCCAATGCTGCTAGTCCCATGCAGCTATGCTATTTGCTAACTAAATAATGTATTGCCACCTATGTTGTATACAATATTGAACTTCTTAATGTTTGGTTGTGTCTTGTTAGCACTTCGTGCCTTGTTTTAGTCTTCTTTGTTGTAGACTGCTGCTAGATGGACACATGGAATTTGGAACTTGGTGCCCGGATCAATGATTTACGACAATCAGTTTCTGAGTTATCTCCCTTGATTCTATAGGCCGTGCGGCCATGCCCGACTATTTGCATGCAAGTGATTCTACCAATTGGTATATTAAGCAATTCTGTCTGACAATCTTTTGAAATATTTCAAGGGCCGAGTTAGTTCCAGCGCATCAGGTCTTGAGGGAGAAGTCATCGAGAGGGGCGAGGGAGGGCTCCTGGGCTGGCTTAGGTGGATGTGGTGGAATAGAAGGAAAATACATCGGTGCATGGAAGGGGATTGGAAGGACAAAGCATACAGAGAAAAATATTGCGTGAGGACTCTTTAGTGAAGGATAGATCCTGAAGTTTGATATGAGCATGGTAGATTTTTATTTTTACAGGTTGCCTAGATTGGATTTCAACAACGGAGATATGAGCTGGTAATTACTTATTAACGTGGAAATTTCTAAGAAGTACCAAATTAGTATAGGTATATAGATAGATATGTCTTTGTGCATGAAGAAGTTAGTTGGGTTCACGATATTTCGATGAGTGTCCTTTATACCTACAACATTTATCCTGGTAGTATAAATGTCGAGCTCTTCTCCACATCTAACTAATTCTCAACTTGCCACTCTCATTGAGAATCATGAAGTGGATACAAATTTCCACATCCACAACAAAATGTTACTTCTGTTGGAAAATTACATTCTAGGCTAGCTCACGGATATGTGCACAACAGACGAGCACATGATTAACAAAATCGTGCTTGAGCACGAGCATGACATGTTACACTCTCATATGTGATGGCTAGTGACATTCGTTGGAAAATTGCCGTCAGCCTTCCTCTCATGATCAAAAAGCAGGCACCAAGACTAATGCGTGGAAGTCTTTGTGAGAGAGCACCTCAACCGACGGAAGGACGAAAGTTTATCATTCTGATGTCTAAGAATCCATAATAATTTTCCATAAAGTAAATACATCTATTGATGTGTAGACATTATTTTCGCGTGCAATGTCATCAAAAATCTAATATTTGTGTTAGTACACTGGATGGGGAAATTCCCTATCATTTCAACAAGGGCGAAATATATTTAAACTTATTGTGCATGAGATGTCCAAGTTTTCCTTTGGTTGAATTGCTTGCTTTTGGGAACCTTACGGGCAACTGCATTTTTACCTCTCAGTGACACAGAGTACGATGTGACTTAGAAGATATTTGGCCGTTCGTGGTAATAAATGGAAGGGAAAAAATTCTTGTAAAAGCAACATATGTATTTCTTCCAAAAAGATCTAGTAACATGCCGCTTCTGATTAATAAAACCTGCCAGGTTTCATGATTCCAAAGCTAGTGTGCCCTATATCCAAAGTATTTCCAGCAGGCATGATACTATCAATGGGAAGATCGTGTGGAGTATTCAGACCAGTGCCTCGGATCTTTATCTTAGTTTGTGTTCAAAGTATTAATTTGGTTCCCAAAGGATAAAGATGAGGTTGTCCTAAGGTGGTGTTTGACCTATCCAACAGCTAAATGTCTAGCCATTGGTATGGCGTGGACAGATTTCCATAAGCTTTTCTCGAACTTGTAGCTTTGAAGGGTTGCTAGAAACTATACACCCCTTGGCATGCTGGGTGAGGGCAATTGGGTGGCCACACTAAGAGCATGATCTGTTCCAGTATAGTATGAGCATGTTCATTTCTATCTTCAACGCAATATTGGCTGGGTGGTTCTCTCGTTTGGAATTACTCTCATGCATGGAATGCAGTTGCTTGCCCATGAGCATAAATGTTATATGACTGCTTCTGGATGTATACCATGTTCTACATGATATAGTTACTAGGTTCACCAAAGTCATGTGACTGTTCTATCTATAATAGTTATCCTGGCTGTATAAATACTAAGCGCTTCTCCACATCTAGCATATTTCTATTCCCCTTGATGTTGATAATTAAGTGGTACACATATTCATCTACATATAATAGAATATGAGATATTAGAGTACACCAAAATATAGAAGGTTTGATTTTCATGTGCATCAACATCTCTACTGGTCCTTGTTGGGCTTTTGTTTTAGAATTTGGAGACGTAAAAACTCACTACGGATCAGTGTTGGTGTCAAAAGCTGGTTGATTGTTCCTCCAGTGGTTGATGAAGTTTTGACGAACATCTTCTACCACAACCAAAACTTGTTAACGAATCAATAGGCTTCTTTTTTCTATATGTTGGTATCCAAGATCTAGAGATTTAGTCCAAGCGGACTGGTTAACATAATCCGCCTTACAATGGAACAGTCAGGACTAATTTTAGGTGGAAGAACCTCTGTATTGTGTGATGTCGAGGATGGAGAAGGATGGGGACCAGCGAGGATGAAATTGTGGATTTTCCGGAGTGGTTGGTCTTTCTAAAAAAATAAATCAAGAACATCATGTTTATACACAACTATCACCTCTCGGGGCAAAACAGGACTTGAAAACTTGGACCAGATAAGTACGTGGCTCAGAGAAGAATTATAATAACCTTTGTGGTGTCTAGTTTTAATGTTTTTTCGCATAAAACCCAACATAAGAAATTAAGTGTAGACGTAAACAGTTTTAGAGCCACGGAAAAGAAGCCATTGATGATGTTATCTACTTGTGACTATTCTGTATGCTAACCCTCAATTAGAATTCACTCCTTAAGACTACACGTCAATGGAAACGTTACGAGTTCATGACTAACATGTCTGCCAACCCTTGAATCTTATCGTTTCTCTGTTTTCTGAGCTGGATATGCATTATTGTAGACTTATCGAAAATTTCACTAGTGTGCACTCTAGTAGGTTTGTATCCAAGGCACCTGGCCCCTAGTCATGTTTTTTCATTGATTTCTAGCATAAAAATTTCTATAATTGTTTCAAAAGACCACCATTCTCTAAGTAAATGATCTTTATTTGACGATACCATCTAAGTTGTATATTTTAGAATATGCAACTAAAAGTTTATACCGTCCTGTGTCTTTTCTTTTTTAACGAAGCATTTTGGCCCACACCATCTTTCTATTTCTTCTAATTCATAGCAATATTTTTGTATTATAATCTTAGAAACCTTCCCTTTCTAAGTAATCCCTCCGTCCGGAAATACTTGTCGCGTAAATGGATAAAAATGGATGCATCTAAAACTAAAATATGACTAGATACATCCATTTTTCCGACAAGTATTTCCGGATGGAGGGAGTAGTACAAAGAGAGACTCTTATCAGCCTTGCTAATCCCAAGTCGCGTGAAAGTTTTCTTATGTCTCAAGTTCTGAAAAAAGCAACTTCAGCTTAGTCCCCTGAAAAAAAACATTAGTTTAGTGAAGAGTTAAACTTAGATATGCACACTCTTATTTGCAAGTTAATAATCCTCAATGAAATTGCCCAGTTGCACACATATTAAAACCCATGTGCAAGTGCAACTATAAGTTTATAAACATGCATATTGTATAGTGCATATCTTTTTCTGAACGAAAATTGTTCACTCTTAAATCGTGTTCTTCAAGTAGTGACTTGCAGACATACTTGCGGAAGTTATACATTTGTAAGAATCATTGGAACAGTTATAGATAACAAGAAAAAATTAGACTGAATGCTGGCGTCGTGTACACAATACGAGTCTATGAAGTTGATCACAAATCACATGTTTCTAGAACAACACCTACAGTTACAATGACAAGATCTTCCTCGCAGGTTCAGTGACACCTCCAAGCCCAATCGCCGTGAAGAAATTGACCGCGAAACGCGTGTTCTCGGGGGAGTCCCTGGGGAACAGGGCGTCACGGACCTCCGGCTCGTCGTCGTCATTCATCCTCCGGCCGAGCACCCGGGCCCCGAGCTGCTCCGCCATCTCCTGGAACATCACCTTCAAGAAGATGCGCGACGACGAGGTGGTGTCCTCCTCCGTGACCCTGACCCCGCCGAGCACGCCGCGCCACGGGACGGCGTCTGCCGCCAGGAGGTGCGCGAAGAACCCGGCAGCGGCACGCAGCTCGTCGGTGCCCATGCGGTGCGCCGCCGCGTAGCACCGCGCGAAGCATGCCTCGAAGCCTGCCTGGTACGCCCGGCTGACGCTCCACAGCCGCTGCCCGAGCTGGCTGTAGAACCTGGTGTTGGACGACGCCCTCTCCTGCTTGCAGCACTCCACGAGCATGCCGCAGAGCTCCCCCTCCTGGCCGGGCCTCACCACGGACAGGAGCTTGTGCCCGGCCTCCTCGGCGCCGGCGCTCGACATGATCGTCAGGTATATCGTACGGCGGAGGTTGATCAGATTGGTCTCCGTCTCGTCCTTGATCACCTCCATGTCTTCCTCGTCGTCGTCAGACTCATCGTAGTTGTCTTCGCCTTCGTCTTCGTCGTCGCCGTCGGCTCCGAGCATGCTTCGTTTGAGGTCCTCGTAGGCTGCCTCGTCCTGCACGAAGGTCGCGCTTGGCTTGAACACGTCGAGATGGGTCTCGGGGTCGAGCTGATCGGCATGGCTGTGCTCGAGGGGGATCTCGATCTGATGCGTGAACTGGTCCTCCTGCTCGACGAGGTCAAGCTCCGGACGTGCGGGAGGGTGCTCCCGGAACCGAGTTCTCCGGACCGCGAAGAGGCCCTCGATCAAGAACCCGATGCGCCGGTCCACGTCGCCGTCGACGAGGATGCTCCGGAGGGCGTCGAACACGACGTCGAGCTCCCTGGGGCACGACTCGCTGAGGGCGGCGCCGCACTCCGTGATAACCACCACGACCACTTCCACGCCGTCGTCCGTGGGCTCAGCGAGCAGCATCGCGACGAGCTCCAGCGCGAGCAGCTCGTGCGCCACGCCCTGGTTCACGAGGTGGGCGACGAACCTCGCCGCGGCGGCCAGCTGGTGCTTGTCGCCGGCGACGTAGGCACGCCGAAGGCGCACCACGAGGCGGACGAGGAGCAGCCGGCCGACGGCCGGGATCTTGGAGTTGACGACGGCCGCGATGGCGCTGAACACGTCGGTGAAGGCCGGGCAGGCGGCCTGGGACCTGAGGAGCGCGCGGCAGAGCAGGCCGCGCCCGCGGACGAGGTTCTCGGCGAGGAGCTCCGGCAGGACGTGGCGGATGTTGGCGGCCGTGGCCTTGTTCACTAGGCCGGTTATGCTGCGCCTCAGCGCGTCCCAGGTCCGCCGCTGGTAGGCCGGGGCGGACCTGTCGTCGGTGTTGCCGGCGACGGCGTGGCCGGTCGCTGCTGCCTGGCGCAGCGGGACGTGTTAAACATTGTAAGCCACCGGTATTGTATAAACCGCGTGGGTGCGTGTGTTGTAATCTTGGGTATAGGTTAGTTATTGAGATAAGATCCTGGTAGTTAGTTTAAGTGATCTATCTCTACCTAACCTAAACCCTAACTTGTTGTGTACTCCGGTTGCCGCCGTCTCGGCATATATAAACACGCAGCGCGCCCCTGCAGATGCATGCGCTTCAGCACCTCGTTTCACATGGTATCAGAGCACCGGTGTCAAGATACCAGTTAGTATCGACACCATACGAGTGGGCAGAGTTGGCGGAGCGAGGGTTGCCACCGCCGCCGCCGCCGCCTCCACCGCCGCGGCCACCGCCGCCGCGTCGCCGCCACCACCGCCACTGCGGGGTTGCGGACGTTGTTGTTGTAGCCTTTATCGATCGTTTCTGCAGCGCCACGCGCGTGGCCTTCCTCTTTGCATATTTGGCAGCGTTCGCGGTCACCGCGCCACCACGGTCACCACCTTCTGGCGCGGGCGCACCACCGCCCGAGTTGTCGCTAGTAGTTGCCCCGCAGTAGCCGCGCGTCCGCCACCCCGACCGCGCGTCGTCGCCAGAGCCACCCGACCACCCCTTGCGGCGAGGTTGACAGAGTGGTGGGCGTGTAGGCGGCTTGTCGGGCAGCGATCCCGACTCGGCGGCAGCGAGAGCGAGAAGAGCTCGTTGAGGCCGATCGGATGATCGTGATGGCGCTGTGGAGATGGCTGTGACGGTTATTGTAGTCCGCTCATGCATGAGCCCTCCAGATGTGCGAGACGACGCCGTCTTCGTCAGCGGTTTTACTGCGGCAGCTAGTTCGTCGGCGAGCCCCTTCATCTTGGTGAAGTAGGCGGCAGCGGAGAGGTCGCCTTTGCGTGCGTTCCCGATCGCGGAACGAAGTTGAATCTGGCGCGCCCGAGACTGAGCAGAGAAGCTCTCCACCAGGGCTTGCCAGACCTCCGCGGCGGTGGTGTGGTTGGAAACCTGCATCAGGACCTCGCGAGAAAGAGAGGCTAGCAAAAAGGTAAGCACCTGCTGATCTTGGGTGACCCAGATTGCATGCTCTGGGTTGGGCGTCTCCACGATCTCCTTCTTCCCGGCGTTGTCCTTCTCGGTGACGATGACAGCGGCGGGCTCCTTGATCGAACCATCAAGATAGCCCATCATCGCCGCGGCCCTAACGTGCGGGAGCACTTGGGTCTTCCATACCAGAAAGTTTTCGCGGGTAAGTTTTTCTGTGATGGTGTGGCCGAGAGAGGCGAGGGAAGGCATGGCCATGGCGTGGGAGGAGGAGGAGGACGACATGATCTAGATGTTCGCGATCGCTACACCGGCACCGACCAAATCCACACCGCAAGTGGGCAAGGTATGGACATAGAACACATTGGTCATTCGGTATTATCTACTCCCTCCGGTTCCCTTCATCTAAACAACATACTTCATGCACCTAGCGCTGATCAAAGTCTTCTTTCCGCTTATAATCTTATGCGAGATAATGATGCCTTCATTGAACTTCATCCTGATTTCTTTCTTGTCAAGGATCAGGCTACCCGGAAAACAATCCTCCAAAACAAGAGTAGGCGGGGACTCTTCCCCGTGACCGGACGGCAGAGTGCCCCCCAACGCGAAGCCTTTGCTGCCATCAAGCTGTCCACATCTCGTTGGCACAAACGTCTAGGGCACCCAGCCTTTCCGGTAGTTCAAAAGATTCTTCGCGACTTCAATCTTCCTGTTTCCAATAAACAAGATCACCTCCTAGTGTGTGATGCATGTCAAATGGCCAAAAGCCATCAGCTACCTTATTCTCGTTCAACTAGTGAATCATCAGCTCCTTTAGAGCTTATTTTTTCAGATGTTTGGGGTCCTGGACCCGTCTCTGTAGGAAGACAAAAATACTATGTCAGTTTTATTGATGATTTTAGCAAGTTTAGTTGGATATATTTGCTCAAAAATAAATCTGATGTCTTTGAAAAATTTCGCCTCTTCCAAGCTCATGTTGAACGCCTGTTTGATCGTAAGATCATTGCCCTGCAAACCGATTGGGGTGGAGAGTACCAACGGTTGAACACCTTTTTTGAACGCATTGGCATCACACACCACGTTTCTTGTCCACATGCTCATCAACAAAACGGCTCTGCCGAGCGGAAACATAGACACATAGTAGAAGTTGGCCTATCTTTGCTTGCCCATGTATTCATGCCACTCAAGTTCTGGGATGAAGCGTTTCTTACTGCAGTATATCTCATAAATCGCATCCCAAGTAGAGTTATCAAGAACCAAACACCTCTAGAACGGCTCTTTGGCACCAAACCCAACTACTCCTTTCTCCGTATCTTTGGGTGTGCCGTCTGGCCAAACTTGCGTCCATTCAATAAGCACAAACTTGAGTTTAGATCCAAACAATGTGCCTTCCTAGGGTACAGCACTCTCCATAAGGGCTACAAGTGCCTTGATATCTCCACAGGCCGTGTATATGTTTCCCGTGACGTTGTCTTTGATGAGCAGATTTTTCCATTTGCAAGCCTTCACTCCAATGCCGGCGCCCAACTCCAAAAAGAACTACTTCTCCTCCCGTCTCACCTCCTGCCACCTCCTACTTTTGCTCATGGGGGAGCTGATTTTACTGCTGACAATGTGTCCGTGTCTAATACTAATGCTCATGCTGAAAGTGTGCAGGAAACGGAGCAGCCAAACACTGAGAATTTTGGTGAAAATTCCTATGATTTTATGCAGGAAAATAGCAACTTCAATGCAGCAGCCGCAGAAGATCCCCAGGTGGCCTCGGGATCGACCGCGCCAGGCGAATCGGCCACGGGATCGGTGCCTGCAGCGGCCGCAGGCGAATCCACCGGGATCCGCACCCGCCGCGCCAGCGAATCTACCCGGCCTCGCGCCCATCGGCGGGCGCCGATTGGCTGCCTCCGCGTGGGCTGCGTCTGGTGGCGGCGGTCCCTAAGCGACCGACCGGGCGTGGCCTCAGCGCCGCCCCGAGGCGGGCGCGGCTCTCGGCGCCAGCGGAACGACCGGGCGTGGCTCCAGCGCCGGCCCCAAGGCGGGGCGTGCGGTTCCTGCCATCACCCGTGAGGCGGCGCGTGTGGCTCCGGGCAGGGCCAGCCCTGAACTGCCAAGTGGCGGCATCTCCTTGGCTGCCGCACCGGATCCTCCTGATTCGCTGCAGACTAAGGATTTGGGATCCTCTGCGTCGGATTCTGCCGTTTCCTCCACAGACAACCGCCTTCAACTACAGCAAGCTCGACCAGCTCCACCTCCTCCTGCCCGGTCACATACTCGATCTCAGAGTGGCATTGCAAAACCTAAGGTGTATAATGATGGTTGTGTTCGTTGGGGTTCTTTTTGTGCAACAGGTGAACCAAAGAACCTCCATGATGCTCTTGGTGATCCCAAGTGGAGGCGTGCTATGGATGAAGAGTTTTCCGCACTTGTAGCAAACAAGACATGGCACTTGGTGGCGCCGGTTCGAGGGAGAAACGTCATTGACTGCAAATGGGTGTATAAGGTAAAACGCAAATCTGATGGGACGATAGACAGATATAAGGCACGTCTTGTGGCCAAAGGTTTCAAGCAAAGGTACGGTATTGACTATGAGGATACCTTTAGCCCTGTGGTAAAAGCAGCTACTATTCGCTTGATACTCTCCGTTGCAATATCTAGCAATTGGTGCATACGACAACTAGATGTAAAGAATGCGTTTTTGCATGGTGTTCTGGAAGAAGAAGTATATATGAAGCAGCCTCCTGGGTATGAGAGTTCAGCTTTGCCACGGCACGTTTGCAAGCTTGATAAAGCAATCTATGGTTTGAAACAAGCACCTAGAGCGTGGTATTTTCGTTTGTACTCCAAGCTCCAGTCCCTTGGTTTTACTGCATCTAAAGGAGACACCTCACTGTTTTTTTATCATCGACATGGCATCACCATTTTTATGCTTATTTACGTTGATGATATCATTGTCACTAGCTCTTCCTCTCGAGCAGTTGAAGCTCTTCTTCAGGATCTCCGCACGGACTTTGCGCTCAAGGATTTGGGTGATCTTCATTTTTTCCTTGGTATTGAGGTAAAACGAGTTGGCACTGGCATTCTTTTGTCTCAGGAAAAATATGTACATGACATCCTTGAGCGAGTGGGCATGAAAGGCTGTAAACCGTCTACAACTCCCCTGTCTACGTCAGAAAAGCTGTCTCTTCATGATGGAGACATGCTTGGGGCTGCAGACTCAACCAGATACAGGAGTGTTGTGGGAGCATTACAGTATTTGACTTTGACCAGACCAGATATCTGTTTTGCAGTAAGCAAAGTTTGTCAGTTTTTGCATGCACCTGCCAGTACCCATTGGACAGCAGTTAAACGAATACTTCGTTATCTTCAAGCAACTAAGAGCCATGGTCTTAAACTTGTTAAGTCAGATTCCTCACTTGTTAGTGCCTTTTCAGATGCAGACTGGGCAGGTTGTCCTGATGATCGGCGATCCACTGGAGGTTTTGCGGTCTTCTTTGGAAGTAACCTAATCTCTTGGAGTGCACGCAAGCAAGCTACTGTATCTCGTTCAAGTACAGAAGCTGAGTATAAAGCCCTCGCCAATGCCACTGCTGAAATTATTTGGGTACAAAATTTGCTGACAGAGTTGGGTATTCGTCATTCACCTGCAGCTTCTCTTTGGTGTGACAATCTTGGAGCTACATATCTCTCTGCCAATCCTGTTTTTCATGCAAGGACAAAGCATATTGAGATTGATTATCACTTCGTTCGCGAACGAGTTGCCAACAAGCTTTTGAACATTCGATTTATACCTACTGGTGATCAAGTGGCGGATGGCTTTACTAAGCCACTATCATTGCGGCAGCTGGAGGCCTTTCGACACAATCTCAACTTAGATAGTTGTGATTGAGGGGGAGTGTTAAACATTGTAAGCCACCGGTATTGTATAAACCGCGTGGGTGCGTGTGTTGTAATCTTGGGTATAGGTTAGGTATTGAGATAAGATCCTGGTAGTTAGTTTAAGTGATCTATCTCTACCTAACCTAAACCCTAACTTGTTGTGTACTCCGGTTGCCGCCGTCTCGGCATATATAAACACGCAGCGCGCCCCTGCAGATGCATGCGCTTCAGCACCTCGTTTCACAGGACGTAGATGGCTCCACCGGATAGGCGCGGCGGGCGCGCCATCTCTCGTGATCTACAGCTAGCGTAAGCGCTTCGTGGTGTTTTCCAACGAGCCGGCTCGACCGTGTATATAAAGACGAGAGGTGCTGGGCTCTGAGCTCTGATCCAAGTCGGTTTTTGCTCCGAGTCGGTTCAGACTTGAGACTCCAAAACGCAAGCATCCCATTTCGGTCCGGATTTGCAAGGCAGCAGTATGTTCATAAAGTTAGTTTACTTAGTATAATAGCGTTTGCTATTTTTTAGGCAAGCGTCTAATTTCGCGAGCCGATGAACGGCGGGCAACGGGGGACGAAGCGGCTGGCCATGACATCGCCGGCGGAGATGCGGCGGTTGCTCGGAAGCGGCGACAATCAGTCAGGCAAACTTGTAGTTGCCGGAGTGGCGAGTTAGATCGCCGGAGAGTGAGAAGAACGAGCGAGAACGAACAGCAGACGGTAGTTTTTGCCTCGCCTGAACCTACGCGAGTCTTTCTGTTATTCCTTTGAAAAGTGTAGCTCGATTACAATGGATCTCAGCTAACAAACCTCCGGTCAGACTGCCCACGATTTGCGTGATGCCATGCCATCCCACGACTGCATCCGTGTGCCTTACTAACCGGAGGATAAAACAAAGAAATGAGCAAATAAAAAACAACCTGGACGTGCTACAAGCACTCCCGGTATACTAGCTACGTGCATGCAGATGTCACATCGGCCATGCACCATATTATTCTGAACAAGGAAACAGCGATGAGTTTATCCAACATTTCACCCCCATAGACTCAGCGCTCCAGCTCCACCTTGATCATCCGGATCTTCTGCCGCATCTCGACGAAGATCACCCGCCCCAATGCCTTTGTCAGCACGTCGGCGAGTTGCTCCTGTGTACGGACATGACTAACCTCCACTTTGCCGGTGTCTACACAGTCCCGTATGAAATGGAACTTGATGTCAATATGCTTGCTCCGGTCATGATGAACAGGATTCTTGCTCAGTGCAATGGTGGCTTGATTGTCGATCAGCAGTTTGAACTTGGCCGCTGGCTTGCCTAGCATATCTCCTATGAGCCGTGATAGCCACACCCCTTGGCATGCTGCTGCTGCTCCTGCGACGTACTCGGCCTCACAAGAAGAAAGAGCCACGATCTTTTGCTTTTGCGAGCACCAAGTCACTGGATTCTCACCGAGGAAGAAGATCTGCCCAGAAGTACTCTTGCGATCCCCGGTGTCACTTCCATGGTCGCTATCACTGTAACCAACAAGTGTTACTTCTCCATGGCCAGCCTTATAACAGCACCCATAGTCCATTGTTCCCTTTATGTATCTGAGAATTTGCTTGACAGCCACCCAATGGTGTGAGCTAGGCTTTTCCATGAACCGGCTGGTGATCCCAACAGCGAATGCGATGTCGGGTCTAGTGTTCACAAGATAACGTAGGCTCCCAATCACACTCCGGTACAAAGTGGCATCGGCCGGTTCGCAACCATCTTCTTTTTTCAACTTCAGACGGTTCTCCATAGGTGTAGCACAAGCATTACACTCACTCATGCCAGCAGCCTCCAGAATCTTGGCGGCATAGCTTCGCTGATGCAACTTGATTTGGCCTTCTGATTGTGACACCTCGATCCCTAGATAGTAGCTTAGGAGTCCGAGGTCGCTCATGTTAAACAGCTGCTGCATTTGTTGCTTGAACATCACAATGGCAGAAACGTCCGTCCGGTGATGATGAGGTCATCTACATAGACTCCAACCAAAAGGAATGAGGTTGCATCACCACGCCTATACACTGCATGCTCCAACGGGCTACGTGTGAAGCCCAGCTCTGTCAGAGATCGGTCCAGCCGATACCATGCCGGGGCCTCGATGAAGGCCATCTGATTGCCTTGTGCAGCTTGAGCACTCGGTCCTCCTTGCCGACGGCCAAGTACCCTGTGGCTGGGCAACATAAACCTCTTCGCCAAGCTCGCCATTTAGGAACGCGGACTTGACGTCCATGTGATGAACTTCCCAGCGGAATGTGCCGCGAGAGCTAGCAACACACGACTGCTTCCATCCGGCAACTGTGCGAAAACCTCATCAAAGTCCACCCCCTCTCGTTGAGCATAACCCTTGGCAACCAGGCGTGCTTTGTGCTTAACAATGTTTCCTGCTGGATCACGTTTCACCTTAAACACCCATTTCAAACCAATGGCTTTGTGCCCAGCCGGAAGTGTGCTTAGCTTCCAGGTCTGGTTCTCATTGATGCAACGCATTTCTTCATCCATGGCGGCCTTCCAGGACATGTCGCCGAGAGCTGCGTCAACATTGCATGGCTCCTCGGCACTGAGAAGACAACGCTCGTCAAACTCCCGAACAGCGGCATCCTCGGTCTCGTCGAGTATATACTCGAGACGCCGATAACGAATGGGCCCGGAGTCGACATCCCGTGCGTCGTCATGTGTTGGTGGCGTGGCCCAGCCCATGCTGTGGGCCGGCGTAGGCGTAGCAGACACGCCTACGGTTGTGGACGAAGCCGGCGGCGTGGGTGACCGCGGACTCCCAGGGCTCGGCGACACGGGTGACCGCGGTGACCCAAGAGTTGGTGTAGAGGGTGACACCGTGCTACCGCTCGCCTGCGGACTCGAGGTGCTGCCGGAGTCCAGCTCGTGCTCACCGGGGCCGGTGGTATAAATCACCGTGAACGTTGCTGCCATGGACGCCACCGCGGACGCGTCCGGCTCATCCCAGTTCCATGGCCTGTTCTCTTCAAATAAAATGTCACGAGTTACCTGAAGTTTCTTCGCCACTGGATCGTAGACGCGATAACATTTGGCACCCTCCTCATAGCCAATAAACACCATGGGAGTTGAGCGATCGGTGAGCTTGGTCACCCTGGTCCGAAGCTTCTTCACATGTCTTGTGCAGCCGAATGTACGCAGGTGTTGCACGCTCGCTTCCGCCGTGCCATGCTTCATACGGCGTGACACCATCAAGGCTGCGAAGTCGGTGATCTGTTGAGAATGTATACAGCCGTCCTCACTGCCTCGCCCCAGAACACAGCGGGCATGCCCATGCTTTTCAAGAACACCGCGCCATCTCGACGACAGTCTGATTACGCCGCCGACCACGCCATTTTGTTGTGGCGAATGCGCGCGCGTCGTAGTGTTTGATGCCGTGCTCGCTGCAGTAATCCATGAAGTCGCCGGAGTTAAACTCGCCGCCCCGGTCGGACCGAAACGCACGCAGCCTGCATCTCCCTTCAGTTTCAGCCATATTCTGAATTTTTTTGAAAGAACTGAAAGCCTCGTCTTTGGATTTCAGCACAGCTAACCACATGTATCGACTGTAGTCATCAACAACAAGTAAAAAATACTTGTTACCTCCGAGTGTTGGTGGGTTTATAGGACCACACAAATCTGTATGGACTAACTCCAGCCCCTGATCAGCTCGGTATGCAGCAACTTGAGGGAAAGGGGTGCGATGCTGTTTGCCCAAAGCACAACAGTCACAGAACTCGTCAACTCTGTCAATGAACGGCATTCCTTCACCATGCCCTTGGATGACATAGCTCGGAGAGCTCAAGTGTAGGTGCCCCATCCGAGCATGCCAGCGCCAGTTTCATCGTCGGTTTTGGTCAAGAACAGGTTGGTACAGCGATGGGCGAACTACAGTAGAGGCGGCTCATCGACCGTCGAGTACGAGCCATCAAGTGCCCTGTTGTGTCATGAATGGTCATCAGTCCCTCATGTATCCGAATCCTGCACCCCCTCATCTAGCTGGCCAGAGAGATTATATTGCTGCGAAGGCTCGGGATGTAGTAAACTTTAGACATTGCACGTTGGTTGCCGCTCGACCCTTGAAGATGACTGAACCCTCCCTTGGATTGTGACGTGACCCATCTCCAAACTTAATAATTGCCTGCACCGATTAAATCAAGAGTACTGAACATAGCTCCGTCACCAGTCATGTGGCTAGTAGCCCCTGTATCGAAATACCACAGCCCCGGAGGTGAGATCTCTGGATGCACCTTCTCTTCATTCAGATGAACCACCTGGGGCGCGACTATGCTGGTGGTGACACGGTGGTGACCGCGGCCATCATAAGCCCCTCATGGTGCTCGTCGCCTTCACGAACTAGATGTGCTTGACCCTGTTTCGCACGTTCCTCTTCTGCTTTGATCCTGGTATAGCACTCTTTCTTCCAATGACCTGGCTTATTGCAGTAGTGGCACTTGCCCTTTTTCTTGCCGCCCGAGCCGCCGGATGTGCCCGTGCCGCCGCTGCCCGGCGCAGGTCTGCCACCACTGCCGTGAGGTTTGGGCTTGCCCGGCGACTTGTTCTTGCCGCCGCCTCCACCGGACGATGAGCCGCCCCCACCTAGCTGTCGCTCGTGGGCGCAGCCACTCACGTGAAGAGCAGCGATCGCTGGACTGCCTGCGTCGCCGAGATCATAATGATCTTCACATGCCGAAAAACGCCCGACGAGCTCCTCGATGGTCATCGTCTTCGATCAACGAGGCTCTCGATTGCCATCGCCATCTCGACGATACTTCCGCTGCACCACGCGGAGGAACTTCGACCGCCTTTGTGCTCCGCCACGGATCGCCATACAGCTCTGTGTCGGAGACGAGGCCGGCGAAGTCGCAGCCGAAGTCCTCGACGGACTCGCCGTCTTTGAAGCGCAGATCCTCGAACTCGCGGCGACGCACCTGCGCCTTGGCCTCGCGAGCCCGCTCGCTCCCCATGCGGAGCGTCTTGATTGTATCCCACGCCTTCTTCGCCGAGTCCTTCGCGGCCAGCACCCGCAGCATCTCCGACGGCACGCTAGAGAGTATAATCTGCAGCGCGCGCCGGTCGTCGTTCTCATTGGCGCCGTCTTCGATCACCGCGGTCCAGACGCGGGCGACTTGTAGCTTGACCTGCATCACAAGTGCCCACTCCTGGTAATTGGTGCGGGTGAGCGTCATCGACGCCCCTGACTCCTCTCGCACAACGCGCTCCACCACGCGGTACTCGCCGCTGCCGTCGCCGGTGAGGCGAAGCGAAGCGGTGCCTTGATGAAGGCGCCTCAAGAACGACTTTGCCGCCGCCCTTGTTCTTCTTCTCCTCCTCGCTATCCGACATGGTACGCCGCGGATCGGACACCGCCGGCCACCGGAGAGTGGATCGAACACCACGGCTCTGATGCCAATTGTAGTTGCCGGAGTGGCGAGTTAGATCGCCGGAGAGTGAGAAGAACGAGCGAGAACGAACAGCAGACGGTAGTTTTTGCCTCGCCTGAACCTACGCGAGTCTTTCTGTTATTCCTTTGAAAAGTGTAGCTCGATTACAATGGATCTCAGCTAACAAACCTCCGGTCAGACTGCCCACGATTTGCGTGATGCCATGCCATCCCACGACTGCATCCGTGTGCCTTACTAACCGGAGGATAAAACAAAGAAATGAGCAAATTAAAAACAACCTGGACGTGCTACAAGCACTCCCGGTATACTAGCTACGTGCATGCAGATGTCACATCGGCCATGCACCATATTATTCTGAACAAGGAAACAGCGATGAGTTTATCCAACAAAACTAACAGTCTGAAACGGAGGTGGAGGTGACTGAAACTTTTAATAAATTCCAGTCGCCTGGCTAACAGTCTGCCCCCCTAATTTATTTATCCCAAAATCTCCAACCTGCAGCTTACATTACTGAATGGTTACAGCGCCAGATATATCTAGTGATCAAACATCAGTCACATGATATCTTTGCTCATGACGCTGTAACTAGCTGTACACGAATATTATAACTGAGTTCATATCATTTCTGAAGGCTCGACGCCATTTTACCGGCATTGGAGTTTCAATACTTTATCATGATGCCGTAGCAGTCACCTCCCCAATTCTCTTCAGGTCAAATATTTCAATCCAGTAACCATCCGGATCCTTGATGAATGCGATGCCTTTCATTTTCCCTGCAGCCAAATACTGTTTATTACATCGCTGCCCTAAGCATCGGTTAATGGATATTGAGGTACAAAGGAAACAAACACATCTCTGACCATATTGTTCTCCACGACTGTAAGAGCAACAAACAAGATTGCAAGAATGCAATCAACATCAATTACTTATTTTATGCATCAGCTCTACTCGTACGTCCATAAATTGGGTTAAAAGTTTGAACAATTCAATTCCGGTGCATGTCTCGCATCTAGTGACTAGCAGCACCTATTCACTCAACTCCTAACGATGATCTAACATGAGCATGATACAGATGGTTGAAACAGGAGACGTAGATCACAGATCTAAAAAAGATCTGCCCAATTGTTTTGTGCTAAAGCATAGCGCCGCATCTCAAGACTCAATGTGCAGTGCGGCAAACAAATCATAGAAGTCATCTTCCCGATGTGGGACATCAGCGATGATGCAAACATTAATTAAGTGTTAATTCAGGCCAGAGGCTAACAGTTTATCAAAATTACAAATGACAATTTCACACGATATAAGAGAAATAGTGAGAACATGTAATGAGCTGGTTGTCTTCTGAAATAGGAAGGTGAAGGAAAGCTCAACAGCTCCATGGAAGGTCGAAATCAATCAACGGTTTGGAGATAACTCTAGATTGAAGCAATGCGTAAGGAGTGGGTATCAACAGAAAAATGATATATCACCACCCCCAAACAAATATTTCACCATTTACTTTGGGAAAATTGAAATCATGTATATAGACCATTCACTTGGAGATGATTAACCAGAGTAGCAGGCTGGCCCATATAATTATATTAGAGAATTCATAGATTCTTTTGAATCAACTACAGTTTAACTCAAGTGTATCATCAAACGATATATATCTTAAAAGCATATAGAATATATGAGCTATAGAGAAAAATAAATAACACGTGATTAAGATGTTGTACATACATATGTGCTGGCCACTGTGCTAGTGTGTTTCATGAGACTAGAATACTCTCATTTACTTTACATGAAGATTGTATAGAATATCGATTTGTAATTTTAACATGTTGTGGTTTGCTTGTGCCAATTGGTTGAGCATAGAAGTAACATGACTGTCCTAATATGGTTGTACTTCTGCATGACAAAATTAGTTGGGTTCACCAATAATATGAGTGCCCCATACATATGGCTCTAATAGGTATCCTAGAAGTATAAATACTACATGCTCTCCTCCCCATTTAGCCCGTCCGCAACTTGACACAATGCCATTGTTGTTTAGATTCAATCATGAAGTGGATACATATATTCCTTTCACATATAACTATTGAGTATTGAGATATTGGAGCATACCAAAATATTGTTTCTTTTGATAGGCTGGTCATAGATGAACATAGCCTATCAGGGTATATAAACCCAAACATGGCTTAGTTTAGATGCCGTAAAGTGAGGTTTTGTTCGATTCGTCGTCATAATTGGTCAATGCTTCACTCCACTTAACCAATGACTCGAAGCAGAGTGGGAGGGGCCAACACCCCATTTACCTGACACAAAATGGACAAATTGTGTGGTTCTCTAGGGTGAGATGTCCAAGATGCTATAGTAGTGGATGTACAAGATGTTGCAATAGTGGAGTGATCCAAGGAGGCCTCGAGCCGGGAAGGTCGCCCAAGATTTCAAAGATGTTGCAGATGTTAAGCGTGTCCCTGATGCCCCTCAAGATTGTAAACTATATGAAACACATGCCTTGAATTTTTCTGTTTAGATTGTTATTCGAGTAATACAGATAATGCTATGTGAAGTGCATCTAGTGAGTAGTAGCAACTATTACTCCATTCCACTCCTAACAAGAATTTAACATGGCATGATACAGATGGATATAAGCCAGTTAACTAAGTTTCTTGCTTTCACCCTTAACATTTGCCATGATTTGTATTGAATTAACAATTCAGTATCAAGGCCACATGCAGCAACCCAGTACGTGACATAATATTGACGATCTAAAAGGAGTAGGCTGCCTAGTTTTACCATCATCTGGTTTCTTCACAAACTCTACCCCAAGACTTTCGAAACGCTCGCATGCCTTGTAGACATCATCCACAGTTACCCCTATATGGCCTGAATAAAAAAAAGATATGAGCGTTGCAGCATCTAAGAGATTCATGGTGAGATTAAGCAAAAGCAGTGGTAACATTTTTACACAAGAATTTTTTTTACACATACCGAACCCACGAGGGTCTGAGTTCCCATTATGGTACCCTTTGAATTCAGGATCACTTTCTGTGCCCCAGTTGCTACAGTGAAACCAGGAGTTTATCAATATATTAGTGTGCAATCGGTGCTACTAAGAAACAATCAAGGACAATATTAAAGAATAACAAAACATACTGAGTGAGATAGATCGTAGCCTTCTGCCCAAAAGTCCATCCAGTCCGCTGGACAGGATCAGCAGGGGCTACAGACAAATCCTATCGACAATGCCAAGGTAAAGAACCAGAGGCGTTAGCTGATTCGTCAAGTCAAGTGATTTATTATTCCCCTAATCAAGAAACTCTTACCTCGTAACCAAGAAAATACAAACTGAATTTCATCTCAGGAAAATCCAACCTTTCCAGCAACCTGGTTTTGTTAACAAAACGTAAAAGAAACAGCAAGCAGTTATTGCCGCACGACAGTGCAATATGGTTTTTGATGGACACTAATAGTGCAACTACATTTGAGACACTCTGCAAATTCCTACTTATTAGCATATCCATGAACCTCTTAGTCACTACTCGTAGTCTGCTGTTTGTATACTTGCGAATTCATAACTTCAGTGCCCTTTCCTAAAATATAAACATGTGGTAAATTATAACAATTTGAAGCACATCTAGCAAGAGGCCAAAACTAAGGCCTTGAGCTTTCTGTTGTGCAGTAGAACTGAATTATAGAGCTTATTCCATTTTGGGTCAGATCCTTGCTGCTCCAAGTACCAATTACGGAATTACCATATTTCCACGCAATTGCATCCACCATTACTCATGTTAGTTTGCCATACATACAATAGGATAAAATTCAGAGTATGACTTGATATGCAATGACGCTAGCCTTTCTTGAAAACTCGAAAATTTTAATACTCCCTCTTATCCATATTAATTGTCGATTAATATGGATAAGAGGGAGTAGAACATTTACAGATTTCATTAAGGAAATTGATGACCCATTGGATGTCCTCCTCACATGCACAAACACATCATCTGAAGGAAGACAGAAGAAAGAAAACTCACGACATGCCCATCACACGCGAGTAGAAGTCAAGGCTCACTTTTGGGTCCTTCACACGGAACATCTGCAAGAAAAAAAAGAGGGGGGAAATCATTATGGTAATAGCAACAAGCTTGGCCCACCAACTGTTCAACCAGTTGCAGAAAAAATGCAGTTTCATGTCCTAGTACAATATAACACTAAAAAATTCCTCAGTTTATTACGAAGCATCCAAAGCACCCCTATCGAAAATACAAGCCCATGAAAGCCTTTGACGAACTACATATGGTACACCCAAACACATACTTTGCAGCATTAGGCAGAACAATTCCGTACCACAAAGTGTTGAAGTGAACAGAGAAGGATGGTAAGTTAACTTTGCAGTTGCAAAACCAACAATGCTGCCCGAAATTATCACATCAGATGGAACTAACAACACAAGATGTACGCATTAGTGTACAACAACTCATGTCACATCATTAGTACAACAACACATACACACAAGACCTCGTGATAACAACAGTACCATAATGACAATGAGCTGGATAAAGATAATCAAATTCTTTACTCGTCCACTTGTCCACACGGTCTTGCATACTTCATAGTTGATTTTCTCTTTGCAGACGTAATTGACATAATGATCCTCAACTTCTCTACGGACGTAGTTAGCATAATGATCCTCAGTTTCTTTTTTAGTCTTATATCCTTTATAGCAGTTGTTTTTGTAACTGTCCACTTGCTCCTTGCATATCTCCCATGAATCATAAATTCCAGGGTTCCTCCCAGTGTACACCACATACCAGTTCCACTTCATCTACGTAAATAAATAAAGAAGCCAACAAGTCAATTTCATATGCATCCAATCACATAGAGCAAAGTCACATCATAATCTTCATAGCATTATAGACAATACAAATCACCACGCTGCACAGTTCATTAGTAGTTCGAAAGCAAAAATTTAGCTCCATCATTCGCATCGATCATATAGATCACATGAAAGCAGTGCATTAGTTGTTCAGCTCCATCACGAGCTATCCTCGCCTTTCATCATCTTCGTGATCTCCTCTTGGGTGGTCACTAGTGCAGAACCGGGCAATAGCACCGGTTCGTAAGGCCCTTTAGTGCCGGTTCCATAACCGGCACTAAAGTGTGGGCACTAAAGGCCCCCCCTTTAGTACCGGTTCAGCACGAACCGGTGCTAAAGGGCAACCACGTGGCACGAGCCAGCTCCGGGGGCCTGGAGACCTTTAGTACCGGTTGGTAAGACCAACCGTGTTGGGGAACGTAGTAATTTCAAAAAATTTCCTACGCACACGCAAGATCATGGTGATGATATAGCAACGAGAGGGGAGAGTGTTCGCCCACGTGCCCTCGTGAGGTATGTAAGCGAAGCGTTAGCACAACGCGTTGATGTAGTCGACGTCTTCATGATCCGACCGATCCAAGCACCGAACGTCACGGAGCCTCCGAGTTCAGCACACGCTCAGCTCGATGACGCCCTCGAACTCCGATCCAGCCGAGTGTCGAGGGAGAGTTCCGTCAGCACGACGGCATGGTGACGATCTTGATGTTCTACCGGCGCAGGGCTTCGCCTAAGCTTCGCGACGATATGACCGAGGTGGAATATGGTGGAAGGGGGCACCGCACACGGCTAAGGAACGATCCGTAGATCAACTTGTGTGTCTATGGGGTGCCCCCCACCCCCGTATATAAAGGAGCCAGGGGGGAGGAGGCCGCCTAGGGGCGCGCCAGGGGGGAGTCCTACTCCCACCGGGAGTAGGACTCCCCTTTCCAAGTTGGTGTAGGAGAGAGGGGAAAGAGGAGGAAGAGGAGAAGGAAAGGGGGGGCGCCGCCCCCCTTCCCTTGTCTTATTCGGACTAGGAGGGGGGAGGCGCGGCCCCTCCTCGCTCCTTCCTCTTCTCCTCTTGGCCCATGTAGGCCCATTAACCCCGGGGTTCCGGTAACCTCCGGTACTCGGTAAAATGCCGATTTCAC
Source organism: Aegilops speltoides (assembly GCA_021437245.1). Lineage (NCBI taxonomy): Eukaryota > Viridiplantae > Streptophyta > Magnoliopsida > Poales > Poaceae > Aegilops > Aegilops speltoides. Next base: position 29,891,790 of record CM038142.1, read on the forward strand.
CCGGAACCTTTCCGATGTCCAAACATAGGCTTCCAATATATCAATCTTTGTGTCTCGACCATTCCGAGACTCCTCGTCATGTCCGTGATCCCATCTGGGACTCCGAACAAACTTCGGTACATCAAAACTTATAAAGTCATAATAAAACTGTCATCGAAACGTTAAGCGTGCGGACCCTACGGGTTCGAGAACTATGTAGACATGACCTAGAACCATTCTCGGTCAATAACCAATAGCGGGACCTGGATGCCCATATTGGCTCCTACATATTCTACGAAGATCTTTATCGGTCAAACCGCATAACAACATACGTTGTTCCCTTTGTCATCGGTATGTTACTTGCCCGAGATTCGATCGTCGGTATCCAATACCTAGTTCAATCTCGTTACCGGCAAGTCTCTTTACTCGTTCTGTAATACGTCATCTCACAACTAACTCATTAGTTATAATTCTTGCAAGGCTTAAGTGATGAGTATTACCGAGAGGGCCCAGAGATACCTCTCCGACAATCGGAGTGACAAAACCTAATCTCGAAATACGCCAACTCAACATGTACCTTCGGAGACACCTGTAGTACTCCTTTATAATCACCCGATTCGTTGTGACGTTTGGTAGTACCCAAAGTGTTCCTCCGGTAAACGGGAGTTGCATAATTCTCATAGTTACAGGAACATGTATAAGTCATGAAGAAAGCAATAGCAACATACTAAACGATCAAGTGCTAGGCTAACGGAATGGGTCATGTCAATCACATCATTCTCCTAATGATGTGATCCCGTTAATCAAATGACAACTCTTTTGTCCATGTCTAGGAAACATAACCATCTTTGATAAAGAGCTAGTCGAGTAGAGGCATACTAGTGACGTTATGTTTGTCTATGTATTCACACATGTATTATGTTTCCGGTTAATACAATTCTACCATGAATAATAAACATTTATCATGAAATAAGGAAATAAATAATAACTTTATTATTGCCTCTAGGGCATATTTCCTTCAGTCTCCCACTTGCACTAGAGTCAATAATCTAGTTCACATCGCCATGTGATTTAACACCAATATTCATATCTGTATATGATTAACACTCATAGTTCATATCATCATGTGACGAACATCCAAAGGGTTTACTAGAGTCAATAATCTAGTTCACATCGCTATGTGATTAACACCCAAAGAGTACTAAGGTGTGATCATGTTTTGCTCGTGAGAGAAGCTTAGTCAACAGGTCTGTCACATTCAGAGTCGTATGTATTTTGCAAATATTTTATGTCCACAATGCTCTGCACGGAGCTACACTAGCTAATTGCTCCCACTTTCAATATGTATCCAGGTTGAGACTTAGAGTCATCTGGATCAGTGTAAAAGTTTGCAATCGATGTAACTTTTACAACAAACTCTTTTATCACCTCCATAATCGAGAAACATCTCCTTAGTACTTACAAAGGATATTCTTGACCAATGTCCAAATGATCTACTCCTAGATCACTATTGTACCCCTTGCCAAATCTGAGCAAGGTATACAATAGGTGCAGTACATAGCATAGCACACTTTATAGAACCTATGACTGAGGCATAGGGATTGACTTTTCATTCTCTTTCTATTTTCTGCTGTGGTCGGGATTTGAGTCTTACTCAATTTCATACCTTTGCAACACAGGCAAGAACTCTTTCTTTGACTGTTCTATTTTGAACTATTTCAAAATATTGCCAAGGTATGTACTCATTGAAAATCTTATCAAGCGTCTTGATCTATCTCAATAGATCTTGATGCTCAATATGTAAGCAGCTTTTCTCGAGGTCTTTTCTTTTAAAGAACTCCTTTAAAACACTCCTTTATGCTTTGCGAAAAATTCTACATCATTTGTGATCAACAATATGTCACTCACATATACTAATCGGAAAGGCTGTAGTGCTCCCACTCACTTTATTGTAAATCTGGGCTTCATCGTAAGTCCATATAAAACTATATGCTTTGATCAACTTATCAAAGCGTATATTCCAACTCCGAGATGCTTGCACCAGTCCATAGATGGATCATTGGAGCTTGCACATTTTGTTAGCACCTTTAGGATTGACAAAACCTTCGGTTGCATCATATACAACTCTTCTTTAATAAATCCATTAAGGAATGCAGTTTTGACATCCATTTGCCAGATTTCATAAAATGTGGCAATTGCTAACATGATTCAGACAGACTTAAGCATCGATACGAGTGAGAAAATCTCATCGTATTCAACACCTTGAACTTGTTGAAAACCTTTTGCAACAAGTCGAGCTTGGTAGATAGTAACACTACTATCAGTGTCCGTCTTCCTCTTGAAGATCCATTTATTTAACATGGCTTGCTGATCATCGAGCAAGTCAATTAAAGTCCATACTTTGTTCTCATACATGGATCATATCTCAGATTTTATGGCCTCAAGCCATTTCACGGAATCTGGGCTCATCATCGCTTCCTCATAGTTCATAGGTTCATCATGGTCTAGTAACATGACTTCCAGAACAGTATTACCGTACTACTCTGGTGCGGACTGTACTTTGGAAGACCTACGAGGTTTTGTAGTAACTTGATCTAAAGTTTCATGATCATCATCATTAGCTTCTTCACTAATTGGTGTAGGAATCACTGGAACTGATTTCCGTGATGAACTACTTTCCAATTCGGGAGAAGGTACAAAATTAGCTTATCAAGCTCTACTTTCCTCCCACTCACTTCTTTCGAGAGAAAACACCTTCTCTAGAAAAGATCCATTTTTAGCAACAAATATCTTGCCTTCGGATCTGTGATAGAAGGTGTACCCAACAATTTCCTTTGGGTATTCTATGAAGACGCACTTCTCCGATTTGGGTTCGAGCTTATCAGGATGAAACTTTTTCACATAAGCATCACAGCCCCAAACTTTAAGAAATGACAACTTGGATTTCTTGCTAAACCACAGTTCATATTTTGTCGTCTCAACGGATTTAGATGGTGCCCTTTTAATGTGAATGCAGCTGTCTCTAATGCATAACCCCAAAACAATATTGGTAAATCAGTAAGAGACATCATAGATCGCACCATATCCAATAAAGTGCGGTTACGACATTCGGACACATCATAACGTTGTGGTGTTCCAGGTTGCGTGAGCTGTGAAACTATTCCACATTGTTTTAATTGAAGATCAAACTCGTAACTCAAATATTTGTCTCCGCGATCAGATCGCAGAAACTTTATTTTCTTGTTACGATGATTTTTCCACTTCACTCTGAAATTCTTTGAACCTTTCAACTATTTCAGACTTATGTTTCATCAAGTAGATATATCCATATCTGCTCAAATCATCTTGTGAAGGTCAGAAAATAACAATACTTGCCACGAGCCTTCATACTCATTGGTCTGCATACATCAGTATGTATTATTTCCAATAAGTCAGTAGCTCATTCTATTGTTCCGAAGAATGGAGTTTTAGTCATCTTGCCCAAAAGGCACGGTTCGCAAGCATCAAATTAGTCATAACCAAGTGATTCTGAAAATCCATATTTATGGAGTTTCTTCATGCGCTTTACACCGATATGACCCAAACGGCAGTGCCACAAATAAGTTGCACTATCATTATTAACTTTGCATCTTTTGGCTTCAATATTATGAATGTGTGTATCACACGATCGAGATCCAACAAACCATTTTCATTGGGTGTATGACCATAGAAGGTTTTATTCATGGAAAACAGAACAACAATTATTCTCTAACTTACATGAATAACCGTATTGCAATAAACATGATCAAATCATATTCATGCTCAACGCAAACACCAAATAACACTTATTTAGGTTTAACACTAATCTCGAAAGTATAGGGAGTGTGTGCGATGATGATCATATCAATCTTGGAACTATTTCCAACACACGTCGTCACTTCACCCTTAACTAGTCTCTTTTTTCTCGCAACTCCGTTTGAGTTACTAATCTTAGCAACCGAACTAGTATTAAATCTTGAGGGGTTGCTATAAACACTAATAACGTACACATCAATAACATGTATATCAAATATACTTATGTTCACTTTGCCATCCTTCTTATCCGCCAATCACTTGGGGTAGTACCTCTTCCAATGGACGGTCTCTTTGCGGTAGAAGCACTTAGTCTTAGGCTTAGGACCAGACTTGGGTTTCTTCACTTGAGCAACAACTTGCTTGCCGTTCTTCTTGAAGTTCCCTTCTTTTCCTTTGCCTTTTCTTGAAACTAGTGATCTTGTTAACCATCAACACTTGATGCTCTTTTCTTGATTTCTACCTTCACCGATCTCAACATCGCGAAGAGCTCAGGAATAACTTTCATCATCCCTTGCATATTATAGTTCATCACAAAGTTCTAGTAACTTAGTGATGGTGACTAGAGAATTCATCAATCACTATCTTATCGGAAGATTAACTCCCACTTGATTCAAGTGATTGAAGTACCCAGACAATCTGAGCACATGCTCACTAGTTCAGCGATTCTCCTCCATCTTTTAGCTATAGAACTTGTTGGAGACTTCATATCTCTCAACTCGGGTATTTGCTTGAAATATTAACTTCAATTCCTGGAACATCTTATATGGTCCATGACGTTCAAAAACGTCTTTGAAGTCCCGATTCTAAGCCATTAAGCATGGTGCACTAAACTATCAAGTAGTCATCATATTGAGCTAGCTAAACGTTCATAACGTCTTCATCTGCTCCTGCAATAGGTCTATCACCTAGCGGTGCATCGAGGACATAATTCTTAGTGCAAAGCAATGAGGATAAACCTCATGTCACGGATCTAATCTGCATCATTGCTACTAACATCTTTCAACACAGCTTTCTCTAGGAACATATCAAAATAAACATATGAAAGCAACAACGCGAGCTATTGATCTACAACATAATTTGCAAAATACTACTAGACTAAGTTCATGATAAATTAAAGTTCAATTAATCATATTATTTAAGAACTCCCACTTAGATAGACATCCCTCTAATCCTCTAAGTGATCACGTGATCCAAATCAACTAAACCATGTCCGATCATCACGTGAGATGGAGTAGTTTCAATGGTGAACATCACTATGTTGATCATATCTACTATATGATTCACGCTCGACCTTTCGGTCTCCGTGTTCCGAGGCCATATCTGTATATGCTAGGCTCGTCAAGTTTAACCTAAGTATTCCGCGTGTGCAACTGTTTTGCACCCGTTGTATTTGAACGTAGAGCCTATCACACCCGATCATCACGTGGTGTCTCAGGACGAAGAACTTTCGCAACGGTGCATACTCAGGGAGAACACTTCTTGATAATTAGTGAGAGATCATCTTAAAATGCTACCTTCAAACAAAACATAATAAGATGTATAACAGATAAACATCATATGCAATTAAAATATGTGACATGATATGGCCATGATCATCTTGCGCCTTTGATCTCCATCTCCAAAGTACTATCATGATCTCTATCGTCACCGGCACGACACCATGATCTTCATCATCTTGATCTATATCAATATGTCGTCACATGGTCGTCTCGCCAACTATTGCTCTTGCAACTATTGCTATCGCATAGCGATAATGTAAAGCAAATATTTGGCACTTGCATCTTTATGCAACAAAGAGACAACCATAGGGCTTCTGCCAGTTTCCGATAACTTCAACAAAACATGATCATCTCATACAACAACTTATATCTCATCACGTTTTGACCATATCACATCACAACATGCCCTGCAAAAACAAGTTAGACGTCCTCTACTTTGTTGTTGCAAGTTTTACGTGGCTGCTACGGGCTTAAGCAAGAACCAATCTCACCTACGCATCAAAACCACAACGATAGTTTGTCAAATAGACTCTGTTTTAACCTTCGCAAGGACCGGGCGTAGCACACTCAGTTCAACTAAAGTTGGAGAAACCGACACCCGCCACCACACTGTGTGCAAAGCACGTCGTTAGAACCAGTCTCGCGTAAGCGTCTGGCGTAATGTCGGTCCGGGCGCTTCATCCAACAATACCGCCGAACCAAAGTATGACATCTTTGGTAGGCGGTATGACTTATATCGTCCACAACTCACTTGTGTTCTACTCGTGCATATAACATCAAACCATAAAACCTAGGCTTGGATGCCTTTGTTGGGGAGCGTAGTAATTTCAAAAATTTCCTACGCACACGCAAGATCATGGTGATGATATAGCAACGAGAGGAGAGTGTTAGTCCACGTACCCTCGTGAGACCGTAAGCGAAGCGTTAACAACGCGGTTGATGTAGTCGACGTCTTCACGATCCGACCGATCCAAGCACCGAACGTCACGGAGCCTCCGAGTTCAGACACGTTCAGCTCGATGGCGTCCCTCGAACTCCGATCCAGCCGATTGTCGAGGGAGAGTTCCGTCAAGATGACGGCATGGTGACGATCTTGATGTTCTACGGCGCAGGGCCGCCTAAGCAGCGACGATATGACCGAGGTGGAATATGGTGGAAGGGGCACCGACACGGCTAAGGAACGATTCGTAGATCAACTTGTGTGTCTATGGGGTGCCCCTTCCCCGTATATAAAGGAGCCAAGGGGAGGAGGCCGCCGCCTAGGGGCGCGCCAGGGGGAGTCCTACTCCCGGGAGTAGGACTCCCCTTTTCCAAGTTGGAGTAGGAGAGAGGCGGAAAGAGGAGGAAGAGGAGAAGGAAAGGGGGGCGCCGCCCCCCCCTTCCCTTGTCTTATTCGGACTAGGAGGGGGAGGGGCGCGCGGCCCCCTCTTGGCTCCTTCCTCTTGTCCCTCTTGGCCCATGTAGGCCCATTAACCCCCCGGGGGGTTCCGGTAACCTCCCGGTACTCCGGTAAAATGCCGATTTCACCCGAAACCTTTCCGATGTCCAAACATAGGCTTCCAATATATCAATCTTTATGTCTCGACCATTCCGAGACTCCTCGTCATGTCCGTGATCACATCCGGGACTCCGATCAAACTTTGGTACATCAAAACTTATAAACTCATAATAAAACTGTCATCGAAATGTTAAGCGTGCGGACCCTACGGGTTCGAGAACTATGTAGACATGACCTAGAACCATTCTCGGTCAATAACCAATAGCGGGACCTGGATGCCCATATTGGCTCCTACATATTCTCGAAGATCTTTATCGGTCAAACCGCATAACAACATCGTTGTTTCCTTTGTCATCGGTATGTTACTTGCTCGAGATTCGATCGTCGGTATCAATACCTAGTTCAATCTCGTTCACGGCAAGTCTCTTTACTCGCTTCATGTCGTCATCTCACAACTAACTCATTAGTTATAATGCTTGCAAGGCTTAAGTGATGAGTATTACCGAGAGGGCCAGAGATACCTCTCCGACAATCGGAGTGACAAAACCTAATCTTGAAATCGCCAACTCAACATGTACCTTCGGAGACACCTGTAGTACTCCTTTATAATCACCCGATTCGTTGTGACGTTTGGTAGTACCAAAGTGTTCCTCCGTAAGCGGAGTTGCATAATTCTCATAGTTACTGAGGAACATGTATAAGTCATGAAGAAAGCAATAGCAATATACTAAACGATTAAGTGCTAGGCTAACGGAATGGGTCATGTCAATCACATCATTCTCCTAATGATGTGATCCCGTTAATCAAATGACAACTCTTTTGTTAATGGCTAGGAAACATAACCATCTTTGATAAACGAGCTAGTCGAGTAGAGGCATACTAGTGACGTTATGTTTGTCTATGTATTCACACATGTATTATGTTTCCGGTTAATACAAATCTAGCATGAATAATAAACATTTATCATGAAATAAGGAAATAAATAATAACTTTATTTTTGCCTCTAGGGCATATTTCCTTCAAACCCGTACTATAAGGTTTGGGGGGTTTTTAGTTTTATGATTTCTTTTTCATTTAATTTTGTGTTTCCATTTTAATTCTTTTTCGTTTGCTGGTATTTTACGATACTACACATTGTACACGTTATGCATATATATATATATATATATATATATATATATATATATATATATATATATAGTAGGATTTTCTACAATAGCTTGCCACAGAACTAGTTAAGGTTTTCAACGGTGTAAAAGTTCTCAAAAATCCTAAACCATCACACCTATAATAAAACATGATCCAACGGATGGATTGAAAAAATTTGACTGCATGTGTCCTGTACATAAAGAACAAATGTTTCAATATATATTGATCCTGAAGTGAGCTAAAATGCTTGTTTTTTTCGCTGAGGACACATAAATGCATATTTTCACAATCACACCGTTGGATCATCTTATTATATTAGAATGAGGCTCCCCTATTTATTTCATATTTTTACTTACTTTTAAACCGTTAAATGTTTACCATGCCTTAACTAGTTCTGTGGCAAGCTATGATAGACACAGTTTTACCTATATACTCCCTCCGTTCTAAATTACTTGTCTTGGATTTGTCTAAATACGGATGTATCTAGACTCATTTTAGTGCTAGATACATCCGTATCTAGACAAATCTAAGACAAGTAATTCAGAACGGAGGGAGTATATATATATAGGGTGGGTCTATTATGATAACACCCCTTAAGTCTTATTCTGCACACCACTTCTGCCTTATTCTGCACACCCCACAGCCAACCGAACCGAGCTAACCAGACCAAACCCACCCTCCCCACGACCTCACCGTCCCCTACACACAAACCGCACCGCACCCCAACCCACCTCCTTCCCCTGCAGACGGCAGAGGCACGCGCCGCCGCACACCCGCCCCACCTTCTCCACCGCAGCGAGCAGGGGCACGCGCCACCGCTCCCCCCAAGCATCGGCGACCCCAAGCTCTCTGGCACCTGATCCGAGCGGCCTCCCTTCCCGTGTCTCACCTTTCCTTTCGGCGACGCCATGGCAAGCGGACGAGCACCCTCGCGTGCCCCGGCCATCTCCGAGCAAGAGCCACACTGGATCAAGGACGTGGCGCCCCACGCCCCCCGCGACAGCCCGCCACCAGATCCAGGCCGTGGCGGCCCCTCGGTGACGCCCCGCCGCCGGATCCGGGACACGATGCTCCCCTCTGCCCCGCACTCCCCGGCGAACACTCGTTCCCCTCTGTTGGGATTCGCCTGGCCACAAGTCGCCCATGACGCTGCATCCCATGGCCACAGCACCGGCTGCCTCGTTGCCGGATCCGCCTTCTTGGAGGCCGTAGGCCTCTTCCATGCCACGACCTCGCACGGGTCCCCGACTAGCACTCCACCGGGTTCACACCGTCCTGCATCTACCCCCACTTGCAGTGCACATCCCGTGCAGTTTGCCCTGTGCAGCCCATCTGCCCCGGCTTCACCATGCGTGGGTATTCCCCCCTCTGACTTTGCTTCTTCTTCTCCCCTGCTTTTACTTCTTCCACGCGTGGCCTCCGACGAGAACTGCACGATGGCGTGAAAACTACTGGCAATGGGTGTGCAGTGCGGTGCGCGATTTTTCGCAGTTCTGGGATTCCGGAGGTAAGCAACCCCCTGTTGTGCACTTCGCTCCATGAGCTTCCAGTTCAGCCGGGGTGCGTAGGTGTGGGTTGTTCCCCACTTCCCCTCTGAACATGCAGTGCGGGCGACTATGGCGTGTAGTGCAGCCCGCCCCGGCGTGCATCTCGGCCCCCGCCCCTGCGTGCAGCTCGCTCCCCACCCAGGCCTGCGAGCACCCTCGACCTCCGGCAGTGCTCTTCCCATGGCGCACCAGCAGGCTGATTACACGGCTAGATCCGGTAGTTGCCGTCTCCCTGGTCCTTCTCCTCGTCCTCTCTGGCGGGGCTGGCGTGGCAGGGCTCTCCGGCAGCCAGCTCCGGGTCGTTTTGCCATGTATTGTCCCCTGCTACTCATCCATCCCCCTTCTCTCTGTTTTGCAGGTCCGGCCCCCCGGCGGCATTCCATGTAACCACCACGACGAGCGGCTGAACCCGCACCCCAGATCCATCTCTTCGAGTGCTTAGCGGCGAGCTCCATGGCGAGGGATCTCCATCCCATCGGTTATCTCTTCTCCCTTCCCCTCCGCTCCTCTCCGGCGAGCTCTCACTAATGTGCTTCCTGCTATTCAAAATTTTCCAGGCTTGAAGTTCACCGGGTACAGACAGGATGACCATGACGAGTCGTTTGGGGGAACACCCACTTGAAGTGTTCAGCCGGCGGAACGCCCGCTCGTGATGACAAGCACTCGGACAAAGTTTTGCATTTTTGTAGAAGTTAATTTTCCATGTGCAGCTGTTCATGTTTCTCGGGCGTGCAGTACACTGAGTTTTGTAAAAAAAATAAGGGACTACTTGCAGAACATGTTGCAAATTCTTGCAGTTTTGGCAATCGATTTTATCTACTGTTCGGTGCAAATTGAGCTCCTGGCTGATCAATTCAGTGCGATGCAGTGCAGTGTGCCTGTTCGCTTAGTTCGACACTCTTCTTGCTTCTTGGGATGTTCTTCTAGTGAACCTCTTTTTTTCTAAAAACTGCCCACTATTGGTAGTAATGTGGTTCACTTCCATGTATGTCGAGGTTTATTTGCACTCATCTCTGCGGTCCACTCTCGTTTATAAAAAATTGTTTAAAAAAAGAAAACAAAAACTCGTTCGAGAAAATTTACGTCCAACAAAAAGAAATCATGAAGTTCGCTTGACTTTTTGATGCAGTGCGGATTACCGTCTGAAGCAGTGCGTTATTCTATTGTTCATAAAAAATAACGACAAAAACTCACAAAAGCTCATCTGAGAAAAATTATGCCCGACAAAGAAAATCATGGAGTTCACTTGACTCTCTGATGTAGTGCGGTTTTCCGTCTAAAAGCAGTGCAGTTTTCTTCCTCGTTTTAAAAAATTTATGTCCCACAAAAACGAAACCATGCGGTTCTCTTACCCGTGTGATGCAGTGCGGTTTTTCGTTCGTTGCAGTGCGGTTTTCAGTCGGATGAAGTACCCACGTCGATTTGGGTGTCGCAAAAAACAGAGTGTCCGCTTTTCGGTAAAATCAAAACTGCTCTTAAACCGTAAGGAATTAGAAAGAGTGTTCTACATGAAAGAGTTGCGTCTCGCCGATATCTTTCCAACGACGTATTGTTTGAATCATTCCGACCAGCGGTTTGCAAAAATTTCACCAAAAAACAGCCGCTGCCACTCGTCATCCGCCGCACGATTTTCAAAATTAACTTAAAACCGTAAGGAATCTCAAAACCATTCCTACATATGAAAGTTGCGCCTCGTTCGTAGCTTTCCAACGGCGTATCACACGCCTCGTTTCGACAAACTAAAAAACTAGAGCGAAAACAGTATCGAAAATTTGAAAAAATTTGAAAAACAGAATTCCGCGATTTAGTAAACTTGAAACTGCTCTTAAACCGTAATGAATTAGAGAAAGATTTATATATGAAAAAGATGCGCCTCGACGATATCTATCCAACGACGTATCATTTGCTTCATTCCGACAAGCGCTTTAGAAAAAAACGCGAAAAAACGCTCGCTCCACTCGTCATTCGCCGCACTATTTTCAAAACTGCTCTTAAACCGTGTGGAATCTCGAAAAGTGTTCAACATGTCGAAGTTGCGCCTAATCCATAGCTTTTCAACAGTATATTACACGCCTCATTCCGATAAATGGTTAAAAAATTAGAGCGAAAACAGTACCGAAAAAACACCACGTGCAATTTTTTTCGACACGAAGTTCATTAGTCTCTGTTGCAGTGCTCGTCGTCAAAATGATGCAGTGCGTTTCTGTTGAGCGTGCAGGCTGAAGTGGTGTGCAGAATAGTTATTCTCCTAATATTAGCAGAATAGACCGTCTGTATACATATATACATGTATAGATATATACAATTTCTCCTACATATGCATGTTGCCTTCGGAGCCAGTGGCATTAGCCTAATTGGTGACTTCGGAGCACGATGACAATTGGAAGTGGTTTTCATGAGGGCGGTAGCGGGTAATAGTATTCTCCCTTCGGATTTATGACCTGGTCGAGGAAAAATCCCGCTATTTCCTCTTGAAGTGCTTCTACGCGCTCCGTTTCTAGGAGCTTCTCCCGCACCTCTTTGAACTGTTAAGAAGGAGATCGATATGCATGTGTATTAGTTGTGTGACTAGATATCGATAATGGTGTAAAAATTGTGAATAGTGTTTTGCCAGGCGTACCCATTCCTGTCTTTGAGATCTGCTCCTTTCGGACGCCATCATGCGAATGTTCTCGCATAAGCGCATAATGCACATAGATCAGTCCCTGCGCTTTGCTTGGGGCCTTTACGAGAATGGAATTTGATCGATAATAATTAATCAAGCATGATAATTAAAGAGATGGCAGCTAGCTAGCTAGCTAGTACTACTTGATTACTTACCTTGGGTCGAAACCATTTAAGCTTTTTTTTCCATTCGCCTTCCATGACGCTGATGTGTTGGAAATATGCCCTAGAGGCAATAATAAAAGTATTATTATATTTCAATATTCATGATAATTGTCTTTTGTTCATGCTATAACTGTATTATCCGGAAATCGTAATACACGTGTGAGCACAAAGACCACAATATGTCCCTAGTGAGCCTCTAGTTGACTAGCTCGTTGTGATCAATAGATAGTCATGTTTTCCTGACTATGGACATTGGATGTCGTTGATAACGGGATCACATCATTAGGAGAATGATGTGATGGACAAGACCCAATCATAAGCATAGCATGAAAGATCGTATAGTTCGTTTCTTTGGAAGCTTTGCCAATGTCAAGTATCTCTTCCTTCGACCATGAGATCGTGTAACTCCGGTTACCGTAGGAGTGCCTTGGGTGTATCAAGCGTCACTGGCGTAGCGGGTGACTATAAAGGTGCATTACGGTATCTCCGAAAGTATCTGTTGGGTTGACATGGATCGAGGCTGGGATTTGTCACTCCGTATGACGGAGAGGTATCTCTGGGCCCACTCGGTAATGCATCATCATAATGAGCTCAAAGGTGACCAAGGTGTTGGCCGGGATCATGCATTACAGATGAGTAAAGTGACTTGCGATAACGAGGCTGAACAAGGTATTGGGATACCGGCGATTGAGTCTCGGGCAAGTAACGTACCGATTGACAAAGGGAATTGCATACATGGTTTGATCGAATCCTCGACATCGTGGTTCAACCGATGAAATCATCGAGGAGCATGTGGGGTCCAACATGGGTATCCAGACCCCGCTGTTGGTTATTGCCCGAGAGTCGTCTCGGTCATGTCTGCGTGTCTCCCGAGCCCGTAGGGTCTACACACTTAAGGTTCGGTGACGCTAGGGTTAGAAGGAAGACTAGTATGTGAATACCAAATGTTGTTCGGAGTCCCGGATGAGATCCCGGACGTCACGAGGAGTTCCGGAAGGGTCTGGAGGTAAAGAATAATATATAGGAAGTGGTGTTTCGGCCATCGGGAAAGTTTCGGGGTCTCCCGGTAAAGTACCGGGACCACCGGAGGGGTCCCGGGGGTCCACCGGGTGGGTCCACCTATCCGGAGGGCCCCATGGGCCAAGGGGAAGGAACCAGCCCACGGGGGCTGGTGCGCCCCTAGGCCCACCCTGCGCCTAGGGTTGAAACCCTAGGGGGGGGCGCCCACCCGGCTTGGGGCACTCCACCCCCTTGGCCGCCGCCCCCCTGGAGATTGGATCTCCAGGGGCCGGCCACCCCCCCAGGGGGCCTATATAAAGGGGGGGAGGGAAGGGGGCTGCTGGACAAAATTCCCAAGGCGCAGCCCCTCCCCTCCCCAACACTTCTCCTCCTCCGTAAGAGCTCGTGAAGCCCTGCCGAGATCTTGCTTCTCCACCATCACCACGCCGTCGTCTTTGCCGGTGGAGCTGTCTTCCTCAACCTCTCCTTCCCCTTGCTGGATCAAGAAGGAGGAGACGCCGCTCGTCCCGCACGTGTGTTGAGCGCTGAGGTGCTGTCCGTTCAAACACTTGGACATCGGTGATCTGAATCACGTTCGAGTACGACTCCATCATCACCTTGCAAGCTTCCGCACGCGATCTACAAGTGGTATGTAGATGCAAACTCTCTCCGTTACTCGTTGCTTAGATGAACTCATAGATGGATCTTGGTGAAGCCAGAGGAAAAATTTTAATTTTCTGCAGCGTTCCCCAACAAATGGCATCATGAGCTAGGTCTATCGTAGTTCTCTAATGCACGAGTAGAACACAATTTGTTGTGGGCGTTGATCTTGTCATCTTACTTGCCTCTACTAGTCTTTTCTTGCTCAAGCGGTATTGTGGGATGAAGCGGCCCGGACCAACCTTACGTGCGCTTCGTGAGACCGGTTCCACCGGTCGACATGCACTAGTTGCATAAGGTGGCTGGCGGGTGTCTGCTCTCCCACTTTAGTTGGAGCGGATTCGATGAACGAGGCCCTTATGAAGGGTAAATAGAAGTTGACAAAATCACGTTGTGGTGATTCGTAGGTAAGAAAAACGTTCTTGCTAGAACCCAATCGCAGCCACGTAAAAGATGCAACAACAATTAGAGGGCGTCTAACTTGTTTTTGCAGCGATTGATCATGTGATGTGATATGGCGAAGTTGTGATGAATGATGAATTGTGATGTATGAGATCATGTTCTTGTAATAGGATTCACGACTTGCATGTCGATGAGTATGACAACGGCAGGAGCCATAGGAGTTGTCTTTATTTTTGTATGACCTGCGTGTCATTGAAGAGCGCCATGTAAACTACTTTACTTCATTACTAAGCGCGTTAGTCATAGAAGTAGAAGTAGTCATTAGCGTGACAACTTCATGAAGACACGATGATGGAGATCATGATGATGGAGATCATGGTGTCAAGCGGTGACAAGATGATCATGGAGCCGAAGATGGAGATCAATGGAGCTTGATGATATTGGCCATATCATGTCACAACTATATAATTGCATGTGATGTTTATTATGTTTATGCATCTTGTTTACTTAGGACGACGGTAGTAAATAAGATGATCCTTACTAAAATTTCAAGAAGTGTTCCCCCTAGCGTGCACCGTTGCTACGGTTCGTCGTTTCTAAGCACCACGTGATGATCGGGTGTGATGGATCCTTACGTTCACATACAGCGGGTGTAAGACAGTTTTACACAGCGAAAACACTTAGGGTTAACTTGACGAGCCTAGCATGTGCGGACATGGCCTCGGAACACGGAGACCGAAAGGTCGAACACGAGTCGTATGGAAGATACGATCAACATGAAGATGTTCACCGATGATGACTAGTCCGTCTCACGTGATGATCGGACACGGGCTAGTCGACTCGGATCGTGTAACACTTAGATGACTAGAGGATGTCTAATCTAAGTGGGAGTTCATAATTTTGATTAGAACTTTATTATCATGAACTTAGTCTAAAACCTTTGCAAATATGTCTTGTAGATCAATGGCCAGCGCTAATGTCAACATGAACTTCAACGCGTTCCTAGAAAACCAATTTGAAAGATGATGGCAGCAACTATACGGATTGGGTCCGGAACACGAGATCATCCTCATAGCTGCCAAGAAAGCAGTATGTCCTAGAAGCACCATTAGGTGACCCACTTGTTCTCCGGCCTTTGCAAGGCGATTTGAGCGTCTGGCGGACTCGTTCGATGATTACTCCCTCGTTCGGTGCGGCATGCTCTACAGCTTAGAACCGGGGCTCCAAAAGCGTTTTGAGCATCACGGAGCATATGAGATGTTGAAGAGCTGAAACTAGTTTTCCAAGCTCATGCCGGGTCGAGAGATATGATGTCTCGACAAGTTCTCTGATTGTAAGATGGAGGAAAACAGTTACGTCGGTGAGCACATCTGAAGATGTGCAGGTTGCACAACCGTATGACCCAGCTAAACATTAACCTCCCGAGATGAGGCGGTCATTGGCAGAATCCTCGATCGCTTCCACCAAGCTACAAGAGCTTTGTGATGAACTACAACATGCAAGGGATGGTGAAGACCATTCTGAAGTGTACTCAATCTTTGAAGTCGAGAGGCTGAAATCAAGAAAGAACATCAAGTGTTGATGGTCAATAAAACCACTAAGTTCAAGAAGGGCAAGGGAAGAAGAACTTCAAGAAGGACGGCAAGGATGTTGCCGCGCCCGTAAGCTTTATTCTTGGGAAGAAGTCAAAGAATGGACCCAAGCACGAGGTGAGTGCTTTTATTGCAAGGGAAGGGTCACCGAAGCGGAACTGCCCCAAATACTTAGCGGATAAGAAGGCCGGCAACACCAAAGGTATATTTGATATACATGTAATTGATGTGTACCTTACCGATTACTCGTAGTAACTCACTGGGTATTTGATACGGTGCCGTTGCTCATATTTGTAACTCACGGCGGGAGCTGCGGAATAAGCGGAGGCTGGCGAAGGGCGAGGTGACGATCTTGGCGTCGGGAATGGTTCAGTCGATGTGATCGCCGTCGACACGCTGCCTCTACATTTACCTACGGGATTAGTTTTGAACCTTAATAATTGTTATTTAGTGCCAAGTTTGAGCATGAACATTGTATCTGGATCTCGTTTGATCGAGATGGCTACTCATTTAAGTCTGAGAATAATGGTTGTTCGATTTATATGAGAGATATGTTTTATGGTCATGCTCCGATGGTCAATGGTTTATTCTTAATGAATCTCGGCGTAATATTACACATGTTCATAGTGTGGATGCCAAAAGATGTAAAGTTGATAACGATAGTCCCACATACTTGTGGCATTGCCGCCTTGGTCACATTGGTGTCAAGCGCATGAAGAAGCTCCATCTTGATGGACTTTTAGAGTCTCTTGATTATGAATCGTTTGACACATGCGAACCATGCCTCTTAGGCAAAATGACCAAGACTCCGTTCTCGGAACAATGGGCGAGCAACCAACTTGTTGGAAATCATACATACCGATGTGTGCGGTCCAATGGCGTTGAGGCTCATGGAGGATATCGTTATGTTCTCACTCTCCGATGACTTGAGTAGATATGGGTATGCCTACTTAATGAAACACAAGTCCGAGACCTTTGAAAAGTTCAAGGAATTTCAGAATGAGGTGGAGAATCAACGTGACCGAAAGATAAAGTTCCTCGATCGGATCGTGGAGGAGAATACTTAAGTCACGAATTTGGCACACACTTAAAGAAATGTGGAATCGTTTCACAACTCACGCCGCTGGAACACCTCAAATAAGCGGTGTGTCGAGCGTCGTGTCGCACTCTATTGGATATGGTGCGGTCTATGATGTCTCTTACCGATTTACCGCTGTCATTTTGGGGATCGCTCTAGAGACAGCTACATTCATTTTAAATAGGGCACCGTCTAAATCCGTTGAGATGACACCGTATGAATTATGGTTTGGGAAGAAACCTAAGCTGTCGTTTCTAAAAGTTTGGGGATGCGATGCTTATGTCAAGAAACTTCAACTGAAAAGCTCGAACCCAAGTCGGAAAAATGCGTATTCATAGGATACCCTAAGGAAGCTATCGGGTATACCTTCTACTTAAGATCTGAAGGCAAGGTCTTTGTTGCCAGAACGGATGCTTTCTAGAAAGAGTTTCTCTCGAAAGAAGTAAGTGGGAGGAAAGTAGAACTTCGATGAAGTACTACCTCTCGAGCGGGAAGGTGGTGCGGCGCAGAGACCGTTCTGTGATGCCCACACCAGCGAAGAGGAAAACAATGATGATGATCAAGGTACCGGATCAAGTTACTCTTGAACTCGAAGGTCCACGAGGACACGTTCCGCACGAGTGGTGCGGCAACCTGTCATGGAAATCATGTTGTTAGACAACAATGAACCTTGAACTATGAAGAAGCGATGGCGGGCCCAGATGCCAACAAATGGCTTGGAGCCATGAAATCCGAGATAGAATCCATGTATGAAAACAAAGTATGGACTTTGTGAGACTTGCCCAATGATCGGCGGCGATAGAAAACAAATGGATTTTTAAGAAGAAGGCGGACGCGGATGGTAATGTTACCGTCTATAAAGCTCGACTTGTCGCTAAGGGTTATCGGCAAGTTCAAGGAATTGACTCTGACGAGACATTCTCTCCGTGGCGAAGCTTAAGTCCGTCCGAATCATGTTAGCAATTGCGCATACTATGATTATGAGATATGGCGGATGGACGTCAAAGCGGCATTCCTTAACGGACATCTTAAGGAAGAGCTGTATATGATGCAGCGGAAGGTTTTGTCGACCCTCGAGCGCTAACAAAGTATGCAAGCTCCAGCGATCCATTTATGGTGGTGCAAGCATCTCGGAGTTGGAACATTCGCTTTGATGAGATGATCAAAGCGTTTGGGTTTATGAGACTTATGGAGAAGCCTGCGTTTACAAGAAAGTGAGTGGGAGCTCTGTAGCATTTCTCCTATTATATGTAGATGACATACTCTTGATGGGAAATGATACAAAACTTCGGACAACATTAAGGCCTACTTGAACAAGTGTTTTTCAATGAAGGACCTTGGAGAAGCTACTTATATATTAGGCATCAAGATCTATAGGGATAGATCGAGGCGCCTCATAGGTCTTTCACAAAGCACATACCTTGATAAGATTTTGAAGAGGTTCAAAATGGATCAGTCCAAGAAAGGGTTCTTGCCTATGTTACAAGGTGTGAGATTGAGCTCAGCTCGATCACCGACCACGGCAAAAGATAAAGAAGAGATGAGTGTCATCCCTATGCATCAGCCATAGGATCTATTATGTATGCCATCTGTGTACGGACCGATGTAAACCTTGCCGTAAGTTTGGTTGCAAGATACCAAAGTAATCCCGGCAAGGAACACTGGACAGCGGTCAAGAATATCTGAAGTACCGAAAGGACAAAGGACATGTTTCTCGTTTATGGAGGAGCGAAGAGCTCGTCGTAAAGGGTTACGTCGGCGCTTAGCCGACTCAGATCTGGATGACTCTAAGTCACAAACCGGATCGTGTATATGTTGAATGGTGGAAGCGATGGTGGTGCGGCTGCAAGCGAAGCGTCGTGGCGGGATCTCGTGTGAAGCGGAGTACATGGCAGCCTCGGAGGCAGCGCATGAAGCGATTTGGGTGAAGGAGTTCATCACCAAACCTAGGAGTCATACCCAATGCGTCGGGGCCGATCAAACTCTTCGTGACAACACTTTGGAGCTATTGCCCTTGCCAAGGAGCCAGGTTTCACAAGAAGACCGAGCACATCAGCGTCGTTTCAACTCCATCCGTGAAAATGTTCAAGATGGAGACATAGAGATTTGCAAAGTGCACACGGATCTGAATGTCGCAGATCCGTTGACTAAACCTCTCTCGCGTGCAAAACATGATCAACACCAGAACTCTATGGGTGTTCGATTCATCACAATGTAACTAGATTAGTGACTCTGGTGCAAGTGGGAGACTGTTGGAAATATGCCCTAGAGGCAATAATAAAAGTATTATTATATTTCAATATTCATGATAATTGTCTTTTGTTCATGCTATAAGCTGTATTATCCGGAAATCGTAATACACGTGTGAGCACAAAGACCACAATATGTCCCTAGTGAGCCTCTAGTTGACTAGCTCGTTGTGATCAATAGATAGTCATGTTTTCGACTATGGACATTGGATGTCGTTGATAACGGGATCACATCATTAGGAGAATGATGTGATGGACAAGACAATCATAAGCATAGCATGAAAGATCGTATAGTTCGTTTTTTGGAAGCTTTGCCAATGTCAAGTATCTCTTCCTTCGACCATGAGATCGTGTAACTCCGGTTACCGTAGGAGTGCCTTGGGTGTATCAAGCGTCTGGCGTAATCGGGTGACTATAAAGGTGCATTACAGGTATCTCCGAAAGTATCTGTTGGGTTGACATGGATCGAGGCGGGATTTGTCACTCCGTATGACGGAGAGGTATCTCTGGGCCCACTCGGTAATGCATCATCATAATGAGCTCAAAGGTGACCAAGGTGTTGTACGGGATCATGCATTACGGTGCGAGTAAAGTGACTTGCGTAACGAGACTGAACAAGGTATTGGGATACCGACGATCGAGTCTCGCAAGTAACGTACCGATTGACAAAGGGAATTGCATACGAGGGTTTGATCGAATCCTCGACATCGTGGTTCAACCGATGAAATCATCGAGGAGCATGTAGGAGCCAACATGGGTATCGGACCCGCTGTTGGTTATTGCCCGAGAGTCGTCTCGGTCATGTCTGCGTGTCTCCCGAGCCCGTAGGGTCTACACATAAGGTTCGGTGGCGCTAGGGTTAGAAGGAAGACTAGTATGTGAATACGAATGTTGTTGAGTCCGGATGAGATCCGGACGTCACGAGGAGTTCGGAAGGGTCGGAGGTAAAGAATAATATATAGGAAGTGGTGTTTGACCATCGGGAAAGTTTGAGGTCTCCGGTAAAATCTGGGACCACCGGAGGGGTCCGGGGTCCACCGGTGGGGCCACCTATCCGGAGGGCCCCATGGGCCAAGGGGAAGGAACCAGCCCACGGGGGCTGGTGCGCCCCTAGGCCCACCCCTGCGCCTAGGGTTGAAACCCTAGGGGTGGGGCGGCGCCCACCGGCTTGGGGGCACTCCACCCCTTGGCCGCCCCCCGGAGATTGGATCTCCAGGGCAGCCACCTGGGGGCCTATATAAAGGGGGAGGGAGGGGCTGCTGGACAAAATTCCCAAGGCGCAGCCCTCCCTCCCAACACTTCTCCTCCTCCGTAAGAGCTCGTGAAGCCCACCGAGATCTTGCTTCTCCACCATCACCACCCGCCGTCGTCTGCCGGTGGAGCTGTCTTCCTCAACCTCTCCTTCCCCTTGCTGGATCAAGAAGGAGGAGGCGTCGCTCGTCCGTCACGTGTGTTGAGCGGAGGTGCTGTCCGTTCACACTTGGACATCGGTGATCTGAATCACGTTCGATGCGACTCCATCATCACCTTGCAAGCTTCCGCACGCGATCTACAAGTGGTATGTAGATGCAAACTCTCTCCCGTTACTCGTTGCTTAGATGAACTCATAGATGGATCTTGGTGAAGCCATAGGAAAATTTTTAATTTTCTGCAACGTTCCCCAACATGATGAACCTTGCCCAAGCCCTGCCCGCCGACAAAGAAAATGAATAAAGGGGTTATTAAATAGTTCATATCATGAAATGACGAACTAAATAGGCCGAGATATATAGTTAATAATGATTGAAATTACCTGTTGACTATCCCAAGCAAGATGTTATAGTCAGTTTTTGCTTTGAGTAGTGAGTCCAGTACTTCAACTGTTCCGGCGTCAACTTTAATGATACACAAGATCCAGTGAAATCTGCATGCACACACGTTTGCATGTCTTAATTAAGCGGGCATATGTAAGCAAAAACATGTAGCTAGCTAGTAGGCAAAAACAGAGAATTTGTAGTACAAGACAGTGTGACTCACTGGAAGTTGTAAGGAAGTAGTATACCTTCATTGTATTTGAGGCGCTTCAAGAACTCTAGCATGTTGTCCTCTACATTCTTTTGATGATATGGATTTATTAGCCATGTGTATTCATTAACGGTGTTTGGGTCAATGAACCCAATGCCAAAGCGTCCACCTTTTCTCATTTCATACATCTTCATCCTGCATAATACCACAGAAAAGAATATAGTGAGGATAATTACAGGTAATGATTGATCAAAAGGATCACTACAACTAGCTAGAGACTTAAATTACAGAAAGAAATCACTTACAGACAATAGCAACTAATGATAGATTTGTCGAGTGCGTCTTGATTGTATAACTGAAACAGTTCAGAATACTCAACGGACAGAGCTTTCTCATGGATGTAATGCTCCTCCTTGACATTCACCATGAGGGGCAATCGATCTGAAATCTTGGTAATGTTCATGTACCATTGATGCAATTCATACATTCTCGTTGGGAGGTTCTTGACCTTGTCTGGCTCGCCAAAGGTTGGCCTCGGACATATTTCTGTTTTATTTCATCCTCTCTAAGCAAAGACATGGGCTCGATCTCGAGGAGTTGTCCAACAGTGATGTTGAGAACTTCAGCCTGCATTATATGCTCCTCCGTTATTACCACATTGCCCACCTCGGGGCGTGCCTTTGTTTGCCCACAATAATATTGCGTAGCGTCTTCGTCACGTGTTGTTGGCACAACAAGCGAGGATCGATTCGCCGCTTTGTTCTCCCGGTGGGAATGGTTTTCCGCATTTTTGACAGCTGCTTCTTGTTTGCTCGATCCCGAGCTCGCCTTCTTACGAGGCGTGCTCGATTTAACTTCGATGTGGCGCTCATAGTGCGTGTCAGCAGGCTTGGGAGCTGGTGGTTGAGCCATATGAATGAAGTGGTCAATCGTTTCCTCAGGCACTTTCTCCCTTGGCGGCGGTGGCGGTTTCGGTGCAAAATGGGCTTCCACCTCGGCCTTTGATATGGCTGTGATTTCCTCCTCGGACCTGTCATAAGCCCTCTACGGAAGAGGCGTGAGGCTTGGACCATATTTATATCGCTTGCCTCCGCCTGTACTTCCTGTACTACCTCGACTCGTACCGCTACGCACCATAGCTGCGGGGTGTCTCTTCTGCGATTCTTGTGGAGGCGGAGGCGGTGCCGACGGGGCTAAGTTAGACGAGGAGGAGTGGCTTGAAGCTGTCTTGGGACTTGGAGGAGGAGTGGCTGAGGTTGTGTCGGACTTGGAGGAGGTGGGCGTCGACGCTGTGGCGGACTTGGAGGAGGAGGTGGCGACACTTTGCGGACTTGAAGGAAGAGTGGCCTGACACTTTGCCGGACTTGGTGGGCTTGCAGGAGCGGGAGTCTGCTGACTCGGTGGCGGACTTCGATGAGGAGTCGGCTGACGCGGTGTCCGTGGCCTTCGAAAGATGATGCAATCCTTTTTCCATAGGATTATATGATGTTTGGCCTCTCCGAGAAAGCGCTCGTCGTCACCTCCAGGAATGTCAAGCTGTAGCTCCGAATATGGTGGGTCCACCACCTCATCAACCAAGACACGATCATAGCCCGCTCGAATCGGGTTGCAATGAAAGGTTGCCTAGGGGGGATTTGTAAAAGCAACGCCGTCCGCCACCTTCATGGATATGTTCTTCATTTTGATGTGTAGCTCGCAGTTAGTGTTCTCCGTGATGTCATCCACGGGTATCTACCAACATTGCGTCGTCCGGGCGGAACCCACCTCGCTTCTCGGCATGGATGGGCGGTGCTATCCAATCTGGATCATCCGCTAGCTGCTGCATTCTTTGAGACCCCTTTGCTGGGTAAGTGAGTCGATCTGCTCCTGCTGCCGCTGGAATTTGTTGCCAATTCCTCTTGACTTGCGTCTAGGCCTTGAAGGCGTTCATAGTCCGCTTCCTCTGCTCCTCCTCCATCTTCCTCTTCTTCTCCTCCATAATCTTCTTTCTCGCACGGGTTACGTAGTCGGTGTTCCATTCTAAAAACCCCTCATACCACGGAATAGCGCCCTTGCCTCATGTTCTTCCCGGGTGTTCAGGATTTCCCAGGGCACGCGTAAGCTTGTCGTTCTCTCTGTTGGGCTGGAACACCCCCGATCGTGCCTCTTCTATTGCAACAAGTATCGCATCATCGGCTCCCTTGGACTTGCCCTCGTCGAAACATTGCCTGTCTCGGGTTCAACTCCCCCAGCGCATAGAACCAAGTCGACCACAGGGGCCAGCTCTTAGTAACCGAAGTGACACCTGCATCCTCCATCTCTTTCTCAGACTTATCCCACTTAGGCATTGCCACCGCATAGCCACCTCGCCCCAGCTTATGGAACTTATCCTTTTTTCTGCATTCTTCTTGTTTATTCTCGACCATTCCTTAGCTAATTATGAATCCTTGAATTTCACGAAATCGTCCCAATGAGCACGCTGGTTCTCTAGTGTTCCCTCGAATACTGGAGTCTTCCTTCCTCCCTTGACGTACTTGTCCCATTCACGATTCTTGTGGTTCTTGAATGCAACCGCCATCTTCCTAAGAGCAGCGTCCTTGACTTTTGCACATACATACGTGAAATGATCTGGTAGGGTGAAATGTTCCATGAGAGTATCCCAAAGCAGATCTTTTGATTCTTGTCGACAAAAGTAACATCTGGGCGTGGCTTTTTGGCTCTCTCCATTCTTGAAGTTTGATCGAGTTGGTCCTTCACAAGAACTCCGACCGAGCGAATGAACTTGTCCGCAATCTTCTTAGGCGCTAATGGTTCGCCATTAGGTCGCATGCCTCGATATTGTACTTTCGCCCTGCTTCAACTTTTTGTTCGGGCCTCGTTTAGTCCTTTTGCACGAAGATTTGCTCGATCCGGATGGCTGAAAGAACAAAGATCGATTCATTAATATATCTTCAAGTCATTTAAAACATGTGATGATCACGGATGCTGCTTATATAAATATATATACCTCGCCGGTCTTTGTTGTTTCAGGATCAACATGTTCTTCGTCATCGTCATAATCGTAGTTCATGACTTCATCAATTCGGTCGTCATGATCGAATATCATATCACCCTCTCCGGTGTTGTTTAGAAATTTGGAGCCGTCATAATCTTCTTCATTCTGATCATCATCTGGCCCGCGTATCATATCGAACATGGTCTGTTCTCCCTCTCTGTCGGTATTGTCTGCCATAGCTTTTATTTAACTAATCCAAAAGAAATATAAAACAATTTAGTATTCAAATTACATCATCTCGAATAATAGATATAATCTCGAATACATCGTCTAGAATAATAGATATAATCTCCAATACATCGTCTCGAATAATATATAACATTGAATAGTACATCACTGGCTAGGTAGCTAATTAAAGATCGAATACTACAGAAGAATCTAGGACACTCGCGGTTCTGCGGCAGGCGGTGGACACCCAAAGAGAAGGAACCCTCACAGGATCATAGCTGAAGTGAGATCCCAAGAAAGCTGCCGGTATTGGAGAACACTGCCGCCCTCTAACGCAACCATGTAGCGATGGGCGTGCTCGTCCTCCTCCACGACTGGCGATGTACCACCTCCAGTGGGCGGGTCCCTCCGCACCAAACTAGCCCATGCTAACGCCACCAAACGAGATCGGGTCGACGAGCGGGACCGGGGCGGGTTCCTCATCAGCAGCGCGCCCTCGAGCAGCACCTCCGGTGCCAGCCAGTGGAGCCAGATCCGGACATGGGTCGGCTAGGCGTCGTCGCCAGACGGGTCGACGGCGAGGATCGGGCCGGCATCGTCGAGAACAAATACTAGCTATATGCCCATAAAAAGTAACATTTCTTTAATGATTGGATTTTGATAACTAAAATTTCTAACATTTCTATATAACACTAATTATGATATCATTGCATATGTCAAAAATCTATATACTATTTCATACTAATTAAGCATCTAACACTAAAAACAGAAAACACAACTTCTATACATCCATTAAAAACTAAAAACAACATTATATAAAAATTTCCATACTAATTAAACACTAATTATATCCATCTAACATGTATTCATACATATATAATAGTGAAAAATAATAATCTAAATAATCTAAACTAATTAAACATACAAAATCGTATATACTAATATATACATGCATTAATTCATACATGTGTGCGTGTGTGTGTGTGTTCATCATGCATGCTTGTGTGTGTGCGTGTATGGGCTCGGGGGCGGCGCCCATGGTGGGCTTGAGGCGAGGAGAGGGTTAGAGGGGAGAGCTCACAGTGAGCGGCGGCGGCGAGGCGGCGGTGGGCGATGACGGGAGGGCATGACGGGCGGCGACGGGACGGCGCGACGGGACGGGCAGGCGGCGGCGGACGGAGACGAGGCGGCGGCAGGGGGAGAAGCGGCAGCGGGCGGCGGCGGCGGAGACGAGCGGCGGCGAGGGGACGGGGGCGGCGATGGCGGAGAGCAGCGGAAGCAGAGGAAAAGCAGAGGAGAATGAAATTTTCGTGCGGTTGTATATATAGAAGGCACTGTAGTACGGTTGGAGCCACCAACCGGTACTAAAAACTATTTTAGCCGAGCCAGCGGCGGGAACCGCACCCCTTTAATCTTGGGTCGTGGCTCCAACCGGTACTAAAGGAGGTCTTTAATACCGGTTGGAGCCACGACCGGTACTAAAGAAGTGCGCTGGCTCGGCAGTCGCAAGTTTAGTCCCACCTCGCTAGTCGAGGGCTACCTGACTGGTTTATAAGCCCCACTGCGGTAGCTCTCGAGCTCCTCCCTAACCAGGCCCTCTTGGGCCTACCTGTCCTCTTCACCCAGTGGGCCTACTAGGCCTTTGCGGGCCTGCATCCTGGCCCAACAAAAGGTTGTGTCGCTAGTCGTATGCAGGCCGCTTTGACCCAGTAGGCGGGCTTTTTTTTCTTAATTTTTTTCGCTTTATTTATTTTTGTTTTATTTATTTTTGAGTTGTTTTTTTCTGTATTTAGAGTTTCTTTGTGAATATTTTTTCTTTAGGTACAAAAAATTACAAACTTTTTGTTAGTGCTGGTAAATTACAAATGTTAATCTCTTCGCATAGGTGAACTAGGACGTGCGTCATGATGTTGAAGAAGGATGGTGGGAACACCAACTCGAAACTGACAAGACATTGCACCAAATCATTCTCAGTAACCTTGGTATGATTTCGGATCGATTACCTTCGAGAGATTGCATTGAGAAATACACATAGCTTCACAATGGCTAATCGAACATTTTCGGTGAAGGCCCTCAATGCAACCGGAAGCGATTGCGTCATAATCATGTGGCGATCACGAGACTTTAGGTTCGGAACTTTTTCTTTGCCATGTTTATTATTCCCTTTATATTCGACGAAGCCGACGGTACCTTATCTTGGCGAGGCATTCAAAGAAGATTTCCTTCTCTTCTTTGGTAAGAGCGTAGCTTGCATGACCCTGATGTATGCCGTCTTCTCCGTGCATACATTGCTGGTCCTCCCGTGCCTCAGGTGTATCTTTGTCTTCCCATACATGCCCAAGAAGTGAAGCAGGGTCACGCAAAGATTCTTCGTCACGTGCATCACGTCGATTGTGGAGCGGACCTCTAGGTCTTTCCAATATGGCAGGTCCCAAAATATAGATTTCTTCTTCCACATGGGTGCGCGTCCGTCAGCGTCCTTCGGAACAGGTTGTCCGCCAGGACCCTTTCCAAATATCACCTTCAAATCCTTGACCATATCATGTACATCAGCACCAGACGGTGGCGAGGCTTCGTCCGGTGATCTGCCTCACCTTTGAAATGCTTGCCTTTCTTTCTTACGGGATGCTGCTCGGAAGAAATCGATGATGTCCCAGTACACATTCTTCTTACAACTATTCAAATATATCTTGTCGGTATCATCCAAGCAGTCGTGCATCCGCGGTATCCCTTGTTTATGCGTCACGAAGGTTCTTGAGAGCAGGCCAATCATTGATGGTCACGAACAGCAACGCCTTTAGGTCAAATTCTTCCCTCATGTGCTCATCCCACGACGTACACTGTTCCATTCCACAGTTGTAAGAGTTCTTCAACTAATGGCCTTAGGTACACATCAATGTAAATCATTGGGTTGCTTAGGGCCTTGGATGAGCACGGCATCATAATGAACTTCCGCTTCATGCACAACCAAGGAGGAAGGTTATACAAACATAGAGTCACAGGCCAGGTGCTATGGTTGCTGCTTTGCTCCCCAAAAGGATTAATGCCATCTGCGCTTTGACCAAACCATACGCTCCTTGCGTCATCTGCAAACTCCTTCCCGTACTTTCTTTCGATTTTTCTCCACTGCGACCCGTTAGTGGGTACTCTCAACTTTCCGTCTTTCTTACGGTCTTCTCTGTGCCATCGCATCGCCTTGGCATGCTCTTTGTTTTGGAACAAACGTTTCAACCGTGGTATTATAGGAGAATACCACATCACCTTGGCAGGAATCTTCTTCCTGGGGCGCTCGCCCTCGACATCACCATGCTCATCGCGGCTGATCTTATAGCGCAATGCACCACATACCGGGCAAGCGTTCAAATCCTCGTACTCACCGCGGTAGAGGATGCAATTATTAGGGCATGCATGTATCTTACGCACCTCTAACCCTAGAGGCAGACAGCCTTCTTTGCTTCAGACGTACTCTCGGGCAATTCGTTGTCCTTTGGAAGCATATCCTTTATCATTACCAAGCAACTTTCCATATCCCTTGCGGATACACCATTCTCGCCTTCCATTGCAGCAATTCGCAGTGGTGCCCAGCTTTTCTTGTCATCTATGCAATTGGGTACAACAATTTTTGTGATCCTCTAACATGCTTTGCAACTTCTTCTTCTCCAAATCACTTGCAGTTTCTCTTTGCATCGGCAATGGCCCGACCTAGATCATCAGCGGGCTCATCGATGCCTCTTCTTCACTTCTTCCCGCATTGCCGGCTCAGCTTCCCGCATTACGGCTTAGCTTCTTCCCCATTGTTGTATCATCGTATTCAGGAAGCCATGGCGGGATAGCTGTCGTCGTCCTCTTCTTCCTCATTGTCTTCCATCATAACCCCTCTTTCTCCGTGCTTGGTCCAAACATTATAGTGGGGCATGAAACCGGACTCAAGCAGTGGGCGTGAATGGTTCTTGATGTAGAGTAATTGCGACCATTCTTCTTGCCAAAGCACATGGACAAGGCATTAAACCATCCGCCCGCTTGTTTGCCTCGGCCCAAGCGAGAAAATATACACGCCCTCAACGAATCGGGAGAGCATCGGTCATCGTACATCCATTGCCAGCTCATCTTCATTACACAACACCGAATAGACCAAATTAATACAAGTTCATACATAAAGTTCATACAACACTTAAATGCAACAAACAAATAACTCTCTAGCTAAAGCGTTTAAATGCAACAACAAATGCGATCAAGATCGCAACTAAGATAACAATTGATCCAACATCATAATGATACCAAGCCTCACTATCGATGGCATATTTTCTAATCTTTCTAACCTTCAAGTGCATTTTCTCCATCTTGATCTTGTGATCATCGACGACATCGGCAACATGCAACTCCAATTCCATCTTCTCCCCCTCAATTATTTTCAATTTTTCTTTCAAGTACTCGTTTTCTCTTTCAACTAAATTTAACCTCTCGACAATAGGGTCGGTTGGAATTTCCGCTTCACATACCTCCTAGATAAAAATATCTATGTCAACTTGATGGGCATAATTTGTCATAAACACGAAATGCAACAAATAGTTTTAAAAGAGAATATACCACATCCGAATCATAACAAGGACGAGGGCCGACGGGGACGGATATCAAAACCATGGCACTATGTATAACAAACAACGTACGGGTAAGATAATTATTATACGAGTAACTATATATCCAAATCACACAAACATCAATTTTTTATATAAAATTTCATGAACAGGAGGCTCACCATAAGGTGGTGCCGGCGACGGGACGGTGCGGGCGATCGACGGTGGTTACGACGGAGATTTAGTAGGCACTAAGTAAACCACACCTACATATGCAAACTAAGTGTTATTTTTGACCTCAAATTGCACTGGTGGAAAAAAGGCCTTTGGTCGCGGTTCGCAACTGCCATTAGTCGCGGCTGCGCAACCGCGACCAACTAAGCGCGACTAAAGCCCCCCACCTTTAGTCGCGGCTGCTTAAGAACCGCGACTAACGGC
Organism: Aegilops speltoides; assembly: GCA_021437245.1. Taxonomy (NCBI): domain Eukaryota; kingdom Viridiplantae; phylum Streptophyta; class Magnoliopsida; order Poales; family Poaceae; genus Aegilops; species Aegilops speltoides. Next base: position 29,921,323 of record CM038142.1, read on the forward strand.
CCGCCCACGTGGGCGCCAGTGCCGTCGAGGCGGAGGACCTTTAGTCGCGGCTCTTCGCCAACCGCGACTAAAGGCCGCCCTTGAGTTTAGGGTTTTAGCCCCCCTAAACCTGTTTTCTGTTTAATTTGTATTGTTTTATTTCTTTTGTGCTTTATTTTAATTTTGAAGGAGTTTCATATATTCTACGGTACTACATACATGCATATGAATGTACAATTTCAAATAAATTTGAAATTAGAACCAAAAAAGAATTCAAGAGGAATATACAATATATATTCAATATCATCGGATGACCATATACAATTTTGAACAAGTTTCCATACATGATTTAATCCATATAAATTTCTACGTCCTCGTAATAGTGTTCTCCTTTAGGATGGAGGACTTCCTTACGAACCATCCAGCTAGTTCCTCTTGAAGTGGTCGGAAGCGAGCTTCGGACTAAGCATCCACCGGAGGTTATTCCTCTGAGCATTGGTATCACTCGGATCAACCCGCTCGAGGTGTATCTCGGATCCTCTCCTGAACATAGTATGCACATAGATTGGTCAACGGTGGCTGAATATCCCCAAACATTCTTAGGCTTTAACAATTTGAATTCTAGCTCTTTTTGAATTCACCGACCTTTGTATCTCTGAACCGTCTCCAAACCCTACGAGGCAAAGAAAATTAAATGAACAAGAGAGTTATTAGTTACTTGATATTAGGAAATGAACCAAATAGGCCGATCGATATAGGCGCAAATGAATGAAAATAATTACTTCGCAGCATTTTTCTCATGTCGGCCCAAAGCTTTGGATCCTTATTCAGAGAGTCGTGGGCGAGACATTACGAGGTGTTAACTTTAACTACTAGCGAGAATCCGGTGGAACTGCGGACACGATACATGCACGATCGTCATGCATAACTCATCGATTAGCCGCCACATACCATGCATGGAGTAAACAAAAGAGAATGTGCTCAAGGCGAAACACTCACCCAAAATGGTAAGGAAATAGAATATCACTTTTGAGTTCTGCTTTGTAAGAAATCCCACAGTGTCCGCCTCCACGTCGGCGGGTAATGCTTCAACACAATATCATTAACGATGTGTGGGTCAATGAACCCAACATCATGGATGTTCCTTACTCGCATTCCTTAATCTTCATTCTGCATGTATAATAGAGGACACAACAATATAGTTAGGACATATATATAGTGCAGGCAATATGAACGAGATGGGGTAGAAATTAATAAATCACTTACGAGCGTAGCAACCGATGATAGATTTGTCGAGCTCGCAGATTGAAAAGCTGGAACAATTCACTCAGTTCAATTTGTACATAGTAATGTTTGAAGTGATGCTCATGTCTAACTTCCGCATAAATATATTCTTTGGCGTTTTATTTTTATGTAACCCTTGTACCAATTCAGCGAGACGTTTCATTTGGTCGGGTAGATCCTTTTCTCTTGAGCTCGACGAGAGGCCCATTCTTGACATATGTAATTACTACCTCCTTCGCTGGCAACTCATCAAGGTCTAATAGTTCACGAAGAGTAATACCTAAGTTGGCGCTTGTTCTCGCTTTTCGCATGATCAATCCTGTCTTGCCGCAGCTTGTATGATCTCGGGGCATCCGGACGAAGGCTTCCACTATAAGCGGGCAATCGATTGTTTACTTTGTTCCCGAGCTGGGCAACTTGTTTCCGCTTTTTTACTTCGGCCTTCTCCGCTCTTTGTTCTCCTTGAACATGAGTGCCTGCCTGCAAGTTCACGTTCATAGTCGTTAGGCGATTCTTGCGGCTTGGGACGGTGTGCTCAAAATGACTTAGCCCACTTCTTTTGCTCATCGAAAATCTTGGCTTGGGCTCGGGCTCTCTTTTCTTCTTGCAGTCCGCCTTCCATTTCTCCAAATCAGCAGCAGCGGCAGCGTCGACTTGCTCGGCACTCGTTCCCAAGGCCTTGTGGGGAGAGGCTTGATGATGGCTCCGTTACCTTTGTGGTCTTAGGTACATAAGGGTCCGGGTTAATAATCCAGACTGCTACGCTTCTTTGCCGAGGTGGATTGGGGCGGCGTCGATCACCCGCCGGACGAGGATCTGGGGCGGCGGATGATCACCGCCGGACGTTGTGGGTGGGCGGCGTCGGCTGATGTGACGGAGGTGTAGGTGAACCGCCACCACCACCACCACCACCACCACCGCCACCGCCACCACCACCACCGTGAGGGGTGGACTTGTTGTCCTTGGCGCCTCGCCTGAAACTTGATAAACTTCTTTTGCCATAGAATGTAATGGCGCTTGACATCTCAAGTCTTTTCTCCCCTTGGTGTAGCAATGTCAATCTCCGGTCCTCAAACCCTTGGACTATGTCCTCCACCGTGACACAAGCATAGCCATCTTGAATGGGGTTGTTGTGGTGGAGTGCTCGAGTAAACATGGTAAAGCACCGCCGATGGCTACCTTCATGGACATGTTCCCGATAGGATAATACAGATGACATTCTTTCATCTCCTTTATATAAATCCACGGGTAGCGAGGAGGCTCCGGTGCAGTAATTTCGACCACCGAGGCTCCGTACAGTAATTTCGATCACCGGAGGCTCGGTGCAGTAATTTCGATCGTCGGTGCATCTGCACCAGCCGGTGGGGCCTCCGTGGAAGCCACGCTGCTTCTCCGCTCTGGCTTCCGAGATCCATTGGATGATCTTCATCTGCACCGAGCTGCATCTCTTTCGCTACTAGTACACTCATGGTTTTCTTCATCACATCCATTTCCGATGCCAACCGCGCCACAACATCGCTTCCCGATCCATCTTTCTCTTACGGCTTCAGAATCCGACGGGTCATCGTTCGGGGAACCCTATTTTCCACGGAATGTGCCCCATGCCTCGTATACGTCCTCCGTGTTCGAGATTCCCGAGGGCTTTTGTCGGTAGCGTCGTTCTCTCTGTTGAACTTGATCTTCCCTGTTGAGCATCCTTCATTGCGTCAATAAGGGCTTGGGTGGGTTTAAGTAATTTGCCCGGTAAACACACTCCCCTGTCTCCGGTTCAGCGTTTCCCCATGCCCGCATACCACCAGCTTTTGGCCCTTGGGTCCCATCCTCCGCACTGGGACGGATTCCTCGCGCCCTCAGCTCGTTCTCCATCTTCTCCAACCTAGGCACCCAAATGCGATACCCTCCTGGCCCCATAACATGATTGTACTCCTTCTTAGCCGCATTTTCCTTATTTTGTTTCGATATTTGAATGAACTGCTCCAATTTCTTTTGCTTCACAAATTCTGGCCAATCATCTTTCGGTTTCTCATATTGTCCTTTGAAATCCGAGTCTTGTTACGCTTGACAAAGTCACGGGCTAGATTTTGCTTGAATTTCCGAATCGTCGGCCATCTTATGAAGAAGCGAACTGTTTGACTAGCCTCCTCCTCTCCTTGTTTTCCTCAATCTTGTTACCCTCCTCATCGAATTTGTTGTATTCGGAGGTAGAGCGAAATGTTCCATAAGCTTCTTGAAGCAATCTTTTTTGTTCTCTTATCGACAAAAGTGAAACCATCAATTCGTGCCTTCTTTGGCTCATTCCACTCTGGGCGGTGATCGAGGCGTTGTCTCTAACAATGGCTCCGCATTGGTGACAAACTTGGTGGCGTTCTTGCGGGGCTCCAGCTGCCTGCGGTTGCCTTGTCGACAACCGCGATGGTGCATGTTTCTCCTTGTTTCATCGTCTTGGTTGCGCCACGCTTTGACGACGTACTCGATTGTTTTGACGATCCGCCGAGGCTAAAATAAGAAAGAGAGTCGTAGCGTTAGTACACATATTTATTCAAATCAGTTAGTTTGTATCACGGAGGCTCAATGTATATATATACCTCGGCGCGGAGGTGGTTGCTACTTCCATTTGAAGATCGCGTTTATCGGCGTTTCTTGACATCATCTTCGACGGCGCCTTCATCTTCACCGTCAAGGTTCGAGATAAGAAGAGATATCATCTTCTTCTTCTCCGGTCGGCACATATTGAATATCGCCGTTTATGATGCGAACATATGTGCTTCACCGTCCGGATCATAGTTGTCCATAATCGGGTCACTCTATCGTCGCCATTATGTCACCTGAAAACATGTAGTAAAACAAATTAATTAAGTGAAGAAGGGGCGGTGGCGGTGGCGGTGGCGAAAGGCGGTGGCAAAAGAGGGGGCGAGAAGGGGTGGGAGAGGGTGTCGCGGTGAGCGCGAGACGGGCGGCAGACGACGGCGTCACGGAGAGGAGGCGAGGACAACACATTTATAACCTCGCCGTCCCTCTCGATCCCTAAAAAACACGCGCAGCATCGCCGCCCTCGCCGCCCCTCTCCGTATATATCTTTTTTTTGTTAATTATCAAATTTTACGTTTTTTTGTTAATTATCAAGTTTTAAGTTATTTCTTGTTTTTGTTAAACTAATTAACTAGTTAAAATTAAAAGAACAAATAAAAAGAAAAAAAGAAAAAATTCGGTGGCCTTTTTTTCTTCCTTTTTTTGTTTTTCATCTGTTTTCTTTTGTTTTCTTCTTCCTTCTTTCTTCTTCTTCCTTTTTCCTTTTCTTTCTTCTTCTTCTTCCTTTTCTTGTTCTTTCTTCTTCTTCTTGCCTTGAGGACGGGCAGGCGGCAGTGGGCGGCGCGGGGCGGCGAGGCGCGAGGCGGCGGGCGGCGGGCGGCGGCGGAGGCAGGCGGGCGCAGGGCACGGCGGCGGCAAGGCAGGCACAGGCGGAGGCGGCGCCATCGGGGCGGGCGGTGCAGGCAGGCTTCGGGCGGGCGAGGCAGGCATGGGCGGGCGGAGGCGGCGCCACGGGGCGGGGGCGGCGGCCGGGCAGGGCTTCGGCGCGGGCAGGCAGGGCCAGCGTCGGCGTCGGCGTCGATCGGCGTCGGGGCAGCGCTTCGGCGTCGAGGGCGAGGGCGACGGCGGGCGGCGTCGAGGGCGCGGCAGAGACGAACAGGCGGGAATCGGAGAAGACGAGAATCGGACCTTGTATTTATAGCCCCCCCACTTTAGTCGCGGTTGGCGACGAGACCCGCGACTAAAGGGTACCCTTTAGTCGCGGGTTGCCTGCCCCCAGCGACTAAAAGGGTTTTTATGGTTTTTGCGTTCCCGCGCCCCCACCTTTAGTCGCGGTTGGTCTGGCCAACCGCGACTAAAGGGTAACCTTTAGTCGCGGGTCTCGTCGCCAACCGCGACTAAAGGCCGCCGCAGGTTTAGGGTTTTAGCCCCCCCAAACCTGTTTTCTGTTTAATTTGTATTGTTTTCTTTTTAATTTGTATTGTTTTCTGTTTAATTTGTATTGTTTTCATTTTTGCTTTATTTATTTTGTTTTGTTTCTACTTACAACAAAAAACTTATTTATTTTATTTTATTTTGTTTCTAATTACTTATTTATTTTACTTTATGATAATTATTTTTGCTATTAAAGTTTCTAATTACTTATTTATTTATGTTATTAAAATCTTAAAAATACAATTATATATCAAAAAAATCAGAAAATAAAACTAATTCATTTTAAATTCTTGTTTTCTTCTGTTTTTTCTTCCTTTTTTTCTTTTTTTTCCTTCATTTGTTTCTTCCTTTTCTTGTTTTTCTTCTTTTTTTTCTTCCTTTCTTCCTTTTCCTTTTTTTTCTTGTTTTCTTCATTTGTTTTTTCTTATGTTTTTCTTCATTTGTTTTTTTCTTCTGTTTTTCCTTTTTCTTCTGTTTTTCCTTTTTTCTTTCTTTTTTTTCTTCTGTTTTTTTCCTTTTCCTTCTTTCTTCTTCTTCCTTTTTCCTTTTAAAATCAGAAAAATAAAACTAATTCATTTTAAAATCTTAAAATACAATTATATATCAAAAAATCAGAAAAATAAAACCAATCCTTGAAGGTTTGACAAAAGGTTTGATACATCATTCAGTTCATCGACCAAATACAAAGTTTGGTACAATAAATTATTACACATCAATTCTTCCCTTGTGTCCTCGCTTGCTTACGATTGTGCCGTATCCATGGAGCATCCTCATCATTTAACTTAATGCTTGGGTCGGTGTTCACTTTGAAGGCGGAATTTCAGCAAACATATTATAATCTTGACATGTCATCTTGTCCTCCACTCCCACGATGTTTCTTTTCCCTGAAAGAACAATGTGGCGCTTTGAATCATCGCATGATGTCTTGATCGTTTTCTTATCTTTCCGTTTCCTCGGTTTGCTACTCATGTCCTTCACATAGAAAACCTGGCGACATCTTTCGCTAGGACGAATGGTTCGTCAAGGTAACCAAGATTGTTGAAATCCACCATTGTCATTCCGTATTGCTGGTCCACCTTTACCCCACCTCCTGTTAGCTTGAACCATTTGCACGGAACAAAGGGACCTTAAAGGAGGGTCCATAGTCAAGTTCCCATATCTCCTCTATGTAACCATAATATGTGACCTTTTGCCCATTCTCGGTTCTTTGCATCAAAGCGGACACCACTGTTTTGGTTGGTGCTCTTTTTATCTTGGGCGATCGTGTAAAATGTATTCCCATTTATCTCGTACCCTTGGAAAGTCGTTATAGTCGAAGATGGTGTCTTGGCCAACATGTACACTGATCTACAACATCATTGTCATTCATTAAATGTTTTCTCAACCAACGCGAAAGTCTCCATGTGGGCCTTCCTAATCCAGATTCAGCTTCCCGGGTTGTCCGAAGCGTAAAATATTCTTGTGTTTCTCAAAGTACGAAGCCACCAAGCTGGAATTGGTCAAGACAGGTGTGGTGTGCTTGATCGAGAGAATGGCCGTCCATACATATCGTTGATTTCCTTCCGATCGTGCCTTTTCCACTTAGTCTCCCCTCGTGCGCGATCGAGGAAGACCAATCGGCTTAAGGTCGGGAACAAAGTCAACACAAAACTCAATTACCTCCTCATTTCCATAGCCCTTGGCGATGCTTCCTTCCGCCTAGCACGGTTCTGAACATATTTCTTTAATACTCCCATGAACCTCTCGAAGGGAACATATTGTGTAGAAATACTGGGACCGAGAAGCGGAAATCTCTTGACTAGGTGAACCAGGAGGTGCGTCATAATATTGAAGAAGGATGGCGGGAACACCAACTCAAACCGACAAGACATTGGATCACATCGTTCTGTAACCGTGGTAGAACTTCGGATTGATTACCTTCGAGAGATTGCATTGAGGAATGCACATAGCTTCACAATGGCTAATCGAACATTTTCGGCGAGAGCCCCTCAAAGCAATCGGAAGCAATTGCGTCATAATCACGTGGCGGTCGTGAGACTTGAGTTTTGGAACTTTTTCTCCGCCATGTTTATTATTCCCGTTATATTGGGCGAGAATCCAGACGAGACCTTCATCTGCTCGGGCATTCAAAAAGATGACCTTCTCTTCTTTGGTCGGGCGTAGCGGCACGACCTTGAAACCATTCGGATGCGGTCATCAGGGTCTTTCAAACGTTGCTGGTCCTGCCGTGCTTCCTTTGTATCATTTGTCTTCCCATACATGCCCAAGAAGCTTAGGAGGTTCACGCAAATATTCTTCGTAACGTGCATCACGTCGATTGCAGAGCGGACATCTAGGACTTTCCAATATTCTAGCTCCCAGAATATAGATTTCTTCTTCCACATGGCTGCGTGCCCGTCGGCTCCCTTCGAACCGATTGTCGCGGGACCCTTTCCAAAGATGACTTTCAAATCCTTGACCATATCAAATACCTCGGCACCGGTCGTTCCGCGAGCTTCGCCGGTGATCTGCCTTGCCGTTGTAATGCTTGCCTTTCTTTCTTCTTGGATGAATTTTGGAAGAAATCGGCGATGCCCAAGGTACACGTTCTTCTTACAATTTGGCAAATGTACACTTTCGGTCTCATGTAGCGGTGCGTGCATGCATTGTATCCCTTATTTGACAGTCCGAAGGTTACTAAGAGCAGGCCAATCGTTGATGGTTCGAAAAGCGCTTCGAGGTCAAATTCCTCTTGTTTGTGCTCATCCCACACGGACACCACCCCACAGCTGTAAAAGTTCATCAACTAATGGCCTTAGGTACACATCGATGTCGTTGCGGGTTGCCGGACCTTGGATGAGCACGGCATCATAATGAACTTCCGCTTCATGCACAACCAAGGAGGAAGGTTGTAGATGCATAGAGTCACGGGCAGTGCTATGGCTGGAGCTCGCTTCGCCAAAAGGATTCATGCCATCCGTATTTAGAGCAAATCTTATGTTCCTTGCGTCGGTGCAAAATCTCTGAACCATCTGTCGATCTTTCTCCATTGCGTTCCATCTGCGGTGTGTCTCAACTCCCGTCCGACTTACGTTCCTCTTTGTGCCATCGCAACAACTTGGCATGCTCTTTGTTCATGAGCAGACGTTTCAACCGTGGTATTATAGGAGCATACCACATCACCTTGGCGGAACCCTCTTCACGGGTTTCGGCCCTCAACATCGTCACCGGGTCATCGCCTCGATCTTATAACGCAATGCGGTGCATACCGGGCATTCATTCAAATTCTCGTATTCACGCGGTAGAGGATGCGATCGTTGATGCATGCATGTATCTTCGTAACCTCTAAACCTAGAGGCGACAACCTTCTTTGCTTCAGACGTCTTGGCGGGCAACTCGTTATCCTTTGGAAACATATTCTTCAACATTTTCAGCAAGTTTTCAAATGCCGAGTCAGCTACACCTGCCTCTACCTTCCATTTCAGCAAATCCGATTGTGCAGCCCAGCTTTTTGAGACCATCATCGCATCCGGGTACAGCGCCTTTCTATGATCCTCTAACATGCGATCCAAATTCTCCCTCTCCTTTTCGGGCCAGCAGCGTCTCCGTGCATCGGCAATGGTCCGACCAAGATCATCAACGGATCATCCGTGCCTCTTCTTCACCTTCCCTTCACCTTGACATCCTCCATGAAAGTATCACCGAAATGAGCAAGATAGCTTTCATCGATGAAATCATCCCTTCTTCATCTTCTTCCATTATAACCCCTCTTTCTCCATGCTTGGTCCAACAATTATAGCTTGGCATGAAACCCTTCAAGCGAGATGCATGTGAACAACTCTTGAGGAAGAGTAACCCTTCTCATTCTTACAGATAACACATGGACAGATAACAAACCCCCCGCTTGTTCGCATTAGCCACTACGAGGAAATCTTTCAAACCCGTAGTGAACTCACGGAGAGTCGGTTACCGTACATCCATTGCCGATTCATCTGCATTATTATAATATAAAATATATAATTAACCATCATGCATTTGTTATGAACTACACACATGCATATTGACACATCAAAGGTTCATCAAGTTGCTAACCGCGATCGAAGAGTGTGGCTCCAACACTTCATGTCATGTTTGTTTCATGCTCTTGGGGCATTTCATCAAACACCTTATGTGCATAAGAGGAACCAAAAGCAAACCTACACCCACTTGTGAAGAGAATGGCTCCAAAATGGCTAAGTGTTGGCTGCTGGATGGGTATATATAGGGGAGGGGCTTTAGTCGCGGTTGGCACGGCAAGCCGTGACTAAAAAGTGCCGAAGCCTTTAGTCGCGGTTGTCTGGCCAACCGCGACTAAAGCCCTCACGTGCACCACTGGCCACCAGCGCCCAGGCCGGAGCCTTTGGTCGCGGTTCACCTCGAACATGACTAAAGGTCCCATTGGTCGCGGTTCCTACAGCTTCGCGACTTATGGGGCTGGACGGAAAGCCTGTTTTTCCACTAGTGTTGCATATAAATCAAATACTAGCACATATATATATATTTCCTCCCAAATTACTAAACTCACAAATTAATAACTATATAAAGCATTGCAAGAGCTAATCTAGCAATGAGAGATGAAATGACAAAGTTGCTAACCTTTCTGATCATTTGAATGGATGGGGGCCTTCAAATCTTGACAAATTTTGGGCAAAATGTGTGATGAGCTCGAGAGGAAGAGGGGGGAACAGAGAGGAGAGGGGAAAGGGGAAGAACACAACGAGCTCGGGTGGACGAAGGGTTTATGTAGGACGATCTTTAGTACTGGTTCGTGCCAAGAACCAGTACTAAAGTTTGCAGTTGCGATGCTTATGTGAAAAAGTTTCATCCTGATAAGCTCGAACCCAAATCGGAGAAGTGCGTCTTCATAGAATACCCAAAGGAGACAGTTGGGTACACCTTCTATCACAGATCCGAAAGCAAGACATTCGTTGCTAAGAATGGATCCTTTCTAGAGAAGGAGTTTCTCTCGAAAGAAGTGAGTGGGAGGAAAGTAGAACTTGATGAGGTAATTGTACCTTCTCCCTTATTGGAAAGTAGTTCATCACAGAAATCTGTTCCTGTGACTACTACACCAATTAGTGAGGAAGCTAATGATGATGATCATGTAACTTCAGATCAAGTTACTACCGAATCTCGTAGGTAAACCAGAGTGAGATCCGCACCAGAGTGGTACGGTAATCCTGTTCTGGAAGTCATGTAACTAGACCATGATGAACCTACGAACTATGAGGAAGCGATGATGAGCCCAGATTCCGCGAAATGGCTTGAGGCCATGAAATCGAGATGTGATCCATGTATGAGAACAAAGTATGGACTTTGATGGATTTGCCGATGATTGGCAAACCATAGAAAATAAATGGATCTTCAAGAGGAAGGCGGACGTTGATAGTAGTGTTACTATCTACAAAGCTTGACTTGTTGCAAAAAGGTTTTCGACAAAGTTCAAGATGTTGACTACAATGAGATTTTCTCAATCAGTAGCGATGCTTAAGTCTGTCCGAATCATGTTAGCAATTGCCACAATTTATGAAATTTGGCAAATGGATGTAAAATTGCATTCTGAATGGTTTTACGGAGGAAGAGTTGTATATGATGCAACCAGAAGGTTTTTCGATCCAAAGGAGCTAACAAAGTGTGCAAGCTCCAGCGATCCATCTATGGACTGGTGCAAGCATCTCGGAGTTGGAATATACGCTTTGATGAGTTGATCAAAGCATATAGTTTTATCTGACTTATGGTGAAGCCTGTATTTACTAGAAAGTGAGTGGGAGCACTACAGCATTTCGATAAGTATATGTGAATGACATATTGTAGATCGGAAATAATGTAGAATTATTCTGCAAAGCATAAAGGAGTGTTTGAAAGAAGTTTTTCAAAGAAAGACCTCGGTGAAACTGCTTACATATTAAGCATCAAGATCTATAGAGATAGTTCAAGACGCTTGATAAGTTTTTCAATGAGTACATACCTTGACAAGATTTTGAAGTAGTTCAAAATGGAACAGTCAAAGAAGGAGTTCTTGCCTGTGTTGCAAGGTGTGAAGTTGAGTAAGACTCAAGACCCGACCATGGCAGAAAATAGAAAGAGAATGAAAAGTCATTCCCTATGCCTCAGTCATAGGTTCTATAAAAGTATACCATGCTATGGACTAGACCTATTGTATACTCGCCTGGTTTGGCAAGGAGTACAATAGTGATCTAGGAGTAGATCCTTTGGACGTGTCAAAATTATCCTTAGTGGAATAAGGATATGTTTCTCGATTATGGAAGTGAAAAAGGTTAGGTAAGTAAAGGGTTACGTCGATGCAAGTTTTGACACTGATCTGGATGACTCTAAGTCTCGATCTAGATACATATTGAAAGTGGGAGCAATTAGCTAGAGTAGCTTCGTGCAGAGCATTGTAGACATAGAAAAATTACAAAATACATAACGGATCTGAATGTGAAAGACCCGTTGACTAAGACTCTCTCACAAGCAAAAGATGATCACACCTTAGTACTCTTTGGGTGTTAATCACATAGCGATGTGAACTAGATTACTGAATCTAGTAAACCCTTTGGGAGTTGGTCACATGGCGATGTGAACTATGGGTGTTAATCACATGATGATGTGAACTATCGATTTTAATCACATGGTGATGTGATCTAGATTATTGACTCTAGTGCAAGTGGGAGACTGAAGGAAATATGCCCTAGAGGCAATAATAAAGTTATTATTTATTTCCTTATATCATGATAAATGTTTATTATTCATGCTAGAATTGTATTAACCGGAAACATAATACATGTGTGAATATATAGACAAGCAGTGTCACTAGTATGCCTCTACTTGACTAGCTTGTTAATCAAAGATGGTTATGTTTCCTAACCATGGACAAAGAGTTGTCATTTGATTAACAAGGTCACATCATTAGTTGAATGATCGATTGACATGACCCATTCCATTAGCTTAGCACCCGATCGTTTAGTATGTTGCTATTGCTTTTATCCATGACTTATACATGTTCCTATAACTATGAGATTATGCAACTCCGTTTGCGGAGGAACACTTTGGGTACTACCAAACGTCACAACGTAATCGGGTGATTATAAAGGAGTACTACAGGTGTCTCCAAAGGCAGATGTTGGGTTGGCGTATTTGAGATTAGGATTTTTCACTCCGATTGTCGGAGAGGTATCTCTGGGCCCTCTCGGTAATGCACATCACTTAAGCCTTGCAAGCATTACAACTAATGAGTTAGTTGCGAGATGATGTATTACGGAACGAGTAAAGAGACTTGCGGTAACGAGATTGAACTAGGTATTGGATACCGACGATCGAATCTCGGGCAAGTAACATACCGATGACAAAGGAACAACGTATGTTGTTATGCGGTCCGACCGATAAAGATCTTCGTAGAATATGTAGGAGCCAATATGGGCATCCAGGTCCCGCTATTGATTATTGACCGGAGGCGTGTCTCGGTCATGTCTACATTGTTCTCGAACCGTAGGGTCCGCACGCTTAAGGTTTCGATGGCAGTTATATTATGAGTTTATGAGTTTTGATGTACCGAAGGAGTTCGGAGTCCCGGATGAGATCGGGGACATGACGAGGAGTCTCGAAATGGTCGAGACGTAAAGATCGATATATTGGACGACTATATTCGGAGTTCGGAAAGGTTCCGAGTCATTCGGGTATTTTTCGGAGTACCGGAGAGTTACGGGAATTCGCCGGGGAGTATATGGGCCTTATTGGGCCATACGGGAATAGAGGAAAGAGGCCAAAAGGAAGAAGGGGCGCAGCCCCCCTCTAGTCCGAATTGGACAGGGGGTGCAGCCCCCTTTTCCTTCCTCCTCTCCCCCTCTTTCCTTCTCTCCTACTCCAACAAGGAAGGGGGGGGGAGTCCTACTCCCGGTGGGAGGAGGACTCCTCCTGGCGCGCCCCTCCTGGCCGGCCGAACCCCTCCCCCTGGCTCCTTTATATACGGGGGCAGGGGGGCACCTCTAGGGAGAAGACACAAGTTGATCTATGGATCGTTCCTTAGCCGTGTGCGGTGCCCCCCTCCACCATATTCCACCTCGGTCATATCGTCGCAAAGCTTAGGCGAAGCCCCTGCCGATAGAACATCAAGATCGCCACCACGCCGTCGGTTGACGAAACTCTCCCTCCCCAAGCTCTCTTGGATTGGAGCCGAGGAGCGTCATCGAGTTGTACGTGTGTCAAGAACTCGGGGCGCCGGAGTAACGGCCGGGATCGGTCGGATCGCGAGGAGAACGTCGACTACTTCCTCTACGTTGTGATCGCTTCCGCCCGGTCTACAAGGGTATGTAGACAACACTCTCCCTCTCGTTGCTATGCATCACCATGATCTTGCGTGTGCGTAGGAAATTTTTGAAATTACTACGTTCCCCAACAGTGGCATCCGAGCCTAGGTTTTTATGGTTTGATGTTTTGCACGAGTAGAACACAAGTGAGTTGTGGGCGATACAAGTCATACTACCTACCAGCATGTCATACTTTGGTTCAGCAGTATTGTGAGATGAAGCGGCCGGACCGACATTACGCCAGACGCTTACGCGAGACTGGTTTCACCGCTCACGAGCACTCGTTGCTTAAAGGTGATTGGCGGGTGTCTGTCTCTCTCACTTTAGTTGAACCTGAAGTGTGGCTACGCCCGGTCCTTGAGAAGGTTAAGACGGAGTCTATTTGACGAAGTATCGTTGTGGTTTTGATGCGTAGGTGAGATTGATTCTTGCTTAAGCCCGTAGCAGCCACGTAAAATTTGCAACAACAAAGTAGAGGACGTCTAACTTGTTTTTGCAGGGCATGTTGTGATGTGATATGGTCAAGACATGATGCTATATTTTATTGTATGAGATGATCATGTTTTGTAACCGGTTATCGGCAATCGGGTGGAGCCATATGGTTGTCGCTTTATTGTATGAAATGCAACGCATACTGTAATTGCTTTACTTTATCACTAAGCGGTAGCGATAGTCGTAGAAGCAATAGATGGCGTAGACGACAATGATGCTACGATGGAGATCAAGGTGTCGCGCCGGTGACGATGGTGATCTCGACGGTGCTTCGGAGATGGAGATCACAAGCACAAGATGATGATGGCCATATCATATCACTTATATTGATTGCATGTGATGTTTATCTTTTATGCATCTTATCTTGCTTTGATTGACGGTAGCATTTTAAGATGATCTCTCACTAAAAATTATCAAGTAGTGTTCTCCCTGAGTATGCACCGTTGCCAAAGTTCGTCGTGCCCAGACACCACGTGATGATCGGGTGTGATAAGCTCTACGTCCATCTACAACGGGTGCAAGCCAGTTTTTGCACACGCGAATACTCAGTTATACTTGCGAGCCTAGCATATGCAGATATGGCCTCGAACACGGAGACCGAAAGGTCGGCGTGAATCATATAGTAGATATGATCAACATAAGATGTTCACCATTGAAAACTACTCCATCTCACGTGATGATCGGTTATGGTTTAGTTGATTTGGATCACGTGATCACTTAGATGGCTAGAGAGATGTCTATCAAAGTGGGAGTTCTTAAGTAATATGATTAATTGAACTTAAATTTATCATGAACTTAGTCCTGGTAGTATTTTGCAAATTATGTTGTAAGATCAATAGCTTGCGTTGTTGCTTTCATATGTTTATTTTGATATGTTCCTAGAGAAAATTATGTTGAAAAATGTTAGTAGCAATGATGCGGATTTGATCCGTGATCTCGAGGTTTATCCTCATTGCTGCCTGTAAGAATTATTTCCTTGATGCACCGCTAGGTGACAGACCTATTGCGGGAGCGTATGCGGCGTTATGAGCGTTTGGCTAGCTCAATATGATGACTACTTGATAGTTTAAGTGCACCATGCTTAACGGCTTAGAATCGGGACTTCAAAGATGTTTTGAGCGTCATGGACCATATGAGATGTTCCAGAGTTGAAGTTAATATTTCAAGCAAATACCGAGTTGAGAGATATGAAGTCTCCAACAAGTTCTATAGCTAAAAGATGGAGGAGAATCGCTCAACTAGTGAGCATGTGCTCAGATTGTCTGGGTACTACAATCGCTTGAATCAAGTGGGAGTTAATCTTCCATATAAGATAGTGATTGAAAGAATTCTCTAGTCACCATCACCAAGTTAGTAGAACTTCGTGATGAACTATAGTATACAAGGGATGATGAAAATGATTCCCGAGTTTTTTCATGATGATGAAATCGATGAAGGTAGAAATCAAGAAAGAACATCAAGTGTTGATGGTTAACAAGACCACTAGTTTCAAGAAAAGGGCAAAGGGATAGAAGGGAACTTCAAGAAGGACAGACAAGCAAGTTGTTGCTCAAGTGAAGAAGCCCAAGTCCGGACCTAAGCACGAGACTAAGTGCTTCTACTGCAAAGGGACTAGTCTTTGAAGCAGAACTACCCCAAGTATTTGGCGGATAAGAAGGATGGCATAGTGAACAAAGGTATATTTGATATACATGTTATTGATGTATACTTTACTAATGTTTATAGCAACCCCTCGGTATTTGGTACTGGTTCAGTTGCTAAGAGTAGTAACTCGAAACGGGAGTTGCAGAATAAACAGAAACTAGTTAAGGGTGAAGTGACGATGTGTGTTGAAAGTAGTTTCAAGATTGATATGATCATCATCGCACACTCTCTATACTTTCGGGATTAGTGTTGAACCTAAATAAATGTTATTTGGTGTTTGCGTTGAGCATGAATATGATTTGATCATGTTTATTGCAATACGGTTATTCATTTAAGTAAGAGAATAAACTGTTGTTCATTTACATGAATAAAACCTTATATGATTACACACCCAATGAAAAAGGTTCATTGGATCTCGATCGTAGTGATACACATATTCATAATATTGAAACCAAAAGATGCGAAGTTAATAATGATAGTGCAACTTATTTGTGGTAATCGCCGTTTAGGTCATATTGGTGTAAAGCGCATGAAAAACTCCATGCTGATGGGATTTTGGAATCACTTGATTATGAATCACTTGATGCTTGCGAACCATGCCTCATGGGCAAGATGACTAAAACGCCGTTCTCGGTACTATGGAGAGAGCAACAGATTTGTTGGAAATCATACATCCGGATGTATGTGGTCCGATGAATGTTGAGGCTCGTGGCGGATATCGTTATTTTCTGACCTTCACAAGATGATTTGAGTAGATATGGGTATATCTACTTGATGAAACATAAGTCTGAAATAGTTGAAAGGTTCAAAGAATTTCAGAGTGAAGTGGAACATCATCGTGACAAGAAAATAAGGTTTCTACGATCTAATCGCAGAAACAAAATTGCCTGGGGAGGGCCTGATGGGCGGGGCGGACATGCTCCAGAGCAACGACGAGAAGCTCAAGGCGTGGTACCTGGTGCAGCGCGGCCTCATCCTGAACGAGCTGCCGACGGCAACGCCGACGACGCTCACGGCCACACGGACGCCAAGCCTGAGCGAAGCCTCTACGTCGCCGCCCAGCAGTGTCGAAACCGCGCCGACGCAGCCCAACACCGAAGCAGCTCCGACACCGCCGAGCTCGCGCACGCCGACTCCGCCAACACCTGGGACCAACCCCGCCGAGGCGGAGTGAACCAACCCCGCCGAGTGAACCGACCCAGCCGAGGCGGAGGCGCTCTGTTTTTTGTAACACCAGACTACGCCCTATCGCCAGATTTGCGGCGTCTTTTGAGAGCGGGAACGACCAAGTTTGAATTTACGCAACACAGGGCGTGGCGTGGGGCGTGATCGAGCTAGCTCGCCCCAGGGCCGAACTAAGCTGCACGCCCCAGGATGCTCTATTTAGGCATACAGGGGCCGAAGCAGTGGAGATGCCCTTAGGACTCACCACAACTACATGCCTGCCACAAATTTGTGATCTTCTATAAGCCATTTTCAGTAGTGAGGGCAATAGATGGTACTTTGTCAATGCCAAAGTGTGAGGTCACAATCTACAGTATACATGGAGATGAAGCACTACACAAATCCAGAATGTGCTTGCTGTTGTTGACTTCGATCTGAAGTTCACCTATGTGCTGGCTGGCTGGAAAGGATCAGCACATGATGCTAACATTCTCAGTGATATCATGAGTCGTCCTGATAGCATCAACATCCCCTATGGCAAGTTCTATCTAGGAGATGCCGGCTATGCATGCCGGTCAGGTATTCTTTCACCCTTCAATAAAACTAGTACCATATGAATGAGTTCGCTGGTAGGAACTATCTTAGGACTCCACAAGAGTTATTCAATCTCAGACACACCAGACTTAGAATTACTGTTAAGAGGGCCTTTGAAGTTCTGAAGAACAAGTTTAAAATCCTAGATCAGAAGCCATTCCACAATTTGCGCACTCAGGTTAAGCTTGTTCTTCCTGGTTGCATTCTACATAACTAGATTACTAGATCATGCAATGGGGTTGTGATTAACTCGTGCCTAAGGATGAAATGGGGTTGTCATGAACTTGTGCCTAAGGACAAAGATGTGACGTCTCACGATGTTGTCAGCTCCAACCATGATGTGAAGGCATTTGACAACAAAGTCTGGAAGAACAGAAGGATGGAGTGGGCGCAAGTGGAATAACAGAGGTCAGACAAGGATCCGGAAAAAAAAGCAAAAGCAGCAACAGAAGAAAAGGAAGAAGCGGCAGGAACAGAAGAGGAGAACAAAAGAGGAAGATGGACTTGCATCTGGTTAGCATCCACAATTAACTTTCCTCTATTCAGCCATATGGCTCTTAGAAGTGAAACGGTTAAGATCGTGTGTTAAGGTCACCACTAATGAGAAGTAATGACAACACCTTATGCAAATGCAGCCAAAATTGATGCGGACAACCAAACACGTCCTAATAAATTCCAGACTAATGTCTGCCCCTGTTGTTATTTATTTATGCCAAAATGTCCCACCTGCAGCTTACATTACTGAATGGTTGAACAACGCCAGATCTATCCATGCTCAAACATCTGTCACATGATATCTCTGCTCATAACGTTGTAACTAGCGGTACAAGAATATAAGCATAAGTTCATATCATTTCTTCTCAAGGTGCGAAACCATTTTACGGGCACTGGAATTGTACGCTAAATCATGATGCTGTAGCAGTCACCTCCCCGATTCTCTTCAGGTCAAATATTTCAATCCAGTAACCATCTGGATCCTTGATGAATGCGATGCCTTTCATTTTCCCTGCGGCCAAGATACTGTTAATTACATCGCTGCTCTGAGCATTAGTGAACAGTCATCAGCAGCAGATTTTATGCATCAGCTAGCTCTACTTTTACATCCATAAATTGAGGTGAAAAGTTTGAACGGTTCAAGAGTAAAACTGAACTAGTTGACAAAATTTCATTGCATCTAGTGACTAGCAGCACATATTTACTCAACTCCTAACAATAATTTGACATGATGATGATACAAATGGTTAAAACCAGAGAAGTAGATAACAAATCTAAAATAGACCTGCCCAGTTTTTTTTTACTAAAGCATAGTGCCACATTTCAAGACTAGATGTGCAGTACGACAAACAAAGCACAAAAGTCCACATCGGTAATGATGCAAACATTAGTGTTAATTCAAGCCAGAGGCTAACAGCTCATCAAAATTTACAGAAGACAATTTCACACATTACAAGAGAAATAGTGGAACATGTTACGTTGACTTGGCTGTCTTCCAAAATAGGAAGGTGAAGGAAAGCTCAACAGCTCCACAGAAGGTTGAAACCAATTAACCGTTCGGAGAAACATTGAAGACTACAACAAATATCTAAGACATTGAATGATATTGAAATCACCACCAAGGAGCTCACGACCCAGCGTCGCCTCCAGCGGCTCGGGGAACCTAACCGCCTGCCGCCTGGCGCCGCCGCCGCCTCCTCGCTCGCCGCCGCCCGGAAGATGCGGCTGGGCTAAGCCAGCATGACGGGCGGCGGCGGGCGTTCCTGCGCGATCGGCGCTTTCTCTCGCGGGCGGGCGCCTTCCTCTTCTTTCGGCGGCCCGGCGATCGCGGCGTCTGGGGCCCGTCCTTCTCCGGTGGGTGGCGTCTCGTGGTCTTCCTTAGTGCGATCGTGGCGGCTCCCAGCGTGCAGCGGCGGCGGCCCTTCGCGAATCTCGCGCCCGATCCGGCCCTTTGTTTGAGGAGGGTGGCGGCCCTCGCTCCTCGCCGTGGGCGCTTCGCTGCGTGGTGCTTAGGTGGAGCGATCGCCTCCTATGGCTGCCGGAGGTGGAAGATTGCTGGTCGGCTCGGGCGGCTGCCGGATCTGGCGAGGCTCGGCGGATCTGGGGTTGGCTTCTTGGCTTCGGCTTGTCTCTGGGTGCGGCGGCGAGGGTTCGTGTGGCGTGAGGCTGCTTGGTGGTCCGACCGGCTCGGACTCTGGTGGGATGTGTGGCGGTAAGCGAAAGCTCCGCCTCAGTGTTGGCCGGGCGGCGGCAGTGATGCCCTCGGGTGCCATGCTCTTCTTAAAGACGTCGTCGAGGTCGTTATGCAGACGCCCGCTCGTCTCCGGTTGGAGGACCGATGGTGGTTGCATGGTGGTGGTCTTTGAAGTTTGGTATCGTTCGTCTCCGCGAGGTGTGGTTGGCGGCAGCAGATTCATTACGCCTCTTGATATCTTGCATCGACTTGGCATGGTTCATGCCGTCTTCTGTCAGAGGATGTGCTCAAACTCCGGGTGAGAACCTTGCATCGACTATGTCGATGTCGGCAGCAGCGACGTCTATGGACGTCGTTCCCCTCGCAGGAGGTGCCGCTGTGGAGCTCCAGCACCTACGGTTCTTTGCTTTGTGGTCTCCGGGTGAAAACCTAGGATCGGGCTTGCCGGATCGGATGATGGTGTTGTCTTTGACAACACTACCTCCTGGAGGCATCATCTTGGAGGCCCAAACGACGGCTCCTCGCTGCTGCGTGGTTGAGGTGGGGTGTTTGGTGGTGGTGGTGTGGCGACTTAGGGCCGACGGTGGTGGTTCTTCTTCATGTGTTTCTCTTGGTACTGTCCTTCGCGTGGTCTCCGAATCTGTTGTTGTGCATGCTCAAGACCCTCCCATGGTTGCCGATGTCTTTGTTGCGAGCTTCGGGCTCTTGGTGTTCTCTTGGTTCACCTTTGCTCAATGACGACGCAATGATGCCTCCCCGACACGCTAATCGTTTGACCGCCCGTGGCGAATCTCCCAGTCAAGGTTCGTGTTAGTTTGGCACTCGTTGATTATGGTTGATCCTCTGTTGTGCCGTGGGGCTCGGTACGCACGCCGGTGCGGTGCGTTAGGTTGTTTGCAGAGTTTTGGTATTGTGATCCCTCGACAGCACCCTACATCTACTTGTCTCTCGTGGTGTTGTTCTTTCTGCTTGCTAGCTAGGTTATGCCTTCTCCTAGGTGGCAATTTCTTCTCATCTTCTGTAACCTTGTTAACTGTA
Organism: Aegilops speltoides; assembly: GCA_021437245.1. NCBI lineage: Eukaryota > Viridiplantae > Streptophyta > Magnoliopsida > Poales > Poaceae > Aegilops > Aegilops speltoides. Next base: position 29,941,993 of record CM038142.1, read on the forward strand.
CGGTTTTCGGCCCGGTTTCCCTCATAAATGGTGTCAAGTTGTTTAGGTTTTTGATCCGGTTTTCCTTATAAACTGGATCAGCCAAAAGCTTAAGGGGTGACTCTTGGCTTTGGCAGCTTTTTGAGCAATATATTCAGGTGGGGATCCTCTCCCCCCCGGTGACCGTTCAAAAAAAAATTAAACGGTTCGGAGATAACTCTAGATTGAAGCAATGTGTAAGGGTGCGCAACAACAGAAAAATATCATGTCACCACCCCCAAACAACTATTTCACCATTATTTGGTGAAAATTGAAATCACATGTATAGACCATTCACTTGGAGACGATTAACTTAAGTAGCAGGATGGGCCATATAATATTAGAGAATAGACTCTTTTCAATCAACTAATGTTTTAACTCAAGTATAACATCCAGCAATGTATATCTTAAAATCAAATAGAATGTGTGAGCTATAGAGAAAAATAAATAACAAATGATTAAGATGTTGTCCATGCATATGTGTTGGCCACTGTGCTAGTGTGATTCAAAGCGTCTTACATGGTTTGAGACTAGAATACTCTCATTTACTTTACATGAAGATTGTATAGAATATCGATTATTATATTTAACATGTTGTGGTTTGCTTGTGGCAATAGGTTGAGCATAAAAGTTACATGACTGTCCTAATATGGTTGTCCTTTTGCGTGACAAAGTTAGTTGGGTTCACCAATAATATGACTGTCCCACACATATGGCTCTAATAGGTATCCTAGAAGTATAAATACTACATGCTCTCCTCCCCATTTAACCCATCCACAGCTTGCCACAATGCCATTGTTGTTGAGATTTAATTATGAAGTGGATTAATATATTCCTTCACATATTAAATCTGAGTATTAAGATATTGGAGCATACCAAAATATTGTTTCTCTTGATAGGCTGGTCATAGATGAACATGACCTACCAGAGTATATAAACCCAAACATGACTAGTTTAGAAGCCTTGAAGTCAACCTTCGGTAGATTCGTCATCATAATCACAGATGTTCAACGCTTCACTCCACTTAACCAATGACTTGAGGCACAGTAGGAGAGGCCACCACCCATTTACATGGCACAAGACGAGACACATTGCCTAGGTCTCTGGGGCGAAATGTCCAAGATGCTACAGTAATGGATGTCCAAGAATTTGCTATAGTTGTGTGATCCAAGGAAGCCTTGAGCTCACCGGATCCCTCAAGATTTAGAAGATGTTGCGGGTGTTAAGAGTTTTGTGGATGCCCTCAAGATTGTAAACTACAGGAAACACATGCCTTGATTTTTTTTATTGAGATTGTTATTCGAGTGATGCAGGTAATGCATTCACCAATGAAATATAATATATTACTATGTGAAGTGCATCTAGTGAGTAGTAGCACCTATTACTCCACTCCGCTCCACTCCTAACAAGAATTTAACACGAACATGATACGAATAATAGACGAAGTAGATGATGGATCTAAAACAGAACTACCTAGTTGTTTTGCACTAAAGCCTGAGCATCACATTTCAATACTCAACATACAATACAATAAAAAGCAGAAAAAACATCTGCCTGATGTTCCGCATTATGCTAATAATGCAAACATCAATCTTTTGAGAGAAAGTGGAAAGATCACATGCGTAATTTTAGCCACAGGCCAAGAGATTATCAGAAATTACAAATGACAACTCAGATAATAAAAGAGAAATAGTGGGAATATGTAATGTTGAATCGGGTGTCTTCGAAATTAGGAAGGTGAAAAGCTCAATAGTCCCACACAAAGTCAAAACCAATCAATAGTCTGGGGACACCTCTAGATGGAAGAAGATAATACATAATATTGACGATGTAAAAGTAGTAGGCAACATAGTTTTACCATCATCTGGTTTCTTCACAAACTCTACCCCAAGACGTTCGAAGCGCTCACATGCCTTATAGACATCATCCACAGTTACCCCTATATGGCCTGAATAAACAAAAATAAGATATGAGAGTTGCAGCATCTAAGAAATTCATGGTGAGTTGCGGCGGTAACATTTTTACACATAATTTTTTGTTGCACATACCAAATCCACGAGGGTCGGAGTTCCCATTATGGTACCCTTTGAATTCAGGGTCACTCTCCGTGCCCCAGTTGCTACAGTGAAACCAAAAGTTTATCAATATATTATAGTGGGTGGTTGGTGCTACTGAGAAACAACCAAGGACATCTTCACACGGATAAAGAGAATATTAAAAAGTAACAGAACAAACTGAGTGAGCTCGATTGTAGCCTTTTGACCAAAAGTCCATCCAGTCCGCTGGACAGGATCAGCAGGGGCTGCGGACAAATCCTATCAGCAGTTGCAAGGTAAAGAACCAGAGGCGTTAGCTTATTCAAGTAAATTGTCACATTCAAGTGATTGATTGCTCCCCTAATCAAGAAACTTTTACCTCGTAACCAAGAAAATACAAACTGAATTTCATCTCAGGAAAATCCAACCTTTTCAGCAACCTAGTTTTGTCAACAAAACATAAAAGAAACAGCAAACAGTTAATATAGAATGACAGTGCAATATGGTTTTGATGCACACTCATAGTGTAACTACATTTGATAAACTCTGCAACTTCCTATTCATTAGCATGTCTATGAACCTCTTGGTGACTAATCATAGTCTGCTGCTTCCTGCTTGTATACTTGAGAATTCATAACTTCAGTGCCCTTTTCTAAAATATAAACATGTGGTAAATTATAACAATTTGAAGCACATCCAGCAAGAGGCCAAAACTAAGGCCTTTAGCTTTCTGTTGTGCAGTAGAACTGAATCATAGAGCTTATTCCATTTTGGGTCAGATCCTTGCTGCTCCAGGTACCAATTACGGAATTACCATATTTCCACGCAATTACATCCACCATTACTCATGTTAGTTTGCCATACATACAATAGGATAAAATTCAGAGTATGACTTGATATGCAATGACAGTAGCTTTTCTTGGAAACCTGAAAAATTTAATACTCCCTCTTATCCATATTAATTGTCAATTAATATGGATTCGAGGGAGTAGAATATTTACAGATAACACTAAGGAAATCGATGACCCATGGATGTCCTTCTCACATGCACGAATACATTATCTGAAGGAAGACAGAAGAAAGAAAACTCACGACATGCCCATCACACGCGAGTAGAAGTCAAGGCTCACTTTTGGGTCCTTCACGCGGAACATCTGTAAGCAAAAAAAGAAAGAAAGAGAAAATAACTCATTATGGCAACAACAACCGACTGGGAAAACCTGAAATACTGCTAGTAACAAGCTGGTCCACCGACTGTTCGACCAATTGCAGAGCAAATGAAGTTTCATGGCCTGGTACATTAACACTAAGAATTTCCTGAGCCTATTGCGAAGCATTGAAAGCAGCCCCGTCGAAAATGCAACCCCATGAAAGCCTACGATGAATTGCATGCATATCCTACACATATACACAATTTCCAGCATTCCAAAGAACAACTCCATACCGTACGTGGTGCAGTAATGAAACATATGCACAGCAGCAATACTGGGCCAAACAGAGAGGGATGCTAAGTTGACACTGCAGTTGCAGAACAAACAACGCTGCTCGAAATTGTCACATGGAACTAACAACACCCATCACTTCGGCCTCGGTAAGTGTTGTTTTCTCCCATTTTTACAGTCTGACATTATTACAAGCGCCCACGGACCACCAAGTGTTCGACAGATTGCTTCTGCCAAATCCAGCCACATAGCGGCTTCCACTCCACAAATCAAACCCGGAGAAGCGCGAAGCTGAATCCAATAGCACGAATACTAGCTGAATCCACGGCTGAACGTAGTATGCGAAGCAAAGGGAGGGAGCGGCTTACAGTCTGCTGCATGATGTAGCCCTTGGTGGCGGGGTCGGCCTCGGCCTGCAGGCCCGGGTTGTTGGCCGGCGCCTCCTTGGCCCCCGACGACGTCGACATGGCGGAGGCGGCGAACGCGGCCGGGTAGGACCGCCGAGCCCGGGCGAACCCCTGCAGAACCCCGATGAGAAACCGTGAGCGGAAGTGCGAACGGAACCCGCGCGAGCGCGCGACGAGCAAGCGAGCGGGGAACCGCGGAGACCTGGGGCCGGGCGAGGCGGGTGGCGCGCGGCGCGGAGGAGGCGGAGGCGAGGCGGCGGAGGGCGCAGGAGGAGAGGAGGGCGGAGCGGAGTGTGGCGGCGGCGGCCATGGCAGAGCGGTACGGCGGGATTATTTAGGAGAGAGGATGAGAGGAAAGGCTGGCTGGGCTGGTGAGCTGGCGTGCGGTGCGGTGTGCCGGGTCTGGACCGATCCGTCGGGTTCGGGTGCGCTGGCAGACGCGACGCGCCACGTCTTCGCGCCTGGCGGGCCACGTGTTGGCGACCGGCGCCGGAGATCCGCTCCCCCGTCTTCCTCCCCTGCTCCGCTCCGCTCCCTCACCCCCAGTCGAGTCTCCACCGCTGCCGGGCATCGAGTCCTTCTCCTGCTTCCCAAGCCGCGTGCGTGGTTCTCACGGCCGGGGACCCCGATACCCGGCGGGGGAATTGGCGGTTGCTTCCCACGCGCGCCCCCTCCTGATCCCCTTCTCCCCAGTTGCCGTGCCGCGCGATGGCGGCACCGCCCTCCACCTCCTCGCCGTCCGGGGAGGTCCCCGTCGAGAGACCGCCTACTGACTTAACCGGCGGCGACGGCCAAGCGTCGCCCTCGAGGTATGCGCCCTCTCCCCATCTCTCCGTCCGGTTTGTAGCTTCAGCACGCACAATTCGATCATAGTAGAAGCCAAAATTCCGATCGGCGCAACCGCCCGCAACTAGCCAGGGTTGACAAATTAAGAGTTACGGCTTCCAATTCGGCCTCAGCGTTGCTGTGCCGACTGCTTGTATACTTCGGTAGTGGCCTTCTCGAACATCGTCGCTGTTCTGCAGTGCAAATGGATGATCCAGTTTTCTGAGGGCCATCAGCTTGGTAAAAAGTATCATACTATGTGTATGCTTCGCGGAGTATATGATCTGCTGTCCTGCACATGTTTCTGTTTTCAGGGCCGAATTGCTCAGCATGGTGAAGAAGCATTCACATTTGATCGGGTGGACTGTTGTTGAGGCTGAAGATGATCCGTCGGACGTCGAGATGGATGATAAATTCTGGCATGAGATGCTTGATCTCTTCTTCGTGCGTGGTAGGGTCTCGAGGAGCAGGGAGGAGGACGACCTCGTCTTCTTTGTCAACAGCACGGTACCTTCTATAGGCCTGCTGATTTTGCCCTTGTGTTAGCCTGATACGATGTTGCCCTGTGCAGTATGCATATCTCACCGTTTGTTGCTGCTGGCTGTAGATGCAGAAAATGGAAGATCTGCCTCCCTTTTTCGTGCGCAGATGGGCTCCTACGGTAAATGAAGCTACACTGAATCCACTTTACTTCACATTTTTTGGCTAATTCTTGAGGCTTCCTTGGTAGTGTACATTCAATAAAATTTTATAAAATTTATTCATTCTTTCTTCACTTTTTTTGTATTTGTATGTTCTCTACTGTTGAGTTAATTTAGTTGCAACCATTACAAGTATGCTCTCTATTCAGTTAAGCTAACAGTTTTTGTAACTATTGTTGAAAACTTGAAATAAACTGCTTTTTAAGGGAAAATGTTCCCATTGTTTTATTTCATTAACCCTATATATATTAAAAATATATTCTAATATGTTGTTCTTAACTGCTGAAGGCCTTTTTCGGGTACATGCTACACAATTTTCATATGTATAACTGTAATGAACATACAGTACTGGAAAATTTTATCTGTGAGTTGCATGATGACAATGTTAGATCCCTTACCATTTGTAACTTTGTATGCATGAACAGATGAACACTGAATACAGTAATTTTCATGTTTGTGGGGTGTAATTTTTAAGACTAGTGACAATGGGAAATCCTTATCAGTGTTCTTTTATGTCTTATCTGGTTAACATAGTGTTAGTTGGAGAACCCATGATAAGAGCAATTATTTTCTGTTGAATTACTGGGCTAAATATGCTCCTTTTCTGCAATTGCCAGCTTGAAAAGCTCATCAATGCTAATTCAACTGAGGTTGATTGGGAACGTTCCTTCTATTTGAATTTAGTCGCTCACACGTCATATACTGTGACAGTGGCATTGTGCAGGTATGTTTTTGTGGCACTTCTGCTAAGATCTTACAAGCTTTATATGCTCTGAACAATTAGCTATAACTAGACATAAGAACAACTAAGAACGTTTTTTGGTGATCTATTGAGGTGTCATGGCTGGCGTGCGAGACACTGGAGTTGAGACATATATTCAGGAGGCGCCACCGTATAGAAGAGGTGTAATAACGGTGGTGCAGAGTGTGTGTGTGTGTTCAGCACCGATGTGGCCGTGTGTTGAGCTGTAGGCTATATAAGCCAGTCTGTACCCAGAGAATGGTTAAGCTGAACAAATAGAGAGAAATCTACCAATTATCCTCCTACTCTCTATTATTCCTCTTCTTTCATCACGTCTTGGCAGATTGCCAATGGCAACGGGGTGCTAAACGAAGTAAATCCTTATATTAATACAACACTTTTGGTCTGTTAGCTATAGTCAGTTAAAGAACTCCCCAGAGTTTTGGTTCATATTTTCTCACCCTTTATCAAAATCTGAGACGGTTGGCAAATAATGATTGTCATATCATCTAATTCCGTATTGAAACAGCATTCTCTGTTTCAACTAAATCTTGAGAAACGGGTCTGGGTTGGTGGTACAATCACACTTTTTTCATTAGCTGACTGAACAATTTGTGACTAAAAATTTATCTTTCAGCATTAGTTTGCGCTGGAATGTTAAGGGACTCACAAATCTTAAGAGTGCCAGTAGCATCGATTGTTATTTACAACAGAACCTTTTTTTTCATAACTCCCCTCAGTAATATTTAATGGCTGGTTATGTGCTTCTTATAATCTACTTCCACAGTATCAGCAATCTTCGCAATCGTGCAGACAAAAGCAAGCGGTTGCCTCCAATTTATAAGGTTTCGAAAACTGTATATGCATCCCCTAGCCGTGTAAATTTCCGCCTTGATCAAAGAAAGGTAATTTTTTTTCCTGGTATCATCTTTTCAGAGAAACAGCCTTTCAATATAAATAATCTGTCGTAACTCATGCCTCTTTAATAGGCTGTAGAAACAGTACCTGCATATCCCAACATTTATTTCTCAGTTGATGACTTCGATGATCCTTTTGATGCTGTGGTGAGTTCTGAGTTACTTCTCCCAAAAATTACATAACATCGTGTTCTGGCAAATACTTTGCAAATGCCTATGGTTTTATCACTGATGTTCCATGGTTTTCCTTTAGATGGCTTTGACCATATACTTTCTAAATTGACCATACAGAGTAAAGTAATCTTGTAAATTTGAGCAGGTTTTATCAGATCCAGAACACTGCTATTGTGTGATTCTCAATGCGCATGATGGGGCAGCATTTCCTGAAGAAACCGAATCAAGCAATGTCGGTTCAAATATACAATCTGCAGTCAACTCTGGGAGCAGTGGAGAGAACCCACCAAAGGTTCACTTTCTTCCTAAATGAAGGTTTCTTTGTAACCTTTTTTAGATTCATTACATAAGCTAATATTGGTACAGAAGAGTCCAGACAACGCCCTGAACTATGGTGGTGTGTATTGTTCAGGGGGTTGACCAGAGATCTTCTCTAATAGTTCAACTATTTTACAAAATCCATCCCTGAACTGTACAACTGTTGTCTGTGCTCTGTCGTGTGAAGCAGCTTTCCCAGCCAGCCATTCTCTCTTCTCTCCTCTGTTTTATTCTAACCTGCGGCTTCGGTGGGATCCCGCCCACAGTAAGGCCAAGGGCCGCCTATAAGTAGTGCAAACATCTATCTCTCTGCTCCCTATTCTTTTTTGTTTTATTGTTCTATATTTAAACTACTCTCTGCATACCCACATTACTTGCTGCTTAAACCTAGTTATACTTCAGAAGCTATCTGTTTCTGGGAGATATTTCTGACTGTATGCAGTATTTGCCAGTAACACCTGTTCCTTTAGGAAGAAATCCATATTACTCTCTGATGTAACTCTCCAAAATCCATTTTACACTTAACATACAAACAATACTAGTGCAGTCCTCATCCTTATCAAAGGAATCCTGTATTTCATGCTGATTTGGTTACGTGGAGCTTACTATGATTTCAATTGCAGAGAACTCTCTTCTCGGGCTATGTCAGCTATCAAAATGTCCGTGAAGCTTATGATGGTTAGTCTTTCATATATTTAGTTTATTTACTGGGAAACTATTGCACTTGTGGTGCTATTATCAAGTATTGTTTTCTGCAAGTATTTTGTACTCTGCAACTAAGCATGATTCAGTCTTTAGTAATACTATTTCTAACTAGCTGACACATTGCTCAACCTAGATAGGTGATGTCCTGTTTGAGATTTTAATGGATTTTATTATTTTCTAACGTATACTTCTCCTAATGTTATCAGCTGGCAGATCCAAATTCGGGAGCTTCCTCTCACTTGGGCAGGACAATACTAAACTCGATAAACTTTTCATGAGGGGCCCTGAAGGACGTGGGGAAGTTGAAGTTGCTGTTTCTGGGATTGCAGGTTTTGTATAATCTGTCTATTCTCTGCAAACCGTACCACTTAATGGTGCAATCTAGTTTACAATTTGCTCTGTTGTGACCAATAACAAACTTTATACACAACCCTCAAATATGCCCATGCACTTTTGGTTTTGCTGTAGCTCTGCTGCAAGTTGTTGACTTGTCAAACTGAAATGGGTGTTTTTTTATTAATCAGATCAGAGCCGTGAGAGACCGAAGAAAGATGCAGGAGATAACTTCCGGGTTCTCGTTCGTAAGGCGGCTTCTGCTGCATCAAAGTTGGCAGAGCAGGCCTTCGAGGCTGCATCTGCCAACAAACGGTTGGATGATAAGCTTCTTCCGCTCAAGTGTTGTTTGATGTCAGTATCTCTTCCTTGGGACTTCATTGCCCACGACTTGTTGCACAAGGTAAGGTCTTCACTGTCGCTCTTGGATAATGTCCAAACTTTGTTGATGTTTAAAATTGTTGGAAACTAGCCCCCCCCCCCTCTCTTAATTTGGTCGTATCACAGTCATGCATTTAATATTATGCCATAACTGAGTGAGATTATTGCTCATGTACTTGTATATATTATATTTTACTTGTATCACAGAACCTGGTCATATTTTCGATGTGATTAAGATTGTGGAGATAAATATCGGTCTATATCTTTAAAAAAAATCTATCAGTTTATACTATGAGCTTAAATAGTGTTTCTGTGGACATAATTGCTCACAGATGATTATTTACGACCTTCAGACATGTACTATATTTTACTGGCGACTGATTGAAATACAACTAGATTAGGCTCTCCTCATATTTGGTCTAATTGTTCAGGTCTATTTTATTTTTTTAGTTGGTGTTCAGGTCTAATTAGTTCAGCTCATGACGATATTCTGCCAATGTACCAGGAGACGCCGCCTCTGGACTTCTGAGGCTGCAATTCCACCATGACGTGAAGGGTTGTTCATGGAATTTCTACACATGGAACCAGAAAACTTCCGCACAATCTCCACCGTTGTGGAGATTGCGCGGGAGTTTGTGGTTGGACGTGTCGTGGGCTTGAGTAAACGGCGTGCGAGGAAGGATGGAGCTACCCAAGAAACTGGGATATGATGTGCGTTGTGTGCTTTGTTATTAGGTCAAAAACTTGTAGCGTTTGAGCCTGTCTCTGTGCTGCTGCAGGCTAGATGACTAGGGCATGTAAATATTCAGTGCTTCTCTTTCTTTCTGTGGGAAAATATGTTCCGTTGTTTTGTTTATTATTATGTCACATCCGTCGAGCGGGCAAATCTGCTGCACGGTCTCCGTAGCCTGTAGGGTGGAGAAGACGTGCCCGGCATTTGCTCGGACTTGTGGTGACTGGTGACAGGAACAGGGAAGCTGACCCTCTGCTCCTTTTTAGCTCACACTGTTTTTATGCTAAATTTAAAATTTTCAGTGAAAACCGGACGAAGTTCTTTTTTTTTATGATGAGAACCAATATAGTACAACAAGTTGTACAAACTAACTAAAAAAACAAGTTGTACATAGAGCAAACGATGCAGATAAAATAGGCCGTTTCTCTCAAGTGGTTACGTCTATTTATGATAGTGGTGCCCCTTTACGAATAAGGAGCACACCGATGCTTCAGCAAAATCCATCTATTTTTCTAATCAACTCCTTAAACACGTTGCACTGTACATGGCCTTCCGTTGCAAGTTGTCGACGGGTGAGACAAAACTAGTATTAGTATTACAAAGATACTTTCTCCGTTCACTAGTATAAGATGTTCTAACATTTTTTGATTTGGATGTATATAGATGCATTTTGATGAATTTGTTCGCTCAATACGTATGTAATCCATATCAAAAAATATTATACTCCCTTCGTTTTCAAATATTTGTCTTTCTAGAGATTTCAACAAGTGACTACATACGAAGCAAAATGAATGAATCTACACTCTAAAATAAGTCTACATACATCTATTCCATTTGAAATGACTAGAAAGACAAATATTTGGGAACAGAGAGAGTATTTGTGAACGGAGAGAGTATGCAGAGAGAAAAAATATGTCTGAGAATCTGAATCTCCTCCAAAAATCGTGTAAAATTTCTTCCACCGCGCGCCCGTGCGACCCCTGAAAAGTGGGAAAGAAAAGCAAAATCACGGCTCCACCGAATATACTGAGGCCACTTTCTCCCCCGCAGCCGCCCGCCCGCCCTCGTGACGGTGCGACCCCGCAGCCCCGAGCCGTGATCCCACGCGCCCGAACGCCGCACCATGGCCGCGTGGCGCCTCCGCGGCGCCGGCACGGCCCTGGCCGCCACCTCCGCGCTGGCCGCGGCGGCCGCCGTCTGGCCGTCGCCGGCGTCCGCCTCCGACCCGTCCCCGCGGCGCTCGACTCCGCGCGGCAGCTCGTGTCGCGGGCCGGCTCCGGCTCGGGGCGGCCCTCCCCGCGCGCCGCGCAGCGGGCGGCGCTGGCCGGGTCCACGGCCGCGGAGCCGCTCGACGTGCTGGTGGTCGGCGGCGGCGCCACGGGCTGCGGGGTCGCGCTCGACGCCGCCACGCGCGGCCTCCGCGTCGGCCTCGTCGAGCGCGAGGACTTCTCCTCCGGCACCTCCTCCCGATCCACCAAGCTCATCCACGGCGGTGCGTGCTCTGCTCTCCCCCCCAACCCTAGGGCCCCCTCCGGAGATTCATCCCCCCTTTTGCGCGTAGATCCTCCTTGTTTGCAGTTTTAATTTAGCCCTCCTGCATTCCGTTCTCACGGAGCATTGACGCCGAATCTTCTCGAGAAGTCCTTGGCCGACTAGATTTGGTGGTCCAGGCCAGTGGTCACTCCCATTTTTTTAAGCTAGTGAGACTGATTCAATGGGAACGAGAGTGTGGGTCAGGGCTCGATGATTTTATATACTGGCAGTGACCACTTCCTTAATTATCCCCTTCCGTTTACTGGGATAATGAATCAATACATTTCTTGTTACTAGCATCGTAAGTTTGGTGATCACTCCGGTACATGTTTTAATAAGTATAAGCAGCACATAGTTAATTTTCCAGCTATGGATGTTGCTTGGCTCTAATTTCATACACGTCTATCTGATACCAGTATCAATCAGAATTTAGTACAGCATGTTTTGTTGGATAAATGCCTAGGATCAAAGTGACAAGTATTCACAATACCAAAACCTCCTTACTGTAATGACGTCCGATTTCTGATTGTTACTGGTATTCAAAAGTCTGGGTGTGTGAGAGCCGCTGAATAGCAATAGGCAGTACAGTGATCAAATTGATGACCCATTTCTGTAGGTTCAGAGCTTCATCATAGATCAGTCATTAATAACTCAGGTGCTTTGTGCACTGTGATTGCTTTCTAAAGAAAGGGAGCATAGAAACACTTCTTAAACCAGGATTTTTTTTTAAGTATGCTTTTTGTTGTTTAGTACAGCGAAGTTTTTTTTTTCTTCTCTTTGGATATGTATTCATGTTTATGCAACATGACAATCATCTTTCTTTTTTTAATCTTTGAATGTGTCCACATTAAATCTGTGAGCTCGAGCATATATTGATTGGGTCGAAAGACCGATAGACCACAGCATGGTTCATCATTTTTGCATTGAATTCATTTGTACAGGTGTGCGTTACTTGGAGAAGGCAGTGTTCAATCTTGATTATGGGCAGCTGAAACTGGTTTTTCACGCTCTTAAGGAGCGCAAGCAAGTTATTGAGAATGCTCCCCACTTATGTCATGCTCTACCATGCATGACTCCTTGCTTTAACTGGTTTGAGGTTGTATACTACTGGTTTGGTTTGAAGTTCTATGATATTGTCGCTGGCAAAAGGCTGCTACATTTATCACGGTATTATTCTGTAGAAGAATCGGTTGCACTTTTCCCGACCCTTGCAAGGAATGATGGTGACCGTAGCCTACGAGGAACCGTGGTTTACTATGATGGTCAAATGAACGACTCTCGTTTGAATGTGGGGTTGGCATGCACATCTGCAGTTGTTGGTGCAGCTGTTCTCAATTATGCTGAAGTGGTCTCCCTCATTAAGGATGAATCAGGAGAGAGGGTCATTGGTGCACGCATCCGTGACACGCTATCAGGTAGAATAAAGTATGTCTTTTCTCTTTGCACTATATCATCTCTTTGCACTATATCAAGGATATAATCACTTTAAAGTATGACTCGGGTTATCTTGTTTTATGATCCGGTGTGTCTTTTCATTAAACATGGATTTACTGGCGCTATTTTTCTAGTTTCAAGTGCATATAGATATCTTAAGCATGTAGACCACGAGAATGTGAATAAATTTTAATTATCAAATGATGTAGTAGTTTCTAGCCTCAACGCTCAAATAGTGGTAGTTGCACCTATAGAACTTTCTTGTGCTCTACCATAAAACTGTAGTTAACTTATGGTATTCTCCATAGAGTACAAGTCGACAGGATATCTGTTAAGCCCGAATAAGGGCAACAGCATACTGTTGTGCCAATTGGATTATGTCTTTGTATTTCTTACTTGACAGTACTTTCTGTAATGTGGCATTATCATCTGGGATTTTTGTGCTTATCTAGATATGTATGCAGTCATCTTACGTAGTTACTTAACTTCTGGCTTTGTGTGTCAGGTAAGGAATTCGACGCGTTTGCAAAGGTGGTTGTTAATGCATCAGGAGCATTCTGTGATTCTGTAAGGAAGATGGCTAACAGTGATGTAGTACCCATGATCGCTCCGAGCAGTGGGGTGCACATTGTACTTCCTGATTATTATTCCCCTGAAGGGATGGGGTTAATTGTCCCCAAGACCAAAGATGGTAGAGTTGTATTCATGCTGCCATGGTTGGGAAGGACTGTTGCTGGGACAACTGATTCTAGTACAGCAATAACAATGCTTCCTGAACCACATGAAGATGAAATACAGTTCATATTGGATGCAATATGTGATTATCTTAATGTTCAGGTTCGTGTAGTAGCATATGTGTAACCTTTATTAAAAGTTGTTTTTCCATCACTCTAAACTCCTCTTTACGCCTGCTGGGTTCTATGCTTGAGTATGCGGGTGACATGCTCATGCTAGGCCTTATACATGATATTCAATCTAGAGTCTGCTCCCTTTGTTAGAAACTTAGAATGCACTGGTGAACTCTGGAATGTTATATATTTCTTGAGGAAAAGTTAACTTGCCAATTCACGAGCTATGAAAAACTGCACATGTCTACGGTTCTGTGGCGCATTCAAAGTTCTATATCAATCCTCCAGCAATAAGTAGTGTTTCATTTAAGCAATGCCTACCCAATTTTCAGTACTGAAATCATGCATTGCCAAACTCAGTAGATTCCAAAGTGTTTGTAATTAGGTTATTTTGCTCTGCACTACTTTGATCATTGATTCATTGCTATGCATTCACGATGTTCTTTTGTATTGTAATACTAGCCATGTGCCTACCATTAGTCCTTTTTGTATATTTGTTTTTGTTGTATTTTCATATTTTTCATTGTGTGGAATTTCCAACCAAGTAAGGAAGAAGGGGAAATAATTTTACCATCATATTAGGTGAGGCGTTCAGATGTTCTTTCTGCATGGAGTGGTATTCGCCCATTGGCCATGGACCCATCAGCAAAGAACACGGAAAGTATTTCTAGAGATCATGTTGTATTTGAAGACTACCCAGGGCTAATAACAATCACAGGTGGAAAATGGACAACGTATAGAAGGTAAAGGATTCCACAGTAGCTAATTTTGCTCTGTGTACACATGATAAATTAAACTGGTTTGGCTCACTCAAGTTTTTGCCTGGTTTACTATCATTCATATTTTGATAGTTGTTTATCCTGTGCAATGTATATCATGATGATTATGTATGCAGTACATTGGTTTTAATCATTATTGTGAGAAATTAATTGGACCGTCATTTATTGCATTAGTAGTTCATGTATTTTTAGTTGGGACTTAATGCATCGGTTGTCTGCTAATACTAGGATGGGATAGCAGGCTATATGGGTGCACTGGCATGCAATGTGCATCATATATTTAGGTTCCGTTGCTGTATTCTAAATTTCTAATGAGCTTGTTTATTCAGCATGGCTGAAGATGCTGTTAATGCAGCAATACGGTCAGGGAATTTGAAGCCAGCAAATGGTTGTGTGACTGATCATTTGCATATAGTTGGGGCATATGGATGGGATCCTGCTTCTTTTACCGTGCTTGCTCAGAATTATAAGCGAATGAAGAAGACATATGGTGGCAAAGTTATTCCAGGCGCAATGGACAGTGCTGTATCAAAACATCTGTCACATGCATATGGAACATTGGCTGAAAGAGTGGCTGCAATTGCCCAGGTTTGTGATCCCTCGACTATAGCAATGGACAGTGCTGTATCAAAACATCTGTCACACGCAAGCTATGTTTTAGCAAGAAGGATATTTTGCCTTTTCTAATCCAAGCCTCAAAGATGAGCACCTACCAGGAAGTATTTTTTACTTCAAATTAGAATATTCAGGAGCATAAGCACAATATAATCATGCACAATAAGGCCATCTGGTTGGTGTATTCCTATGTTACCATTGCAGCACGCAGATGCATGAGATATCTGCACACCATTACTACATTAAAATTTTACAATGTGAAATGTTCGTTGGACAGGTAGTGAGGTCTCAACTTATGAACTGGCTAAACACCCATGCTCCAACAACTTCCTAGTTGACACACCGTTTTATACACTGTTACAGACACTTGATGCTCTTGAACTCATTGGTTCCATGAGCAGCCATGCAATTCTTGCACGCAATGAATGAGCTGTATCTCCTCTGCTTCACTTTTTTCACAAGGATGACAACGTGATGTTAAAATAGTTGATTTGCTTATGTGTTCTTTGGAAAATACAGTCAGTCTTTCCCTTAATTAAATAGTGAATACATCATAGTTGACGATACTCCAGTTTGCATATTCATGATTCTCTGAAACTTAATGATGCCAAATAAATTTCTGTTTTTACTCCAAATTTCTGAACTAGTTCAGTATTTCCATTGAAATTGTACTGACAACCTATAGTTGTTGACACTATTTGATTTTTTTTGTATCAGTGCATCTCTTACATTTCTAAAGCCACTTCCCCATTGTTTTATATGTAATATTATTATTTGATTTGAACATATTACACTTGGTTCTCTTTCATATGAGCTGCCCATGCGTACATTTCTTCTACTGACTATTGACTATCTGGGATTGCGTAGCTAGCCTCAATGGTTGTCAACTATTCAGCATGAATCTATATAATTGCGGTGTTCAACTATGCAATGTAACTATGCTGAATCAGCTATAGTGCATTCATGCTCTCATACAACCCATCATACGATTGTATACATAATTCAGCATGATGCAATTGTAACCCAGGCTTGTTTCATTCTACTATAAATCTGTGTTTCCGTGCCAAATCCACATTATCTGTTAATCGCTTCATTTTCCAGAACGAAGGCTTGGGAAAGCGACTCGCTCATGGATACCCATTCTTAGAAGCTGAAGTAGCATATTGTGCTCGCCACGAGTACTGCGAGTCTGCAGTTGACTTTGTTGCAAGGAGGTGCCGGCTTGCCTTTCTTGACACGGATGCCGCAGGGAGGGCATTACCCCGGATCATTGAGATCTTAGCTTCGGAGCACAAGTGGGACAAGGCAAGGCGGAAACTTGAACTGCAGAAGGGTATAGAATTCTTGGAAACCTTCAAGTCATCGAAGAATGCACAGTTCAGAGATGGGAAACATAATGGTGAGTTTCTTTTTAACGCCGTCCCCTTATATACATCCAATTGAGCTTGAAATTTGATGTTTGTTCATTTGTAGGGCAATGACTGAAAATATAACTACTGTGAATAAGCGTGGGGTTGTACAATTGCGCAAACCAGTTATGCGGTTAAACTTCAACAAAGCAGGCTCCAGTACAGAAATTATTCGATGCATGTGTGCTGGTTCCTGGTTATCCTTTTGTTTTCCCTGTCTACACTGTGGTTACGTGTCAGATTTGTAGTGAAATAAGATCATCACCATGTCATAGTTGGATATATATGGGAAATTAGTTGGGCTAAATAAGGTGGATTGAGGTCTCTGGGAAACCAGCATGGAAACCATGTTTAATCATCTTATTGCTTCGCCTTTCCGGAATTGTTTTCAGTTAACCAGATTTTCGTACATGCGTAAAGTTAAAATGTTTTGGATAACCCACTTTAATAACCGGAACTGTTTTGCCATTCTTCTTCTTCTTATTTTCTTTTTTCTTAAAGGGTAATGCCAATGTCATTATAAGGGTAATCCCATAATTCATTCCTTTTTAGGAAACATTATTCTTTTGATTATGTTTTGGTTTTTATTTCATTTTTTTTGTTTTTAAGGGTAATACCAATGCGACTAATGCATTAACTTTTAGTTTTTTTTTTAGAAAATTACATTATTATATGCTTATTCTTGCATATTATTAAAAAAAGCCATTTTGTTTAAATTGTGTGAATTTTTCATTGTTTGTTTTAGATTGTTTTTTCCATTTCCTTTCTTCTTAAAGGATAATATCAATGCCACCAATTCATTCTTTCTTAGAAAATCTCATTTTGTTTTTATTTCATTTTCTTTCTTCTTAAAGGGTAGTACCAAGCAGGCCACTAATTCTTTAGTCCTGACAGTTAGTGTGACCTGGGAAAAAAACAATTAAAGAAAATTTTAATATCTTCAGTCCTGGTAGTTTACTACTAAACTGTCGCAATCCCTGTCAGTCAACTATTTTTCATTCCTGACAGTTAGCTTGACTATGGAAAAAAAGAAGAGAAAAAAAATAGTTTCTTCACTCTCAGCATAAAGCTTGTCAACAAAGACCAGGTATCTATTCCGGTGGAGTGTACTAGCAGTTAGGGTAAACAAGGTCGAAAATTGTGTTAGTTTTTTCTGAAAACTGCTCTTAAAAACCGTAGCAAATTTGGAAAACTGTTGTATATGAAAATGTTTGGGTTAATCGATAGCTTTCCAATGGCATATTATCTGGTTTGAAAATTTCTTTCATAAAAACAGTTGATGAACTTTTTGTTTCTTGAATTTTGTTTATAAGCCGTAATGATTTTGGGAAAACGACCAAACATGAAACAGTTTATCCTATTCAATTGATATGCAACGGTACATTATTTTTCATTAAACAGTTCAAAAATTACGACAAAAACAGTGCGAAAAAACGATGCTAGAAAAAGTCTGCTCGACAGTTGACTACGCCCAAAGAAATGATGCTCGTTGTGTACGTAGTAGCACGAATTCCAGAGTCCGGTCTGTCCAGAGCAGACCAATGTCCCATGGCATAATGCATTGAGATCAAAGTCTCATGGAGCCCTGCTAAACTTCAAAGGTATGGTTCTAAAATTCATAGGTAATCACCAAATGAATCAGCCCATCAAGACTTCACAGCCACGTGTAAGCAGCCAACGAGTCAGCCGCCTCTGTCCAGGTCTCCCTGATCTCTCGTCTTCTCCCCGCCCCTCGACTTCTAGTTGCTCGTTTTTACCCTATCGCCAAGGTGCTCGGTGGTAGGCAGTTATATACTAACGTCATCGTCTCCGGTGGTAGGAAAAGGGACAGATCTCGAAAAAATAAAATCAAAGCAAGGTCATATTTGGCTCACCTTTTGCAAAAGGGTCAAAACACCCTATTGGATCCGCCGCTGTGTATACATAGTAGCACGAATTCCAGAGTCCATTCCGTCCAGAGCAAGCCAATATCCCATTGCTGGGCTATAGGTTATAACTAGCGTTCCCACTCATTCCCCGTGGCAGCATAATGCGTTGAGATCAAAGTCTCATGGAGCTCTGCTAAACTTCAAAAGTTTGGTTCTAGAATTTGGAAGTTTAGTTCTAAATTTTACCATTGGGAGTTGGACATAGTTTCACACGTTACCCATGGGGGAAATGCATTCAGTACGTCCACCAACCGCATCGTCACGGGGTGCACTTGAGCGACACCTCCAGAAGCTGGGTCCGCCGCTTCTGGCGTGCTTGCTGAGATAATAAAGGCGAGCAATAATGTATGAGAGATAGTGAAAGAGAGGGCAAGAGGAGGGGAAAATATCAAGGTAAAAAGATGTGGCTGAGAAGGCGGAGCACCTCCCGGCCGTCTACAGCGTGGTTCAGAAAACAAACACAGGGTTTTCGTTTGATTTTCCTACAACAAATTCCTATATTCTAACTTCCAATGGATGTTATAGGCTTTCTTCCTAAAGGATCCACACATTAATTGAGAGCGAACATCAACTCTGCCATGGACGTGGTGACCAGTGTCATAGGAAGCCTACTCGGCAAGCTGGGAGAGCTGCTTGTGGTGGAGTACAAGCTACAGAAGGGCGTCAAGGAAGACATTGAGTCCCTTGAGCTAGAGATGAAGGGCGTACACGCTGCCCTTACAATGGTGGCAAAGGTGCCAAGGGACCAGCTCGACCAGCAGGTGAAGATCTGGGCAGATGAACTGAGGGAGCTGTCGTATGACATGGAGGATGTCGTTGACAACTTCCTGGTGTGCGTCGAGGGATCTGATCCAGCAGCCAACTCCAACAAGCTCAAATGCCTAATGGAGATGATGACCGGCAATTTCACCAAAGCCAGCGGCCGCCATCAGATCGCCAATGACATTAAGGCTCTCAAGAAACTTGCCGAAGAGGTGGCTGCCCGGCGTGCCAGATGCCAAGTCAGCAAAGTCAAGGACACCGGCATAAACAACACCGTTTATCCTTGTCTAGCGGCTTTGTACAAGGATCAGCAGGAGCTCGTCGGCATTGAAGCCGCTAGGGTCGAGCTAACCAAGAGGCTGGCACTTGATGATGGGGATGTGTCAAATCAGCAGCTCAAGATAGTCTCTATTGTCGGACTTGGTGGACTCGGCAAGACAACTCTTGCCAAGGCAGTGTACGATAGTCTTCAAGCGCAATATGTTCACAAAGCTTTTGTTCCGGTGGGTCGAAAGCCTGAAGTGAGCAAAGTTCTCAAGGACATCCTCTTGGAACTGGAACCGAGCAAGTCTATGGGTGATATAGCCAAATTGGATGAAAGACAACTCATCAACAAACTCCAAGATATACTTCAAGATAAGAGGTTCGGACACCCACCACAATAAAGTTTATATATAGTTAAAACAAGACACAACTATCCCGGCTGATGTATAATCTGGTAAACAGAAAATATGTAACTAGGAATTAAGGCGCTAGTTGTATTGAGGCAATGCGGCTGTTATGATGAACGCCATCTACATGGAACTCGCAAATGCATATCTACAACCATTAATTCGTAGAGCCTACTACTATATACTTTGACTTTTATCAGCCATGTTGTGCATTTCTTCAAAAGAACATTGAACCTAATGAAGCAACAAGTTTGAAACCTATGGTTAATTTCCTGTGAGATCTTTTAAATTTTAATTTGGACAGCCTATTCAATCCTGATGTATTTTTTGAAAAGAATGTAGATTCTATCACGTTTTCATGCTTTTTGCTACCATTTGGGTTCTGAACAGGTAACATTCTGTGGAATTCAGAAATAAATCTAATATACAAACTTTCAATGCAGAACTATATTTAGTTTGGGAGTGGTATTAATGAAAACTGTAGTTGATATAAATGAAATCTTTCAAGCTCACGCATGAATTTGTCGAGTGGCATTCATTCCTTCTTTATTGCACTTTTTTTTGTAGATTGAATGGTGAAATATACATGTGTATTCCTTATCCAAGTGGTTGGCATGCATCTTATTCTTTCTACAGATATTCTACATCGTTCTATACTAACTAATGCATGGCTCTTGCTCTGTCATGGGGATAGGTACTTCATCGTCATCGATGACATATGGGATACAACGGCATGGGGAATAATCAAATTTTCTACAAGCTAGAACCACTTTCTCACAATTTGTCTGAAGAACTATTCTATACAATATTATCTGATGGTAAAGGAAAATGCCCTTATGATCAACCTTCTGAGGTATCTAAAAAATTTCTACAGAAATGCGCTGGTGTGCCGCTTGCTATCATTGCAATAGCTAGTTTGTTGCGTGATAAACCAATGGAGGATTGGTCTATGGTATACACCTCTATTGGTTTTGGATATGGAGATACTGGAGATATTGATGACATGAGAAGGATATTACTATTTAGCTATGATGATCTACCTTGTTATCTAAGGCCTTGTCTATTGCATCTGAGCATATTTGCAGAGGACGCTTTGATCATGAAAGAGACATTGATATGGATGTGGATGGCCGAAGGCTTTGTCAGTGAAGAGCCAGGGAAAGGGAAAGGGTTATTTGAGATTGGAGAGGGATACTTTAGTGAACTCGTGAATAGAAGCCTGATCCTGCCTGTGGAGAAGAAAGGAAAGAATGTCATATATGCTTGCCGTGTCCATGATATGGTACTTGATACAATTTGTTGGTTATCGAAGGAAGAAAATTTTGTTACCATAGTGGATGGTAATGGGAAATACTCATCTTCAGAAAGCAGTGTTCGTAGGTTAGCTATCCAAACAAGAGATGATGAGCAGCACAACCATTTGGCAAAGACAAGCATGCCAAAGCTGAGGTCATGTTATGCGAGCATGTGTCATATAAGTATGATGCCACCACTTTCATGCTTTCAAGTGTTACGTGTTCTAGATATGAAAAACTGCAAATTTCTGGAAAACTGTCATCTTGAGCATCTTGGAAAGTCACATCTGTTGAGATACTTAAGTCTAGAGAACACAAATATTAGTGAGCTCCCAAAAGATATAGGAGATCTAAAGGTTCTGCAGACACTAGACTTGAGGAACTGCAAGATAAAAGGATTGCCGCAGAGTACTAGTTTGCTGAGGAAACTTAAGTGCCTGCGTGTTGGCAGCATGCGCTTGTGCACTGATGGTTTTGAACATATTTGTATAGAAGCGCCGAATTGGATAGGGAACCTGACATCACTTGAGGAGCTATCTTTGAAAATTAGTGGCGAATTTTCTACCTTCGTTGAAGGACTCGGTAAGCTCACAGAGCTGAGGGTGCTGGACTGTGATTTAAGGGGACATTTGGATGAGCGCTCGATGAAAACTTTGGTGGGTTCTGTATGCAAACTTGAGAAAATCCAAATCCTGCATCTTGAGGACCTCGATGAGTGGTCGGAAATGGAGACGGATACCTACTGGGCAGGCTACAAGCCCCCTCGGGAACTCCGTGATCTGTCAATATCGAGCACTTTCAGTAGGCTCCCGGCATGGATTAATTCCTCGCTGCTTCCGAACCTCTCCAAACTAAAAATGGATCTGTGGCATTTTGAGGAGCCGGATGTGGTCAAGCTGGGGGGCTTGCCAAAGCTTTGTGACATGGGAAATTTGTGGATAGACCCATACATCGAGTTCCCTGATGGCGCGTTCCCCAAGTTGAGGTACTGCGGGATACATGCACCTTTCTGGTTTCTGCCGGGAAGCATGCGGAGCCTTGAATACATTTCGGTCAGCACAAGGTGGCTCTTGAGGGATCCCGTCCCCGCCATTGATTTTAGTTTATTTATTGGTACCCTGGTGAACCTCCCTTCCCTCCGGTTGGTCACTGCTAATATCGACTGCTATGGTGCACGTGCTGCTGATGTGGAGAAGATGGAGGCAGCTATGAGGCAAGCAATCCACAATCATCCCAACCATCCCATGATTGATCTCGACAGGCGTGGTGACTCTCAGGTATTAATTACTACTCCCTCCATTCCCAAATAATTGTCTTTCTAGCCATCTCAAATGGACTACAACATACGGATGTATGTAGACATGTTTTAAAGTGTAGATTCACTCATTTTGCTTCGTATGTAGTCACTTGTTGAAATCTCTAAAAAAGACAATTATTTAGGAACGGAGGGAGTACATGCATGCTTTTGTGTCTATCTGTGTCGAGCTTTAGTGTGAGTTTTTAATTTTTTACCAATTCACTCACAGGCTCACAGCTACTAGTTTTGGCTTTTTATTTATATACGTACAGATGATAAAAGAACCAGCGTCCCCTCCTCTGCATCATACTACTAGTGTTGGTACGTCTGCTCGGGAGGACAACAAAGAATCGAGCTCCCAAGAGACAGAACAGGAGGTACTTCTTGGTTTACTCTCTAGCTTGCTTCCTTTTTAAAAGCCTCATGCATAATCGGCCCTTTTCATTGCAGTTCCACGACGACGATGACAACCGCATCAAACAAAAGCCGGATCCGGAGCAGAAGAAGCAAGATCAGGTGCTCCATCGGATGACCACCATACCATGCCACGCATGTTTTTTTCACTCGTGCTCAAGTTTCTGAATTTTCCTCACTCTTCCTGCTTCCATTAATTTACCTTGTCAATCTCTTCTTGTATTGTATGTAGTCCCGTGAAGGCCAGGCGTCCGATTCCTGCAAGGCAGACAAAAAGGTAGGTAATACTACATACTTCTACATAGAGGCGCGTGCCTGCTGCAGTAACCCGTACGTGGATAATGCACTATTAATCTAGGAGTATTACACTTCTTGATGCTGCCAAAAATATGAGTTCCTTGTGCGTCTTTTCAGCCCGACGACGAACGCGAAGCCAACGACGTCGTCGACGTTGATGCAGCGGAGAAGTGCTCAGTCCTCGACGTCCACCCCAGCAGTTCTGTTCCTCGCCTCAGTTTTGACATGTCTGCTGCATCACCAGCGCGCACAACAACCGCCGGTGTCAGTTCCTCTGCTCAGGCGATCAACGAGAAGGAGGAGGAAGAATCGCAGGCAGACCGCCAGGAACAGGTCTGCTGCAATAATATTTGGAGAACCATTGAGGCACTTCACTTGCACGAGTCTAGATTAATTATGCACCACCGAATAGTTATTGTTGTGAGGGAAATTTTGGACTTTTTTTCTGGGAAAAAATAGTAGTCACACTAATAACACACAACTTGCCTCGTTTATTTTCAGCCGGCGGCTAAGGAAGACGAAGAAGCCGAGGACGGGTCAGCAGAGACGACTCCACCAGAGACCCTGCTGCACAGAGTCGTCGCCACTAGTCTTGCAGAAAGCAGTGAGGCCGCCGCTGCTACGCCTGCTCCTCCTGTGCCCGCTCGACCGAGGTGGAGGCCTTGGGCGTGCTTCAGTTGCCTCAAGCCCGGCAGCAGTTCTTCTCACTAGTGTGGTTCCGTGATTCTGAAGATGGCTCAGGACTTCTGAATAATTGCGCTGCTGTGGCTAGTGGTCGGTTGAACTGCACTACTTTTGTTGGAACTTCTTAAACTGTTTGTTGCTATTGTTTGGCTTGTAATAGGATACTGTGATGCGCCAGGTTTTTTGCCCCGTAGTCTATGTTTGATCAAGATCGATCAGGCATAGACAGCGGGTTTTCCTGGCGGGTTTGAATTATCCTTTTCCATTTACACATGTTAAGACTTGGTTGTTTCTTTGTTTGAGGAATGGACTTGGTTGTTTGGGCTATGCTTATGCCAAGTATTGCCAACTGGACTATGCTCATTTGAGAAAAGAATATTGGCGTTCATCTGTCTACTGAATTCATAATTTCCTTCTAGTACCGGACTTCATTTGGAAGATGGCGTTGTTTGATCGGAAGACACACAAGTTGCAATTTCACTCCAAACGGAAGCATCAGGAGAAAAAAATGCTACTACTATATAGTTCTTCCTGATGAACCGAACAATATATATATAGAGAGAGTTGAATGTAACATCTGGAATCAGGAGCGTCAGCTGAATCAACCTCGGGAGCAATGGAAGAAAATCCTACGTACCAGCTTGACTGCCTCAACACACCATTACCCGTGGAAGGAGTTCTTCCTCGGCGGTGGTGGTCACACAGCTTCTGGCATCTCGAGGGTTTCACAATACTTGGCCAAGCCCCCTAGTTGCATGGCGAAGCAGGGTTCTCCACCGCCAGATCCAGATGCCAAATTTAATCTCTTCATCCCCTAGTCGCACGGTGAAGTGAATCGATCGTACGGTGCAAAAATGAACCGTCCCTCGTGTCGTCCCTGCCCAAGGTGACTCGTCGCACTACTGGAATTTTTCCCTTTGCCGAGTGTTAGGCTCTTTGCCGAGTGCATTATGTCGGGCACTCGACAATAGAATCTTTACCGAGTGCTACACTCGGCAAAAATACGAAACTCGGCAAATAGATACTTTGTCGAGTGTCGTGGACAAAACACTCGGTAAAACAACAAAACTCGGCAAACAGGGCTTTACCGAGTGCTACACTCGGCAAAAGGGGGTCTTTACCGAGTGTCACACTCGGCAAAAGGGGGTTTTCACTACGTTGAATAGTTTTGGCTGTACAGATTGCATATGACCTCGGATGAAGATGGTCCAAAAATGAAAGTTGTTGATTTTTACTAGATGGATAACTTCGATGTTGACAACTTTTTCATTTGAGGCCATATTAATTGCACATTTTGCCATGTAAAAATTTAGTCTTAAATAACTTAGGCGATGATCATATTCATTGCATAGTTTATTATAATGTTCCCAAATTAGACACATAGGTGTGTCTTGACATTACAAACAATGCTGCCAAATAGAGTTTCCAAATTTTTCGAAAAAAAATATATTTCCATTTTCTAAGTGTCAACAATGAGTATTTTTTGTGAAGCAAGTACAAAAAACAGGGTGCAAAATGGCACCACTTCAATTTTTCACAATAAGTAGACCTTACTTTATGGACAATGCCCAAGTTTCATGGATTTTCTGGATCTCTAGCTACTTCCACGCATTTAAATGACTTTATGTTGATTTCTTGAAAGTAAGTCAAATTTGAACTACAAGTGTGTGATAGCTCCGTCCTAAAAGTTAGAAAAATATATTTTTAGATACACAAATAGGCATTATGTGGGAGAACCACTTAGAGTTTGGAGAGATTCAAGCCCTTGCAATGAATAACCATGCCGCCCATTTTGACCCCATTTTGAAGAAAATGAATACAAGTTCAAAAAATGCAATCATTTTGCATGGAGTCCTTTTATGTGTACTAGTTGCAAGGAAAAATACAAAACTTTCAATACTATAAATTGGGAAAAAAAATTCTTCACCAAACGGGCTATCATGTATGAACATTGATGGTTTTCAAGTCAAATTACCTGGATGATGGCCATATTCATTGCATAGTTTGTTATAATGCTTCCACATTAGACACATAGGTGCATATTGACATTACAAACAATGTTGGCAAATAGAGTTTCCAACTTTTTTGTACAAAAAATTCATTTTTCATTTTCTAATGTTAAAAATGGTTATTCATTGCGAAGCAAGTACAAAAAAAAGGATGCAAAATGGCACCACTCCAATTATCACAGTAAGTAGACCATATTTTATTCACAATTTCCCAGTTTCATGTATTTTTTAGTTTTCTAGCTACTTTTGCACATTTAAATGACTTTATGTTGATTTTTCGAAAATAATTCAAATTTGAACTGCAAGTGTGTGATAGCTCTATTGTAAAATTAGCTAAAAATAGTTTTAGGTACACAAGTAGTCATATATGGGAGAACCTAGAGTTTTGAGAGATTCAACCCTTGCCATGAATAGCCATGCCGATCGTTTTGATCCCGTCTTGGAAAAATGAAAGAAAAAGAATACAAGTTCAAAAAATGCAATCCTTTCGCATGGAGTCCTTTTACGTGTACTAGTTGCAAGAAAAAATACCAAACTTTCAATATGGCTTTCAAGTCAAAGGACCAAGGTGACGACCATATTCATTGCATAGTTGAGTCACATAGGTGAGTATTGACATTACAAACAATCTTGCCGAATAGAGTTTCCCAAATTTTTGTACAAAAGATTCAATTTTCATTTTCTAAGTGTCAAAAATGAGTGTTTTTTGTGAAGCAAGTACAAAAACCAGGGTGCAAAATGGCACCACTCCAATTATCACAGCAAGTAGACCATATTTTATGCTCAATTCCCAAGTTTCATGGATTTTCTAGTTTTCTAGCTACTTTCGCAGATTTAGATCACTTTATGTCAATTTTCCGAAAGTAATTCAAGTTTGTACTGCAGGTGTGTGATAGCTCAGCCACAAAATTAGCAAAAAATATTTTTAGGTACACAAGTAGTCATTATATGGAAGAACAACTTAGAGTTTCGAGAGATTCAACCCCTTGTGATGAATACATTGCTGACCATATTGACCCCGTTTTGTAAAAAATGAAAGAAAAAGAATACAAGCTTAGAAAATGCAATCCGTTCACATGGAGTCCTTTTATGTGTACTAGTTGCGAAAAATACCAAACTTTCAATATACCTAATTTTAAAAAAAATTCTTCACAAAACGGGCTATCGTGTGTGAACATTCATGACTTTCAAATCAAACGACCAAGGTGACAGCCAAATTCATTGCATAGTTTAGTATAGTGTTCCTAAATTAGACACATAGGTGTGCCTTGACATTACAAACAGGAATAAAACTTGTAATATGACAAGTTTGAAAAACAATCCTTCACAAAACAGGCCAAGTATGAATATTCATGACTTTCAAGTCAAAATGGATTCGTGGATTATTTAATTTAAGAAAATGTAAACTAAGTCAGAACAACATGAAAAATGGCATGCTATATATCCAAAATAAATTAATAGCAAGAAAATAAAATAAAGAAACAAGGAGGAACAGGAATGAATGTTTGCCTAGTGTAGCTCTCGGTAAAAAGTTTGCATTTTTCTTATTGGTTGATAGGTAGTGCCCCGGATCGATGACATGGCAAGTAGACCACCACACATCTCGTATCCCCTCTCTCTCTCTCTAGATCACAGCCACACAAGTCTTGTCACAACAAACACAAACCACTCACCAATCCCTTCTTTACACACGCCCAGCCACACAACTTGTGGCCCCAAAGCAATCGCTGCTTCAGACCTCTATCCGCTACCTTGGGGGAAAACCCTAGATCGGTACGTAGATCGGATGACGGCGGCGCGTTGGTGTTGTTTCCTCCTTGGGGGCGTACACGGGATCGAGGGACCAGTGGCGGCTTTTTTGGTGGAGCGATGCTTCATCCTACACATTGATGACGGTAGATCTCGGCGGCGTGGCGCAGTGGAGACTCGGCGCCCGATGCACGGTGATGGAGTCGCGCAGGAGGAGGTAGTTGTCTGGCGTCATTGTGGCGTCGATGGCAGAGTGGCCTGACAAGCTAGAAGCCTCAATATCTGCTCTGAAGACGGACCTGTGGAAGAGGGAGGTGACGACACATGTGAGTGTGTTGATACTTCTCCAATGTATCTACTTTTCCAAACACTTTTGCCCTTGTTTTGGACTCTAACTAGTATGATTTGAATGAGACTAACCCGGACTGACGCTGTTTTCAGCAGAACTGCCATGATGTTGTTTTATGTGTAGAAAAGAAAAGTTCTCGGAATGTCCTAGAAATCCACGGAGGCACTTTTTGGAATTAATAAGAATTTTTGGCGAAAGAATCAATGCTAGGGGGCCCACAGGCTGTCCACGAGACAGGGGGCGCGGCCTCCTATCTCATGGGCCCCCTGGACCTCCACCAACCTCAACTCTAACTCTATATATTCACGTTCGGGGAGAAAAAAAACAGAGAGAAAGTTTCATCGGGTTTACGACACAGAGCCGCCGCCAAGCCCTAATCTCTCTCGGGAGGGCTGATCTGGAGTCCGTTCGGGGCTCCGGAGATTGGGATTCGTCGCCGTCGTCATCATTAACCATCCTCCATCACCAATTTCATGATGCTCACCACTGTGCGTGAGTAATTCCATCGTAGGCTTGCTGGACGGTGACGGGTTGGATGAGATTTACCATGTAATCAAGTTAGTTTTGTTAGGGTTTGATCCCTAGTATCCACTATGTTCTGAGATTGATGTTGCTATGACTTTGCTATGCTTAATGCTTGTCACTAGGGCCTGAGTGCCATGATTTCAGATCTGAACCCATTATGTTTTCATGAATATATGTGTGTTCTTGATCCTATCTTGCAAGTCACCTATTATGTGTTATGATCCGACAACCCCGAAGTGACAATAATCGGGATACTTCTCGGTGATAACCGTAGTTTGAGGAGTTCATGTATTCACTATGTGCTAATGCTTTGTTCCGGTTCTCTATTAAAAGGAGGCCTTAATATCCCTTAGTTTCCGCTAGGACCCCCTGCCACGGGAGGGTAGGACAAAAGATGTCATGCAAGTTCTTTTCCATAAGCACGTATGACTATTTACGGAATACATGCCTACATTACATTGATGAACTGGAGCTAGTTGTGTGTCACCCTATGTTATAGCTATTACATGAGGAATCGCATCCGGCATAATTATCCATCACTGATCCATTGCCTACGAGCTTTTCATATATTGTCCTTCGCTTATTTACTTTTCCGTTGCTATTGTTACAACTACTATAAAAACCCAAAAACATTTATCTTTACTTTTGCCACTGTTACCTTTATTATCATACCACTTTTGCTACTAAAAACTTTGCTGTAGATACTAAGTTATCCAGGTGTGGTTGAATTGACAACTCAACTGCTAATACTCAAGAATATTCTTTGGCTCGCCTTGTGTCGAATCAATAAATTTGGGTTGAATACTTTACCCTCGAAAGCTGTTGCGATCCCTACACTTGTGGGTTATCAAGACTAATTTCTGGCGCCGTTGCCGGGGAGCATAGCACTATTCTCCGAGTCACTTGGGATTTATATCTGTTGATCACTATGAAGAACTTGAAAGACGATCGAACTACTATTTTCCCCTCAACTACGAGGGGAGGTAAGGAACTGCCATCAGGCCTTGCACTAGATTCTCCTTCCGTTATTAGCAGGCTTGCGACACCTAAACCTGCTACTGCTATGAATTCTGATATGTCGCATGTTATTGATGATGCCACTTCTGCTATGCATGATGAAACTACTTCTATGCGTGATACTACTTTACCATTAGGTGAATTTCTTGATGAACAACTTGCTAGAGTTAGGGGGAATGAGAATATTGAAGAACCTATTATTGATGATAGTGATGATGAAGGTTCTCCCAATGATTATGTATTGCCTGTTGTTCCTAAGGGTTATGTTATGAATGAAGAAGCTTCTAGGGAAATCTTTGCTTGCATTGATAGATATGATCTTAAGAAACTATTACTAAATGGAAGCAACAGTCTCTTAATGCTAGAATGAAACCTGACCCTGCTTTTGCTACTTCACCTATTTGTGTTACTGATAAGGATTATGAATTCTCTGTTGATCCTGAGATTATTACTCTAGTTGAATCTGATCCTTTTTATGGCCTTGAATCTGAAACTGTTGTGGCACATCTTACCAAGTTGAATGATATAGCCACCCTGTTTACTAATGATGAGAAGTCTCGCTATTATTATATCCTTAAGATATTTTCATTCTCATTAAAGGGTGATGCTAAGACTTGGTATAATTCTCTTGCTCCTGGTTGTGTGCGTAGTCCCCAGGATATGATTTATTACTTCTCTGCTAAATATTTCCCTGCTCATAAGAAACAAGCTGCCTTGCGGGAAATATATAATTTTGTGCAAATCAAAGAAGAGAGTCTCCCACAAGCTTGGGGAAGGCTTCTCCGATTAGATAATGCTTTGCCTGATCATCCTCTTAAGAAAAATGAAATACTTGATATCTTTTATAATGGACTAACCGATGCTTCCAAGGACTACTTGGATAGTTGTGCTGGTTGTGTTTCCAGGGAAAGAACAGTCGACGAAGCTGAAATATTATTGAATAATATGTTGACTAATGAAAATAATTGGACTCTCCCCGAGCCAATTCCTGAAGTAATTCCTGAACCAATTGAGCCAACTCCTGAGCCTATTCCTAAACCCACTCCAATGAAGAGAGGTGTTTTATTTCTCAGTCCTGAAGATATGCAAGAGGCAAAGAAATCAATGAAAGAAAAAGGTATTGAAGCTGAAGATGTTAAGAATTTACCTCCTATTGAAGAAATACATGGTCTTAATTTACCGCCTGAAGAACCACATTGTCTTGATAACCCGACACAGGTAGTAAAGGTAAATTCTCTCTATAGATATGATAAAGTTGAAATACCCTCTACTAAATTTCATAGCCCATGCTTAGATGAATTTGATGACTTTATGGCTAGACAAGAAAGTTTTAATGCTTATGTTGGTAGAGAGTTAAAGAATAAGCTTTCGAGATATGACGTGTAAGTGATAATCTGGCTAGAGTTAAAGATCAACTTCACCTCGTTAGCAAATATGCTTCTATGGTTGCTACTCAAGCTGAGCAAGTACTTAAAGCTCAAAATGATTTGCTTGAGGAATTAAATATTAAAAATGACTTTGCTGTTAGAGTGGCTACTAGAACTGGTAGAAAGACTCAGGAACCTTTGTATCCTGAAGGCCACCCTAAGAGAATCGAGCAAGATTCTCAGAGAAATAATTTAGAGGCACCTAGTTATTCTAAAAAGAAGAAAAAGAAAAACGATAGAACTTTGTATTCTTCTAGTGAACCTTCTGTAGACGCACCTGAGAATCCCAATGATATTTCTATTTCTGATGCTGAAACACAATCAGGTGATGAACATGAACCTAGTGATAATGTTAATGATAATGTTCATGTTGATGCTCAACCTAGCAAAAACAATGATGTAGAGATTGAACCTGCTGTTGATCTTGATAACCCACTATCAAAGAATCAACGTTATGATAAGAGAGATTTCGTTGCTAGGAAGCACGGTAAAGAAAGAGAACCATGGTTTCAGAAACCCATGCCCTTTCCTCCTAAACCATCCAAGTCAAAGGATGATGAGGATTTTGAGCGCTTTGCTGAAATGATTAGACCTATTTTCTTACGTATGCGCTTAACTGATGTGCTTAAAGTAAATCCTTATGCTAAGTATATGAAGGATATCATTACAAATAAAAGAAAGATACCGGAAGCTGGAATTTCCACCATGCTTGCTAATTACACTTTTAAGGGTGGAATACCAAAGAAACTTGGAGATCCGGGTGTACCAACTATACCATGCTCTATTAAAAGAAATTATGTTAGAACTGCTTTATGTGATCTTGGAGCCGGTGTTAGTGTTATGCCTCTCTCTTTATATCGTAGACTTGATTTGAATAAGTTGACACCTACTGAAATATCTTTGCAAATGGCTGATAAATCAACTGCTATACCTGTCGGTATTTGTCAGGATGTGCCTGTTGTGGTTGCAAATGTCACTATCTTAACGGACTTTGTTATTCGTGATATTCCGAAGGACGATAGTATGTCTATTATTCTTGGAAGACCTTTCCTTCATACTGCAGGGGCTGTTATTGATTGCAACAAAGGAAATGTCACTTTTCATGTTAATGGTAATGAGCATACGGTACACCTTCCGAGGAAACAATCTCAAGTTCATAGCATCAATTCTATTGAAAAAGTTCCAACTATCATTTTTGGAGATTTTGAATTTCCTCTCCCTACTGTCAAGAAAAAGTATGATATTCTTATTGTTGGGGATTTTCATATCCCCGTTGAGGTAACTTAGTGTTATTCGAAATTTCTCCGGTTCCATGTTATTCGGAATGAGTTTGTTAACAAGACTTGATCAACCTTGTTAGTGGATTCATTTTGATGATCATGAGATGGATGAAACTAGAAGGCACAACCTTCTGTACTCTCTTTTTACTTTCTGTTATTTAGATTAAATAAATCAAAAATAGTATTATCTGGCTGTTTACTGAATTATCCATGCATTAAAAAATAGTCTGAAAATAAAAGTGCTCCAAATGCCCTGCAAATTTAGTATGATTTTTTCTGGAATATTTGAGGATTTTAGGCACTGAAATCACTGCAGGAGGGGCAAGCAACAGTCCACGAGAGTGGAGGGCGCGCCTCCCTATCTCATGGGCCCCTGGTGGCCCCCCTCCACTTATGCTCTTGTATAAACTTAGATTTAATAAGAAACACATTGAGATTATTATTTTGCCTGCGCCTCTGTTGTTTGATTTGCTTGCAGAAAATCGTCTTGTCACGCCGGAAGCGGTGAACAATCATCGAGCTCAAGCTTTTACTCTAGAACCTGAACCTGAGCCGGAACCTGAGCTGGACCCTTATCGTGCATCATCTGTCCAGTGGGATCCGGAGATGACCAGCCAGTGGTATCCTGATTACACCTCCCATTACACCGGGGAGAGTAGCGGCGGTCCTTGGTATTAAACCAACTTAGGCCAAAAGTCTAAGCTTGGGGGAGTACGTATTTCTCACCGACTTTACATTCATGTTCACACACTAGTCGTCGGTGCTCATACTCTTTCATTGTATTATCCATGCTAGTTTAAATTTCTTTTTCTAGTTCTCTTCTTGTGTGTTTGATAAACCTTAAGAAAAACCAAAAAAATTAGTTAGTTCAATTTCTATGCTTGTAGTAGAAATTAAAATGAAAACCCAAAAAGATTTATAGTTCTTCTTCTTGTTGGGAGTTTTCCCGCGTAAATAATTTTATTTTCTTTTCTTTCCTTTGGTGGTCGAGAAGGCTATATTGAAAATGCTTAATGGCTCTTATATGCATGATTGTTTATTTAACTTAGAGCCCATATTATCTTGTCTTCTATTTTGATTTGAATGCTTGCAGATTCCAGCTTAGTCCAATTCACGTGCACTCTTATTATTATACACATTGTTCGGTCGTGCAAGTGAAAGGCAATAATGAAGATATATGATGAACTTATTGAGATGAGAAAAGCTGGTATGAACTCGACCTCTCTTGTTTTTGGAAATATAATGATTCATCGTTCCCGAGTCAGCTATTATGAAGTAAACATATTTTCAGTAACATCTAGAGATTATAGTTGCTTATGCCATGCTTGATTAGCTATGAGTTATAATGGTTTACCTTGCATGCCAACATGCTATTAGAATGATTATGATGTAATATGGGGGGATGATATCCTTCTTTGAATGAATTGAGTGACTCGACTTGGCACATGTTCACGCATGTAGTTGAATCAAATCAACACAGCCTTCATTATATTTATGTTCATGGTAGATTATATCCTACTCATGCTTGTACTCGGTGTAAATTAATTTTAATGCATGTCTACGAATGTTGTCGCTCTCTTAGTTGGTCGCTTCCCAGTCTTTTGCTAGCCTTCACTTGTACTAAGCGGGAATACTGCTTGTGCATCCAAACTCCTTAAACCCCAAGGTTGTTCCATATGAGTCCACTATACCTTCCTATATGCGGTATTTACCTGCCGTTTCAAGTAAATTTGTATGTGCCAAACTCCAAACCTTCAAATGAAATTCTGTTTTGTATGCTCGAGCAGCTCATGTTACAACTAGAGCTGCCTATATCTTCCATGTTAGGTGGGTTATTCTCAAGAGGAGTGGACTCCGCTCCTCATTCACGAGAAAGGGCCGGTAACCGGGATGCCCAGTCCCATGATCCAAAAAGATCAAAGCAAGTCAAAATAATTAAACAAAACTTCCCCAGGGCTGTTGTATGTTGGAGGCACTCGTTGTTTCGAGCAAGCCATGGATTGATGCTTGTTGGTGGTTGGGGGAGTATAAACCTTTACCATTTTGTTTGGGAACTGCCTATAATGCATGTAGTATGGAAGATACAGCCATCTCATAGTTGTTGCGTTGACAACGAAAGTATGCCGCTCAAAATGTTATTCAATCTCTATTTTAAAATCGAGCTCTAGCACCTCTACAAATCCCTGCTTCCCTCTGCGAAGGGCCTATCTATTTACTTTTATGTTGAGTCATCACCCTTCTTATTAAAAGCACCCGCTGGAGAGCACACTGTCATTTACATTCATTACTATTGGTTTATATTGGGTATGACTTGACTAGATCTCTTTTACCATGAATTCCAATGTTTAGTCAGTCCTTGATCTTCAAAGGTGCTCTGCATTTATGTTTTACAGTCTCAGAAAGGGCTAGCGAGATACCATTTTGTTATATCATATTATGATTATTTGAGAAAGTGTTGTCATCCGAGTTTTATTATTATGGCTTGCTAGCTGATTATGCTATTGATATGAGTAATTGTGAGACCTGAGTGTTATTGTAAGTATGGTTAGTCCATAATATTTGCTGAAACTTGAATGCTGGCTTTTCATGTTACAACAACAAGAGCAAACAGAGTTTGTAAAAGTTTTTCTTTATCACTTTCAGTTTATCAACTGAATTGCTTGAGGACAAGCAAAGGTTTAAGCTTGGGGGAGTTGATACGTCTCCAACGTATCTACTTTCCAAACACTTTTGCCCTTGTTTTGGACTCTAACTTGTATGATTTGAATAAAACTAACCCGGACTGACGCTGTTTTCAGCAGAACTGCCATGATGTTGTTTTATGTGTAGAAAAGAAAAGTTCTCGGAATGTCCTGGAAATCCACGGAGGAACTTTTTGGAATTAATAAAAAAATTTGGCGAAAGAATCAATGCTAGGGGGCCCACAGGCTGTCCACAAGACAGGGGGCGCGCCCCCTAGGGCGCGGCCTCCTATCTCGTGGGCCCCCTGGACCTCCACCAACCTCAACTCCAACTCCATATATTCACGTTCGGGGAGAAAAAAACCCAGAGAGAAAGTTTCATTGCGTTTTACGACACGGAGCCGCCGCCAAGCCCTAATCTCTCTGGGGAGGACTGATCTGGAGTCCGTTCGGGGCTCCGGAGAGGGGGATTCATCGCCATCGTCATTATCAACCATCCTCCATCACCAATTTCATGATGCTCACCGCCGTGCGTGAGTAATTCCATCGTAGGCTTGCTGGACGGTGACGGGTTGGATGAGATTTACCATGTAATCAAGTTAGTTTTGTTAGGGTTTGATCCCTAGTATCCACTATGTTCTAAGATTGATGTTGCTATGACTTTGCTATGCTTAATGCTTGTCACCAGGGCCCGAGTGCCATGATTTCAGATCTGAACCCATTATGTTTTCATGAATATATGTGTGTTCTTGATCCTATCTTGCAAGTCTATAGTCACCTATTATGTGTTATGATCCGACAACCCCGAAGTGATAATAATCGGGATACTTCTCGATGATGACCATAGTTTGAGGAGTTCATGTATTCACTATGTGCTAATGCTTTGTTCCGGTTCTCTATTAAAAGGAGGCCTTAATATCCCTTAGTTTCCGCTAGGACCCCGCTGCCACGGGAGGGTAGGACAAAAGATGTCATGCAAGTTCTTTTCCATAAGCACGTATGAATATTTACGGAATACATGCCTACATTATATTGATGGACTGGAGCTAGTTCTGTGTCACACTATGTTATAACTATTACATGAGGAATCACATCCGGCATAATTATCCATCACTGATCCATTGCCTACGGGCTTTTCATATATTGTTATTCGCTTATTTACTTTTCCGTTACTACTGTTACAACTACTACAAAAACCCAAAAATATTTATCTTATTTTTTGCTACCGTTACCTTTATTATCATACCACTTTTGCTACTAAAAACTTTGCTGCAGATACTAAGTTATCCAGGTGTGGTTGAATTGACAACTCAACTGCTAATACTCAAGAATATTCTTTGGCTCACC
Organism: Aegilops speltoides; assembly: GCA_021437245.1. Lineage (NCBI taxonomy): Eukaryota > Viridiplantae > Streptophyta > Magnoliopsida > Poales > Poaceae > Aegilops > Aegilops speltoides. Next base: position 29,978,075 of record CM038142.1, read on the forward strand.
TTGTGTCGAATCAATAAATTTGGGTTGAATACTTTACCCTCGAAATCTGTTGCGATCCCCTACACTTGTGGGTTATCATGCGTCAGACCAGTTTATGCCCCATACTCGGTATGTGGCTCGGCTGGGGCTTCTGGCTTTTGATGATAGGCTTAGGTGAGTGGTCTGGATATTTGACCCAGCTAGCACCCCTTTATCATATGGATAGGAGTAGTGGCATATGTTGCCAAAATGGCGGATTCAGACATGTTGTTGCAATACTTTGTAAGGTTCTCGAAAATAATCAATAAAATGGCTGCATGCATCTTCCAGATGCAGAAGCCGGAGGTCATCCTCCTTTTTCTAATTTTTTTTGCATAGATGGTCTAAAATATCAAAAGTTCGATAGACTAACGTCAGTAATCACAATTTGTTATTGTGAATTAGGAGATAGCTCGCCACATGTTAGCTGCTGGAGAGGGTCCAACCATCGAGAGTATACTACACGTGTCATATAAGATTTTTTTTCCTGATTCCCATGGGAGGCACTTCACAGACAACCTGCAGAAGCTGTTTTCATACTCGCTGCTAGCATGCTTGCTAAGATAAGCCGATCAATAATGTACTAGTGCTTGAAACCTGTCATTGGAAGCCGCTTCGGAGGAAGTTGTGCATGCGTTTTTTTCATTTTAATTAAGAAATAAAAAATCACTTTCATCTTAAAATAAATAAATAAAAACTTTCTCGCATTACGTGAACGTCACATTCATCTCAAAAAGAAAAAAGCTAGAAAAAAATTTCTAAAAAAAATCTCACTTTCATCTTTCAAAAATAATCTAAAATAATCAAAAAACTTTCTCACCATGGCCAACCGACATGTGCCACGTGGTATAGTTGGTTGGCTGTCCTTCTCGAGCTCGTTAATGGGGTTTAATGAGAGACAGTACGCGCGTTTATAGTGTGATGGAACTAACGAGCTAATCTTTGTATACGAAAAAATATCAAGTGAAAAAGATGTGGCTGAGAAGACGAAGTACCTCGCATTCTCGGCAGGAGTTGGTTGCCTGCGGGAGCGGGACCTAGTTGCCAGCCTCCTTGGACGTGCTTCCGGGCAGCTTCCTGGCAATAACGCATGCACCGTCAGGAGCCGTCCCACACTGCTACCTCATCATTCATCAGATCTGGGAAAGCCTTTGCTGGCTCCTCGCTCTGCTAGCTTCTTGGGGGCACCTCAATCTCAGCAAGTTGCTCTTGCTCCAACAAAGGCCACCAGCCATGTCGCTTGTGTAGCCGTCCCTCGCTTGCTCATCTCATCTCAACAAGCACGCTGACAGCGAGCACGGCAAGGGCGACATTTGGAGGCGGTCGCTGAAGAGCGTACCGGTGTTGCCGACGTGCTAGCTTCTTGGGGATCTTTCCTGGGAGCTCCTTGGTGTTGGATCTGAAGGCAAAGGTACTTTACTAAGCTATGCTTCTTGTAGTACTAAGTAAGTATTCCCTCTCTAAACTAATATAAGATCTTCTAGATCCCTACAGAGGGAGTACCATCAAAGCCACCGATTTGCTTCCAATCGGTGTTACAGGTTTTCACCTGTGGATTTCCGCTGAAACCAGCGATGGAGAATAGTTTCCTTTGGTTTTCCTACAACGGATTCCTGTATTCTAACTTCCAATCGGTGTTACAGGTTTTCTTCCTAAAAGATCCATAAATTAATTGAGAGCGAACATCACCTCTGCCATGGACGTGGTGACTGGTGCCATGGAAAGCCTACTTCCCAAGTTGGGTGAGCTGCTCGTGGGAGAGTACAACCTACAGAAGGGCGTGAAGAAAGACGTCAAGGGTGCCTTACTCAGCTATGCTTCTTGTACTAAGTAAGTACTTTCTCCGTAAACAAATACTATAAGATGTTCTAGATCAGTACAGAGGGAGTACCATCAAAGCCACCGATTTGTTTCCCGTCGGTGTTACAGGTTTTCACCTGTGGATTTCCTGTAAAACCGTCGACGGATAACAGTTTCCTTTGATTTTCCTACAACAAATTCCTATATTCTAACTTCCAATCGGTGTTACACGTTTTCTTCCTAAAAGATCCACACATTAATTGAGAGCGAACATCAACTCTGCCATGGACGTGGTGACCAGTGTCATAGGAAGCCTACTCGGCAAGCTGGGAGAGCTGCTTGTGGTGGAGTACAAACTACAGAAGGGCGTCAAGGAAGACGTCGAGTCCCTTGAGCTAGAGATGAAGGGCGTACACGCTGCCCTTACAATGGTGGCAAAGGTGCCAAGGGACCAGCTCGACCAGCAGGTGAAGATCTGGGCAGATGAACTCACAGGCCTGTCATACGACATGGAGGATGTCGTTGACAACTTCCTGGTGTACGTTGAGGGGTTCGATCCAGCAGCCAACTCTCACAAGCTCAAATCGCTAGTGGAGAAAATGACCAGCTTGTTCACCAAAGGCAAGGCTCGCCATCAGATCGCCAATGCCATCAAGGACATCAAGACCCATGCCAAAGACCTGGCTGACTGGCATGACAGATACAGTAAAGTCAAGGACACCGGCATAAACAACACCGTTTATCCTTGTCTAGCGGCTTTGTACAAGAATCAGAAAGACCTCGTTGGCATTGAAAACGCTCGGGACGAGCTAATCAAGAGACTGACACATGGTGATGGGGATGTGTCAAATCAGCAGCTTAAGATAGTCTCTATTTATGGAGCTGGAGGACTCGGCGCAAGACAACTCTTGCCAAGGCAGTGTATGATAGTCTTCCAACAAAATTTAATTGCAAGGCTTTTGTTCCGGTGGGTCGAAACCCTCAAGTGAACAAAGTTCTCAAGGACATCCTCCTGGAACTGGAACCGAGCAAGTCTATGGGTGATATAGCCAAATTGGATGAAAGACAACTCATCAACAAACTCCAAGATATACTTCAAGATAAGAGGTTCGGACACCCACCACAATAAAGTTTATATATAGTTAAAACAAGACACAACTATCCCGGCTGATGTATAATCTGGTAAACAGAAAATATGTAACTAGGAATTAAGGCGCTAGTTGTATTGAGGCAATGCGGCTGTTATGATGAACGCCATCTACATGGAACTCGCAAATGCATATCTACAACCATTAATTCGTAGAGCCTACTACTATATACTTTGACTTTTATCAGCCATGTTGTGCATTTCTTCAAAAGAACATTGAACCTAATGAAGCAACAAGTTTGAAACCTATGGTTAATTTCCTGTGAGATCTTTTAAATTTTAATTTGGACAGCCTATTCAATCCTGATGTATTTTTTGAAAAGAATGTAGATTCTATCACGTTTTCATGCTTTTTGCTACCATTTGGGTTCGAACAGGTAACATTCTGTGGAATTCAGAAATAAATCTAATATACAAACTTTCAATGCAGAACTATATTTAGTTTGGGAGTGGTATTAATGAAAACTGTAGTTGATATAAATGAAATCTTTCAAGCTCACGCATGAATTTGTCGAGTGGCATTCATTCCTTCTTTATTGCACTTTTTTTTGTAGATTGAATGGTGAAATATACATGTGTATTCCTTATCCAAGTGGTTGGCATGCATCTTATTCTTTCTACAGATATTCTACATCGTTCTATACTAACTAATGCATGGCTCTTGCTCTGTCATGGGGATAGGTACTTCATCGTCATCGATGACATATGGGATACAACGGCATGGGGAATAATCAAATTTTCTACAAGCTAGAACCACTTTCTCACAATTTGTCTGAAGAACTATTCTATACAATATTATCTGATGGTAAAGGAAAATGCCCTTATGATCAACCTTCTGAGGTATCTAAAAAATTTCTACAGAAATGCGCTGGTGTGCCGCTTGCTATCATTGCAATAGCTAGTTTGTTGCGTGATAAACCAATGGAGAATTGGTCTACGCTATACAGCTCTATTGGTTTTGGAAATGGAGATAATAAAGATATTGATGACATGAGAAGGATATTAATGTGTAGCTATGATGATCTACCTTATCATCTAAGGCCTTGTCTGTTGCATCTGAGCATATTTCCAGAAGACGCTTTGATCATGAAAGACACATTGATATGGATGTGGGTGGCCGAAGGCTTTGTCCATGAGGAGCCAGGGATAGGGTTATTTGAGATTGGAGAGAGATACTTTAATGATCTAGTAAATAGAAGCATGCTCCTGCCTGTAGAGCACAAACAAGACAATGCCATAGATGCTTGTCGTGTTCATGATATGGTTCTTGATATAATTTGTTTGTTAGCAAAGGAACAAAATTTTGTCACCATACTGGATAGTAATGGGAAATATTCATCTTCACAAAGCAAAGCTCGTAGGTTAGCTGTCCAAACAAGAGATGAAGAGCAGCACAACCATTTGGTTAACAAGAGCATGCCAAAGCTGAGATCATGTTATGCGAGCATGTGTCATATAAGTATGATGCCACCACTTTCATGCTTTCAAGTGTTACGTGTTCTAGATATGAAAAACTGCAAATTTCTGGAAAACTGTCATCTTGAGCATCTTGGAAAGTCACATCTGTTGAGATACTTAAGTCTAGAGAACACAAATATTAGTGAGCTCCCAAAAGATATAGGAGATCTAAAGGTTCTGCAGACACTAGACTTGAGGAACTGCAAGATAAAAGGATTGCCGCAGAGTACTAGTTTGCTGAGGAAACTTAAGTGCCTGCGTGTTGGCAGCATGCGCTTGTGCACTGATGGTTTTGAACATATTTGTATAGAAGCGCCCGAATTGGATAGGGAACCTGACATCACTTGAGGAGCTATCTTTGAAAATTAGTGGCGAATTTTCTACCTTCGTTGAAGGACTCGGTAAGCTCACAGAGCTGAGGGTGCTGGACTGTGATTTAAGGGACATTTGGATGAGCTCGATGAAAACTTTGGTGGGTTCTGTATGCAAACTTGAGAAAATCCAAATCCTGCATCTTGAGGACCTCGATGAGTGGTCGGAAATGGAGACGGATACCTCTGGGCAGGCTACAAGCCCCTCGAACTCCGTGATCTGTCAATATCGAGCACTTTCAGAGGCTCCGGCATGGATTAATTCCTCGCTGCTTCGAACCTCTCCAAACTAAAAATGGATCTGTGGCATTTTGAGGAGCGGATGTGGTCAAGCTGGGGGCTTGCCAAAGCTTTGTGACATGGGAAATTTGTGGATAGACCCATACATCGAGTTCCCCGATGGCGCGTTCCCCAAGTTGAGGTACTGCGGGATACATGCACCTTCTGGTTTCTGCCGGGAAGCATGCGGAGCCTTGAATACATTTCGGTCAGCACAAGGTGGCTCTTGAGGGATCCCGTCCCCGCCATTGATTTTAGTTTATTTATTGGTACCCTGGTGAACCTCCCTTCCCTCCGGTTGGTCACTGCTAATATCGACTGCTATGGTGCACGTGCTGCTGATGTGGAGAAGATGGAGGCAGCTATGAGGCAAGCAATCCACAATCATCCCAACCATCCCATGATTGATCTCGACAGGCGTGGTGACTCTCAGGTATTAATTACTACTCCCTCCATTCCCAAATAATTGTCTTTCTAGCCATCTCAATGGACTACAACATACGGATGTATGTAGACATGTTTTAAAGTGTAGATTCACTCATTTTGCTTCGTATGTAGTCACTTGTTGAAATCTCTAAAAAAGACAATTATTTAGGAACGGAGGGAGTACATGCATGCTTTTGTGTCTATCTGTGTCGAGCTTTAGTGTGAGTTTTTAATTTTTTACCAATTCACTCACAGGCTCACAGCTACTAGTTTTGATTCATTTGTGACATTTCAAAGCAGAATAATATGGAATAATGCAGAAATATGACAGTTCATCATCTAAACATACTCAAGTTCATCTAAACATACTCGAGTTCATCATCATCATCTAAACATACTCAAGTTCATCATCATCATCTAAACATACTCAAGTTCATCATCATCACCGCCGGAAGTTCATGAACATAAAAGTAGTGCAAGACATGGAACATCGTAAAAGTAGGAACATGAAAGGCATGGCACGACGGCCACATGCGGAATCATCATCGACATCGAGCAAGACCACCTCCGCCAAGACCACCTCCGCCAAAACCACCACCGCCAAGATCACCTCCACCAAAACCGCCATCATGACCAAAGCATCACTCGCGGATCGGAGTGATCGGGTCGACGAAGGTGAGTCGAGCCACTGGTCCCCTACATGTTTCGTAGAGGCGATTCTAACGGTAAATATGATATGATAGTGTTGAATGAACGAGAACTAGTTTGCTAGTAGTTAGGCAAATGTACTAACCGGACTATTACCGCCTAGTGCCACCCATTCATCGAGCGTGGGCACGTGTGGGGGGTCTCCTGCAGGTGGTGGTGGGGGTCCCATTTGTGGTGGATCCGTGCGGTTACTCCAAGACGCCAACATAGCCTGGATGTTAGTTAAACAAGCAAACTAGAAGGTCAGAAGGAATGAAACTACAAAAATGTAGCTTGGTTTTAAGAGGGCAAAACTAACCGTCATCATCTGACGGTTGTAATCATCGTTTGCCTTCACTCGTTTCAAGTACTCCCGCACCTCGAGATTCCTAAGCTCGACAAACTCCTTATATGCCTACATAAATTAGGTTGTTTCTAAGTGAGCAATGCTGAAAATAAACTAAGAATGCTAGAGAGAAAAAGATAAAGGGGAAGTACTTACAGCATGCTGGCGGGCTAAGGGAGTCTGTGAACGCCCCGTACTCTCTAAGCGGCTCGAGTGTAGCCAAGCTGTGTGTGTGCGAGATCGAAGGAGTGATCAACCCATCGAAACACGGATACCGCCATGTGACTTCCTGGATGGCCACCACCGCGTGTCGTCGATCCGAGACTTGGCGATCTCAGCAACAGGAACATCCGGATGCAACCTGATAGTGATGAGTGTAAGACCCCAGGTGCTTCTCGGTCTTGCCGTAGTACTTGCTCTCGCCCTCCTTGGGATGACTCCGCTCACGGGCCATCATCCACGACTCCATGTCTGAGAGCGGCCTCTTCAACTTGTCCTCCTGCAACGTCAAACAGAAGTTAGCCATACATAAGAACATGACGGTAAAGAAGAACAAAAATGCATCATGCACATAGATATACCTTCATGGCCCTGAAGCCCCAGTGGTTCCTGTTTCCTTGGCCGTGTGTCCCGTCGATTCCACGGTTATTCCGGGCCTGGATGCTCTTGGCAACAAACTCTGCATCGTCGCCGAGCCACCTATCCACCAAACTCGCCCATCCATCATGCCTTCCATAGCACCAACGAGGAACAACCTATGCAAATTTTGGAAGCATGACATGTGAGCACGAAACATATAGTTCACTGCTTGAAACAATGAAAAGTTAATAATAGTTACCATCATGAACTGCTCCCTGTTCAAGGTAAGTCGTTGCTTCTGTGCTTCAGTTTTGGTCATCTTTTGGTGCAGGTAGATGTGGTAGTACTGCGAGACGGCAACCCAGCGCACCTCGTCCTTGAACCGACGAGCTTTCTTCTTCGCAGCCGCAAGCAAGACCACGTCGGCTCTGGCCTTGTGCTCGTCAAGAACTCTATAGAGTTGCTGCAATCATGCATAAACCAGAAGCAAACAAGGCATGAGTTGAGTGATTAAATGATAAACCATGAACGGAACTGAAGAGAAGTGATTCAGAAGAGAACCTACCCAAAATTTGGTGATCACGGCCTTAGCGGCCGTCCCATACTCAGCGTTCTTTGCAAGCCTCGTAGTGGGCCCAGCTCATGGCCAAAACCCGCTGCTGCGGGTCCTTGTCTCCGCAGCGGGCAAAATAGGCCAGCCAAAACTCCTTCAACAGACGGTGAGAAGGCCGTTCGGTTTACGGCCCTTTCGCGAAGGATCCAGTTTACGCAAAAGAATCAAAGGATTGCCATGTGTACAATAAGAAAATATTGTCATGTGTTGAAAATATGATTGAGAGGCACTTACTCTGTCCCCACAAGTTGAATGAGCCACTTGTGCTCCTCGATAGAAGGTGGTGTAGGTAGTCCGGCATTACCACGCAGCCACCTGCGGAGCACCGGTGGCAAGTCACCCCACAACGCAGGATCAACCTCCCTCCACCTCCCTCCACCTCCCTCCACCCTCCTCACCTCCTCCTCGGCCTCCTCCTCGGCCTCCTCCTCGGCCTCCTCCTCCTCCTCCTCCTCGGCCTCCTCCTCCTCGCCATCAGAACATACTCCTCCTCCTCGAGACTCGGAAGGTGCCTCAGATAGGAGGGCATCAAGAAGACCCTCCTATTTGAGACACGGACCGGAGTTTTTGCACCGGTTGCTGTCCCCCACCTCCTCCTCCTCTAGGCTCTCTCCCACCGCCTCCTCCTCTAGGGTCTCCTCCCCGACCCTCCACCTCCCTGTGAGGTGTCATCCTCAGCGTAGTCGGGAGGGAACCTTGTGGGCTCGTCCACCCGAGTAAGTCCTTTAAATTTCATTGAGAAACTAGCCACTGGACTTGCCCATGATTAGCAAACCTGCATTAAGAAGAGAATAAACAATTAGTAAGGATATCAATTAAACAAGCATACAGGAAAAACATTAATACCAGAAGAGCACATTAAGCATACTATCGTAATGATCATTAAAAGAACTTACATTTTCTAGGACCCATATGAATCATCACTATTGTAATCTATTTGTGGACCGGTCTCATCATCACTATCACGCATATCTTCTTCGTTGTCTGACGGAGGTGGAGGCTCTTCCTCATCGTCAGCGTGTTCATTTAACTTTTCAAGCATAATTATGTCTCTTTGATTCACAATTGCCTCACCATCAATCCGTGCGTCGTCGTCGTTTGGGTCCAAGTCAACATAACCCAAGTCATCATCCTCGTTGTTTCGGACCACGTCATCATGTTCCTCTTGATACAACACTCCATCGTATGTCATGGGGTTTATGTTGTAGTAATCATCATCGTTCGGGTCCGGTAGCTTACCATGCGGCGACACCTTGAACACAACTTCCCAACCCTTTAGGTACTCTTTCTGGCATGGGTAAGGCAGATAATATACTTGTGTGGCCTGGGTAGCGGCGATAAAGAGATCAGCTCCGGCATAGACGGTTGATGGTTTAACTTCAACTAAACCAACAGAAGGCGTATGTCTCAGACCCTTTTTGGGGTCGAACCATCGACATTTGAACACAGTGAGACTTAGGTGTTCGCGGCCACATTTGAACGTAAGCTCGTATATTTTTCCTACCCTTCCGTAGTAATCTACTTTATTATCTCCTTGGTGAAGACTCCGGTATTTATGGTTTTGGGATCGGCCGACTGTTACGGTGCTCCTCGTATGGAAGCGATACCCATTCACATCATACTTTTCGCATGTCATGACGACAGGTCAAAACCCATGGAAACCCATCTCAATTCTTCATCCATTGATTCGGTCGGATCATTTCCTACAAGTTCAATTGAAATTATAGGGTGCATGAGTTTAAGCTGAAATTATAGGGTGCATGAATTTAATTGAAAGTGTGAAAATTACTTTCTCCATGAACCACGCAACAAAATTTTTCCTTCCATCAGCACCCTTTCGGAGAAGAGCAAGTGCCTCCGCTTGATGGAGGCAGCATTCCGTCCATTCTTCTTCAACGAATCGACTACAATAAGAAAAGCGGTATAAGAACTAGGCAAAGTGAACATAACGAATTGACTAAAAGAATGGTGCAAAGGTATTACCTCATCCACTCATCCTCAACTTCCTTGATGTTGTGCAAGATATAGAACATGACATCCTCCCACTCATCTCGTGGCATGAGATAAGGTTTGAGCATCCAGCCCTACCACCTTGCCCGATGAATATAGGCAACTTGGGTTTATACTTGGGTTCTTACAGTATTGTATCGAGACACCTTATTGTGCAGCGTGGGTACATGGTCCGGATAGTAGGCTGTCACGAGGTGCGCCACCTCCTCTAGGATAAGCGCCTCAGCTATGGAAGCTTCAATCTTAGCTTTGTTTCCACATTTACATCTCGGATGCTTGTTTACGTCTCTCGGGCCGTCGCCAACGATTACGCAGGCACGCCCAACAATACCTCGTTCGGGAGGTGCAAAAGGAGATGTGTCATCGGAGTAAAGAAGCCTGGCGGGAAGATCTTCTCTAGCTTGCATATCAACTCCGGCGCCTTCTTATGCATTTCTTTTATCTTCTCAGGACATACTTCTTTAGCACAAAGCGTGCGGAAGAAATGGCTTAACTCCGCAAGCACACGCCAGACACGCTCGGGAACATAGCCCCGAACCATCACCGGCATAATCCGCTCAATCCATACGTGATAGTCATGACTCTTGAGCCCGGTCACTCTGCCCGTTGAAAGATTGACCCCCTTACTTATATTCGACGCATAACCATCAGTGAACTTCACGACGTGTTTCAGCCACTTAAATGTCTCCATCTTATGGTCCTTTTAAATCTGAAATCAGCATCGGCTTGAACCAAGATTTTCGATTGCTGTGGGAGGCTGCATGTGTAGGCGTGGTCTATCACAAATATTCTGTTGATCAACTCTAGCATTAACATTATCCTTTGTCTTATCGGGAATGTTGAGGATCGTGTGAAAAGGGACTCTGCGACATTCTTTTGATTGTGCATCACGTCTATGTTGTATGGAAGTTTGAGGTCTTTAAAATAGGGAAGCTGCGTGAAGGGGGTAATGTGAGTCGGTTGTGCGTCTCACCATAATTTTCAAAATTCTTTTTCCTTTACCTTTTCCTTTGCCCTCGCCCTCGTCTTCGCCCGTGGCTTTGCCTTTGCCTTTGCCTTTCCTTCACGGCGAAGCTTAAGAGCTTTCGGTGAGCAAGCACATCCGCGCATAAAACGTTGGAATCTCGTTCACTTCATGGACAACTTTGCCTTTTGTGAAGTTCTTCTTGTCTTCCCTATCGGGATGGTGCGGAGGGAGGAAGCTGTCGATGCAGGTCAAATGCAACATACTTGCCACCCTTCTTGACCAAATGAAAATCAAGGCTGCATGCACCTTTGGGCAAGGCATCTTTCCACTTGTACACCATCCATGAGCAGGGCATAACCGGGAAAGTCATGCATGCAATATTGTAGCCAAACTTTCATCAAGAAATTTTTCTGCAAATGTCGGTCGTATGTCAACCTCGGGAAGTACCAAGAATGGTGCAAATCATCCACCAACGGCTGCATAAACACACCCAAATTCTTCCCCGGATATTCAGGCCCCGGAATTATAAGCGACAGGAACATGGTCTTCCGTTGCATTATGGCGCCGGGAGGGAGATTGAGCGGAATAACAAATATGGGCCAACAGCTGTATGAATTAGACGACATACCATATGGATTGAACCCATCACCTGTTATAGCAATTCGGACATTCCCAGCCTCGGCTGCTTCCTCCGGGTACTCTATATCGAATGACTTCCATGCTTCACCTCCTGATGGATGTACAATTTTTTTTGGATTGTACCTTTTCCCTTCCTTGTGCCACTTCATCATTTTGGCGAGACTCCTCGGTGATGAAAAGGCGTTGCAGTCTTTGATAAAATCAAGATACCGAAGAACCTTCACGAGGATTTTTAGCTGCTGCTTGACCATGTTTATCGACCACCTCAATATACCGAGAGGAACCGCACTTCCTCTGATACTTGTCATCCGCATACTCATGCCTAAACAAAAGGCAATTCTTTGGACAAACATGAATTTTCTCATAGTCCATGGAGAGCGCCTTCATGATTTTCTTCAGAGCGTACATGGTTTTCGGCAGTTCATGGCCCTCGGGCAGGCTGTTAGCCCATACTCCCGAAATGCTTGAAGCAACCTCGGCTCTGACCGTACTCAGCCTTGAGCGCCATCGATTGCGAGATGGCATCCAACCTGAACAACTTGGCACCCTCATAGAGAGGTTTCTTTGCGAGGCCAAGATTTCCGGGAAGGCCTTTGCGGTTTCCTCCGGTTCCTCCGGTTCCTCCGGTTCATTTCGCTGAATGTGGCGGAGGTGTCCGCTATGCAACAAAGACATCATCTAGCATGTCTCTAACCCCATCGTCCTCATAACCAGCGACGCGTTGTCGTATCACATCCTCTCTACCACGGTGCGGCTGGGCAAAGTTTATCGGCATATTAAAGTTGGGCATAAAACCATGCGTGCGAAGGTGCTTAGTCATCTCACTCTTATCTCTGCGGTGGCGCCTCTTACACTTAGCACACGGGCATTACGGCACCATCCTCATTGGACTACGGAATATCTCTTTCAAAAACACATCAGTTTTCTCGACCCACTCTGTTGTTACTTGATTCCGGCGGAAAAACCCACTATACATCCCGATTATCGCCATCTCGCTTTATTGGAAGCCACACAACAAAATTAAGGATTCATTTAAATTACTCACATCAATATTTTATTTTTACAAGGTTGACGAAATGACATTTAATCCACCTACATCTCTAATAGGTAAAGATGGGTCCTAATCCCACCGAGAATGTGTAGATTGAGTCGTTGTCCATGCTCTACCCCATTCGAGACAAAATTTGGCAGCACCTCCCGCTGTTCTCCAAATACGTCTCGGCAAAATGCCGAGAGAATGTGCATCCGGAGAACAACGAGGAGGCGCCGCCGAAATCTGTCTCGAGCGGGTAAACATGAACAACGCACTCCAATCTACATCCTCAGCTGTCCGTGAAAGCGTGGACAATCCGAAAGAGCTGCGGTGATAAATATGCAATTGAATGCATATTTATCGATGCAACCTTCGGACGGGAGACCTAGATTCTGCGACTTGATGTCAAAATTTAATCTAGTGACATGAAAAAAAGTGGGCGAGGTCATGGAATTGCTGCTCACCCTCCGATGTAGAGGATGTAGTCGATCAAAGGAGGGGCGATCCTGGACCAACACCTCCAACGTCGGCGGTCACTCGGCGAAGATGGGAACACCACAAATCCTGTTAATTCCATCAAGTGAAAAAATTAGGTCTTCACCTCACATTAACCATTTGGCACAACATTATGAATCGACATGAAACAAAATGTCAAATTGCAAAAAAAATCTTTATTAAGTATTTTAGAAACCAAGTGCCTCGATTTGCTTGTTATATATGAATCTACATGACCATAACACTAACTTGACCAATATCCATCCATCATATTCCGTCAAGTGTCAAATATTCACAAACATCATATATTCATCTATATTCACAAACTTAGCAAGGATTTAGACACAAACATCATATATCTCACACAAACATCAACTCAAAATTTTGTTTTGCATGCATATGTGAATAGACTTAGGGGCTGAATACATTATATATCATAAGTTACACATGTCCATATATACATAGTAGTTATTTGCAGCAAATAAACATGAAACTATGAATGTCACAGTAGGAAAAATGAAAAAAAAAAAAGCATAGCTCACCGGGGGCAGAGGGGCGTCACGGCGATGGAGGGGACGGGAGGGACGGTCGCGGGCCGGAGTTAGCACCAGGGCCGGCCGGACGGGCAGGGTCATGGCGCTAGCCGAGCCGTGGCGCCCAGGCGTGCTCGGGAGGGGCGAGGCGGGCAGGCGGCGTCGAGAAGGGGAGGAAGGGAGGGTGGGGCGGTGAGCGGCAAGAGAGCTAGAAGGGAGAAGAGAGGGGAGGCGGCGGGTGGTGGGTGAAGGAGAAAGGGAGAAGAGAGGGAGGGTGGAGCGGAGGGAGGGGTGGAGCGGCGGGGAGGGTGGGGGCGGGGAGGGGAGGAGGGGGGAGAGTGGGGGGCGGGGGAGCAGGCGGGTGGCGCAGGTGGGGCGGCGTGCGGCGTGGTGTGCGGCCAGTGGATGAGGCTGCTGCTGGTTTGGGAAAGAACAGTGGAGGAGGGCGGGCTGCGAGTGGATAAGGCCAGCTATGCCGACGGCTAAGCCGTCGGCATACCTTGGGGCGCCACGTGGCACCTATGCCGAATGGCTTAGCCGTGAGCATATATATATATTTTTTACTTTTTTATTTTGTATAAATTTTGTAATGTTTTCTTATTTTATATAAATATTTTAATGTTTTCTTATACATATTTTTTACATGCATCAACATTATTTAAAATGTACCATACATTTTCTTTAATAGTTTGAAACATTATTTTTAATGACATGATCTTTTTTTTTATTGTACAACAATTTTCTAAAATATCACGTATATTTTTTTCAATGGTCTTGCGAAAGGTGATACATAGGAGAGCAATTGAGTGAGGGGTACCGTTACCGAGTGCTGATCCGGTAACTATCATTGCTGATCCGTCTACTACCGTGTCATCGCCATCCGTGAGGGCCACGCCTCGGAGGCAGCGTGCCGCCTCTTCGGACATGCCACCACACCACCCCGCATGTATGAGGGCCGGTGCGGCACGCTCGGTGGCATTGCTACCCTCCCGGGGCCCCGTCCGCCTAACCCTATAGCGTTTGACCACGGGATCTAGCCCTTTGACTTTGCACGGACGGGCTTTGACCAACGGACCTCCCCACCCGGTTGTGTTAGGTGAGCCCATAGGAACATTTTGGAGCAACATCCGGGCCAGACCCACACCAAGATCCCCTCCGTGTAGACCCGACGCGTCCGTTTCCCCCCTCCAGGTGCCGGCGTCGGCGCCGTCCGTGAGGGGGGGCACACCCCGGAGACGCGTGTCGCCTCTTCGGACATGCCACCACACCACCCCGCATGTATGAGGGGCCAGTGCGACGCTCCGGTGGCATTGCTACCACCCCGGGGCCCCGTCCCGCCTAACCCTAGAGCTAAATCCACTCCGTGTAGACTCCGGCAAGCGTCCGTTTCGCCCCCAGTGCGGCGGCGGCGCCGTCGTGATGGTGGCCACACCGGAGCGCGTGCCGCCTCTTCGGACATGCCACAACACCACCCGGAGATGCGTGAGGGCCCGATGACGGCGGCGGTGGCATTACTACCCCGGGGCCCCGTCCGCCTAACCACGAGGCGGTTGACCACGGGATCTAGCCCTTTGACTTCCACGGACGGGCTTTGACGGTGGATCTCTCCACCGGTTGTGTCGGGTCGGCCCAGAGGGGACACGGGGAGCAACATCGGGCCAAACCACACCTAAATCCACTCCGTGTAGACCCGGCGCGTCGCTTCCCCCCTCCGCGCCGCTGGGCGGCGTCCGTGGGGGACCACGCCCGAGTCGCGTGCGCCTCTTCGGACATGCCACAACACCACCCGCATGTATGAGGGCGATGCACGACGGTCGGTGGCATTACTACCCCAGGGGCCCCGTCCCGCCTAACCTGTAGCGTTTGACCACGAGATCTAGCCCTTTGACTTCCCACAGACGGGCTTTGACGGTGGACCTCTCCACCGGTTGTGTCGGGTCGGCCGAGAGAGACACCGGGAGCAACATCGGGCCAAACCCATAGCTAAATCCACTCCGTGTAGACCCGGCAGCGTCCGTTTCGCCCCTCCAGTGCGGCGGTGGGCGCCGTCCGTGATGGTGGCCACACCGGAGGAGCGTGCGCCTCTTCGGACATGCCACAACACCACCCGCATGTATGAGGGCGGATGCACGACGGTCCGGTGGCATTGCTACCCAGGGCCCCGTCCCCGCCTAACCACAGGCGTTTGACCACGAGATCTAGCCCTTTGACTTCCCACAGACGGGCTTTGACGGTGGACCTCTCCACCGGTTGTGTCGGGTCGGCCGAGAGACACGGGGAGCAACATCGGGCCAAACCCACAGCTAAATCCACTCCGTGTAGACCCGACGCGTCCGTTTCGCCCCTCCGGTGCGGCGGCGCCGTCCGTGATGGTGGCCACACCGGAGGCAGCGTGCGCCTCTTCGGACATGCCACAACACCACCCGCATGTATGAGGGGCGAATGCAGCGGTCGGTGGCATTGCTACCCCGGGCCCCGTCCGCCCTAACCTGTAGCGTTTGACCACGAGATCTAGCCCTTTGACTTCCCACGGACGGGCTTTGACGGTGGACCTCTCCACCGGTTGTGTCGGGTCGGCCCGAGAGACACGGGGAGCAACATCGGGCCAAACCCACAGCTAAATCCACTCCGTGTAGACCAGCGGCGTTCGTTTCGCCCCTCCAGTGCGGCGGCGGCGCCGTCCGTGATGGTGGCCACACCGAGCAGCGTGCGCCTCTTGGACATGCCACAACACCACCCGGAGATGCGTGAGGGCGATGTGACGGCGGTCGGTGGCATTACTACCCCGGGGCCCCGTCCGCCCTAACCTGAGCGGTTGACCACGGGATCTAGCCCTTTGACTTCCCACGGACGGGCTTTGACCAGTGGATCTCTCCACCCGGTTGTGTCGGGTCGGCCCAGAGGGACACCGGGGAGCAACATCCGGGCCAAACCCACACCTAAATCCACTCCGTGTAGACCCGCGCGTCCGCTTCCCCCCTCCGGTGCGCGCGGCGGCCGTCCGTGATGGGACCACGCCCCGGAGTCGCGTGCCGCCTCTTCGGACATGCCACAACACCACCCCGCATGTATGAGGGCCGGGTACGACGGTCCGGTGGCATTGCTACCCCCAGGGCCCCCGTCCCGCCTAACCTCAGCGGTTGACCACGAGATCTAGCCCTTTGACTTCCCACGGACGGGCTTTGACCGGTGGACCTCTCCACCGGTTGTGTCGGGTCGGCCCGAAGACAGGGGAGCAACATCCGGGCCAAACCCATAGCTAAATCCACTCCGTGTAGACCCGCGCGTCCGTTTTCGCCCCTCCGGTGCGGTGGCGGCGCCGTCCGTGATGGTGGCCACACCGGAGGCGCGTGCGCCTCTTCGGACATGCCACAACACCACCCGCATGTATGAGGGCGAATGCAGACGGTCCGGTGGCATTGCTACCCGGGGCCCCGTCCGCCCTAACCCAGTAGCGTTTGACCACGAGATCTAGCCTTTGACTTCCCACGGACGGGCTTTGACGGTGGACCTCTCCACCGGTTGTGTCGGGTCGGCCCGAAGAGACACCGGGAGCAACATCGGGCCAAACCCACGGCTAAATCCACTCCGTGTAGACCCGACGCGTCCGTTTCGCCCCTCCGGTGCGGCGTGGCGGCGCCGTCCGTGATGGTGGCCACACCGGAGGCAGCGTGCCGCCTCTTCGGACATGCCACAACACCACCCGCATGTATGAGGGCGAATGCACGCGGTCGGTGGCATTGCTACCCCGGGGCCCCGTCCGCCTAACCTGTAGCGTTTGACCACGAGATCTAGCCCTTTGACTTCCCACGGACGGGCTTTGACGGTGGACCTCTCCACCGGTTGTGTCGGTCGGCCCGAGAGACACCGGGGAGCAACATCGAGGCCAAACCCACGGCTAAATCCACTCCGTGTAGACCCGGCGCGTCCGTTTAGCCCCTCCAGTGCGGCGGGCGCCGTCCGTGATGGTGGCCACACCGGAGGCGCGTGCGCCTCTTCGGACATGCCACAACACCACCGGAGATGCGTGAGGGCCCGTGCGGCAGCGGTGGCATTGCTACCCCAGGGCCCCGTCCGCCCTAACCACAGGCGGTTGACCACGGGATCTAGCCCTTTGACTTCCCACAGACGGGCTTTGACGGTGGATCTCTCCACCGGTTGTGTCGGGTCGGCCCGAAGGACACCGGGAGCAACATCCGGGCCAAACCCACACCTAAATCCACTCCGTGTAGACCCAGCAGCGTCGCTTCCCACCTCCGGTGCTGCGGCGGGCCGTCCGTGAGGACCACGCCCGAGCGCGTGCGCCTCTTCGGACATGCCACAACACCACCCCGCATGTATGAGGGCGGATGCGACGGTCCGGTGGCATTGCTACCCCGGGCCCCGTCCGCCCTAACCTGTAGCGTTTGACCACGAGATCTAGCCTTTGACTTCCACGGACGGGCTTTGACGGTGGACCTCTCCACCGGTTGTCTCGGGTCGGCCCGAAGAGACAGGGGAGCAACATCCGGGCCAAACCCACAGCTAAATCTACTCCGTGTAGACCCGGCAGCGTCCGTTTCGCCCCTCCGGTGCGGCGTGGCGCCGTCCGTGAGGGGGGACCACGCGGAGGCAGCGTGCGCCTCTTCGGACATGCCACAACACCACCCCGGGAGCGCGTGAGGGCCGATCTGGCGCTCCGGTGGCATTGCTACCCCTGGGCCCCCTCCGCCTAACCACAGGCTGTTGACCACGGGATCTAGCCTTTGACTTTGCAGACGGGCTTTGACGATGGATCACTCCACCGGTTGTGTCGGGTCGGCCCGAGTGACACGGGGAGCAACATCCGGGCCAAACCCAGCTAAATCCACTCGTGTAGACCGAGCGGCGGTTTCCCCCCTCCGGTGCCATGGCGGCACCGTCCGTGAGGGCCATGCCGAGAGAGCGTGCGCCTCTTGGACATGCCACAACACCACCCGGTTGTGGTAGGTCATCCGATATATATATATATAAAAACTTGGAAGCAAAGCCCCTTCGTATAGACCCAGATCTGGTTGTTCCCCATTCAGTCTTGGCTAAGCGGCGGCACGCTCGTGGCGGGTCACACCCGTGTGTGAACCGAAAAATAATGTATGTATGCTTATTAACACGTACTATATGTAAGTTAGCCAAATAATAATATTTAAGAAAACATAAAATATAGCTATGAAAAAAAAAAAAAAAACTAACGAGTGGAGGGGTGACGGGAAGTGGATAAGGAACTATGAAAAAAAGATGGATGACATGGTAAAAAAGAAAAAAAACTATGGAAAAAATATAGCTATGGAAAAAGAAAAAAAGAAAAAAAAAACTATGCCGACGGCAAAGCCGTCGTATATCTGAACATAGAGGCGGATGGCGGTGTGGCTGCGGATCGATGGCGTGGCATCTATGCCGGCGGACAGCCGTCGGCATAGGTGGTGGTCGGTGCGCCTCGGATCGATGACGTGGTAAGGGCATCTATGCCGACGGCCTGCCGTCTCGGCCGTCGGCATAGACTGGACGCCGTTAGCTGCACGGCACGAGCGGGATCGCCGGGCCCACAACTATGCCGACGGCCCATATATGCCGACGGCCGCTGTAGGCGTAACTTGGGATAAGCCGACGGCTCGTCTGGGCCGACGGGGGCCGTCGGCATAGCTCGGGATAGCCCGACGGCTTTATTACGCCGACGGCCTGGACAGAACAGGATGGTTAATGAATCTGGGCCGACTACTAGTGTTGGTACGTCTGCTCGGGAGGACAACAAAGAATCGAGCTCCCAAGAGACAGAACAGGAGGTACTTCTTGGTTTACTCTCTAGCTTGCTTCCTTTTTAAAAGCCTCATGCATAATCGGCCCTTTTCATTGCAGTTCCACGACGACGATGACAACCGCATCAAACAAAAGCCGGATCCGGAGCAGAAGAAGCAAGATCAGGTGCTCCATCGGATGACCACCATACCATGCCACGCATGTTTTTTTCACTCGTGCTCAAGTTTCTGAATTTTCCTCACTCTTCCTGCTTCCATTAATTTACCTTGTCAATCTCTTCTTGTATTGTATGTAGTCCCGTGAAGGCCAGGCGTCCGATTCCTGCAAGGCAGACAAAAAGGTAGGTAATACTACATACTTCTACATAGAGGCGCGT
>CM038142.1:29997723-30193578 GCA_021437245.1 Aegilops speltoides
TCACATCATTAGGAGAATGATGTGATGGACAAGACCCAATCACAAGCTTAGCATAAAAGATCGTATAGTTCGTTTGCTAGAAGCTTTGCCAATGTCAAGTATCTATTCCTTCGACCATGAGATCGTGTAACTCCGGTTGCCGTAGGAGTGCCTTGGGTGTATCAAGCGTCACAACGTGGCGGGTGACTATAAAGGTGCATTACAGTGTCTCCGAAAGTATCTGTTGGGTTGACATGGATCGAGATCGGGATTTGTCACTCCGTATGACGGAGAGGTATCTCTGGGCCCACTCGGTAATGCATCATCATAATGAGCTCAATGTGACCAAGGTGTTGTACGGGATCATGCATTACTGATGCGAGTAAAGTGACTTGCGATGCTTGAGACTGAGCGAGGTATTGGGATACCGACGATCGAGTCTCGGGCAAGTAACGTACCGATTGACAAAGGGAATTGCATACGAGGTTTGATAGAATCCTCGACATCGTGGTTCAACCGATGAAATCATCGAGGAGCATGTAGGGAGCCAACATGGGTATCCAGATCCGCTGTTGGTTATTGCCCGAGAGTCGTCTCGGTCATGTCTGCGTGTCTCCCGAACCGTAGGGTCTACACACTAAGGTTCGGTGGCGCTAGGGTTAGTAGGAAGACTAGTATGTGAATACGAATGTTGTTGAGTCCGGATGAGATCCCGGACGTCACGAGGAGTTCGGAAGGGTCCGGAGGTAAAGAATAATATATAGGAAGTGGTGTTTGACCATCGGGAAAGTTTGGGGTTCTGCAGCAAATCACCGGACCACCGGAAGGGTCCCGAGGTCCACCGGTGGGGCCACCCATCCGGAGGGCCCCATGGGCCATAGGGGAAGGAACCAGCCCACGGGGGCTGGTGCGCCCCCTAGGCCCACCCCCTGCGCCTAGGGTTGAAACCCTAGGGGTGGGGCGCCCACCGGCTTGGGGGCACTCCACCCCTTGGCCGCCGCCCCTTGAGATTGGATCTCTAGGGGCCGCCACCACGGGGCCTATATAAAGGGGGGAGGGGGCTGCTGTACACATCTCCCAAGGCGCAGCCCTCCCTCCCAACACATCTCCTCCTCCGTAGAGCTCGGCGAAGCCACGCCGAGTATCTTGCATCACCACCATCACCACGCCGTCGTCTGCCGGTGGTGCCGTCTTCCTCAACCTCTCCTTCCCCTTGCTGGATCAAGAAGGAGGAGGCGTCGCTCGTCCCGTCGTGTGTTGAGCGCGGAGGTGCTGTCCGTTCAGCACTTGGCATCGGTGATCTGAATCACGTTCGAGTGCGACTCCATCATCACCAAGCAAGCTTCCGCACGCGATCTACAAGTGGTATGTAGATGCAAACTCTCTCCGTTACTCGTTGCTTAGATGAACTCATAGATGGATCTTGGTGAAACCGTGGGAAAAATTTTAATTTTCTGCAACGTTCCCCAACAAAGGGCATCATGAGCTAGGTCTATCGTAGTTCTCTATTGCACGAGTAGAACACAAATTTGTTGTGGGCGTTGATCTTGTCATCTTACTTGCCCTACTAGTCTTTTCTTGCTCAGCGGTATTGTGGGATGAAGCGGCCCGGACCAACCTTACACGTGCGCTTCGTGAGACCGGTTCCACCGGTGACATGCACTAGTTGCATAAGGTGGCTGGCGGGTGTCTGTCTCTCCCACTTTAGTTGCAGCGGATTCGATGAACAGGGCCCTTATGAAGGGTAAATAGAAGTTGACAAAATCACGTTGTGGTGATTCGTAGGTAAGAAAACGTTCTTGCTAGAACCCAATCGCAGCCACGTAAAAGATGCAACAACAACTAGAGGGCGTCTAACTTGTTTTTGCAGCGATTGATCATGTGATGTGATATGGCGAGAAGTTGTGATGAATGTTGAATTGTGATGTATGAGATCATGTTCTTGTAATAGGATTCACGACTTGCATGTCGATGAGTATGACAACGGCGAGAGCCATAGGAGTTGTCTTTATTTTTGTATGACCTGCGTGTCATTGAAGAACGCCATGTAAACTACTTTACTTCATTACTAAGCGCGTTAGTCATAGAAGTAGAAGTAGTCGTTAGCGCGACAACTTCATGAAGACACGATGATGGAGATCATGATGATGGAGATCATGGTGTCAAGCGGTGACAAGGTGATCATGGAGCCCGAAGATGGAGATCAATGGAGCTTGATGATATTGGCCATATCATGTCACAACTATATATAATTGCATGTGATGTTTATTATGTTTTTACATCTTGTTTACTTAGGACGACGGTAGTAAATAAGATGATCCCTTATAAAATTTCAAGAAGTGTTCTCCCTAATCGTGCACCGTTGCTACAGTTAAATCGTTTCTAAGCACCACGTGATGATCGGGTGTGATGGATCCTTACGTTCACATACAGCGGGTGTAAGACAGATTTACACAGCGAAAACACTTAGGGTTAACTTGACGAGCCTAGCATGTGCGGACATGGCCTCGGAACACGGAGACCGAAAGGTCGAACACGAGTCGTATGAAAGATCGATCAACATGAAGATGTTCACCGATGATGACTAGTCCGTCTCACGTGATGATCGGACACGGGCTAGTCGACTCGGATCGTGTAACACTTAGATGACTAGGAGGGATGTCTAATCTAAGTGGGAGTTCGTAATTTTGATTAAGAACTTTATTATCATGAACTTAGTCTAAAACCTTTGCAAATATGTCTTGTAGATCAATGGCCAACGCTAATGTCAACATGAACTTCAGCGCTCCTAGAAAACCAAGCTGAAAGATGATGGCAGCAACTATACGGATCGGGTCCGAACACGAGATCATCCTCATAGCTGCCAAGAAACAAGATGTCCTAGAAGCACCGTTAGGTGACCCACTGTTCTCCAGACCTTTGCAAGACGATTTGAGCGTCTGGCGGACTCGTTCGATGATTACTCCCTCGTTCGGTGCGGCATGCTCTACAGCTTAGAACCGGGCTCCAAAAGCGTTTTGAGCATCACGGAGCATATGAGATGTTGAAGAGCTGAAACTAGTTTTCCAAGCTCATGCCCGGTCGAGAGATATGATGTCTCGACAAGTTCTACAGATTGTAAGATGGAGGAAAACAGTTACACAAGTGAGCACATCCTCAAGATGTCCAGGTTGCACAACCGTATGACCCAAATGAACATAAACCTCCAGATGAGGCGGTCATTGACAGAATCCTCGATCGCTCCACCAAGCTACAAGAGCTTCGTGATGAACTACAACATGCGGGGATGGTAAAGACCATTCTGAAGTGTTCTCGATCTTTGAGGTCAGCAGAGGCTGAAATCAAAAAGGAACATCAAGTGTTGATGGTCAATAAGACCACTAAGTTCAAGAAAGGCAAGGGTAAGAAGAACTTCAAGAAGGGCGGCAAGGATGTTGCCGCGCCCGTAAGTCTGTTGCGGGAAGAAGTCAAAGAATGGACCCAAGCACGAGATCGAGTGCTTTTATTGCAAGGGAAGGGTCCTTTGGGCGGAACTGCCCCAAATACTTAGCGGATAAGAAGGCCGGCAACACCAAAGGTATATTTGATATACATGTAATTGATGTGTACCTTACCAAGACTCGTAGTAACTCCCGGGTATTTGATACGGTGCCGTTGCTCATATTTGTAACTCACAGCAGAGCTGCGGAATAAGCGGAGATGGCGAAGGGCGAGGTGACGATCTTGCGTCGGGAATGGTTCCAGAGTCGATGTGATCGCCGTCGACACGCTGCCTCTACATTTACCTACGGGATTAGTTTTAAACCTCAATAATTGTTATTTAGTGCCAAGTTTGAGCATGAACATTGTATCTGGATCTCGTTTGATCTGAGATGGCTACTCATTTAAGTCCGAGAATAATGGTTGTTCGATTTATATGAGAGATATGTTTTATGGTCATGCTCCGATGGTCAATGGTTTATTCTTAATGAATCTCGGCGTAATATTACACATGTTCATAGTGTGGATGCCAAAAGATGTAAAGTTGATAACGATAGTCCCACATACTTGTGGCACTGCCGCCTTGGTCACATTGGTGTCAAGCGCATGAAGAAACTCCATGCTGATGGACTTTTAGAGTCTCTTGATTATGAATCGTTTGACACATGCGAACCATGCCTCTTAGGCAAAATGACCAAGACTCCGTTCTCCGGAACAATGGGCGAGCAACCAACTTGTTGGAAATCATACATACCGATGTATGCGGTCCAATGAGCGTTGAGGCTCGCGGAGGATATCGTTATGTTCTCACTCTCACTGACGACTTGAGTAGATATGGGTATGTCTACTTAATGAAACACAAGTCTGAGACCTTTGAAAAGTTCAAGGAATTTCAGAGTGAGGTGGAGAATCAACGTGACCGAAAGATAAAGTTCCTACGATCAGATCGTGGAGGAGAATATTTAAGTCACGAATTTGGCACACACTTAAGAAAATGTGGAATCGTTTCACAACTCACGCCGCTGGAACACCTCAAATAAACGGTGTGTCGAGCGTCGTGTCGCACTCTATTGGATATGGTGCGGTCTATGATGTCTCTTACCGATTTACCACTTGTCATTTTGGGGATCGCTCTAGAGACAGCTACATTCACTTTAAATAGGGCTCCGTCTAAATCCGTTGAGGCGACACCGTATGAATTATGGTTTGGGAAGAAACCTAAGCTGTCGTTTCGAAAGTTTGGGGATCGCGATGCTTATGTCAAGAAACTTCAACCCGAAAAGCTCGAACCCAAGTCGGAAAAATGCGTATTCATAGGATACCCTAAGGAAACTGTCGGGTATACCTTCTACTTAAGATCCGAAGGCAAAGTCTTTGTTGCCAAGAGCGGATGCTTTCTAGAGAAAGAGTTTCTCTCGAAAGAAGTAAGTGGGAGGAAAGTAGAACTTCGATGAAGTACTACCTCTCGAGCGGGAAAGTGGTGCCGCGCAGAAACCGTTCTGTAATGCCCACACCCATCAAGAGGAAATCATTGATGATGATCAAGATACTTGGATCAAGTTACTCTTGAACTTCAAGGTCCACAAGGACACGTTCCGCACTGAGTGGTACGGCAACCTGTCATGGAAATCATGTTGCTAGACAACAATGAACCTTGAACTATGAAGAAGCGATGGCGGACCCGTTCCAACAAATGGCTTGAGGCCATGAAATCCGAGATAGAATCCATGTATGAAAACAAAGTATGGACTTTGACAGACTTGCCCGATGATCGGCGACGATAGAAAATAAATGGATTTTTAAGAAGAAGGCGGACGCGGATGGAAATGTCACCATTTATAAAGCTCGACTTGTCGCTAAGGGTTATCGACAAGTTCAAGGGATTGACTACTGACGAGACATTCTCTCCGTGGCGAAGCTTAAGTCCGTCCGAATCATGTTAGCAATTGCCGCATACTATGATTATGAGATATGGCGATGGACGTCAAAACGGCATTCCTTAACGGACATCTTAAGGAAGAGCTGTATATGATGCAGCGGAAGGTTTTGTCGATCCTCAGAACGCTAACAAAGTATGCAAGCTCCAGCGATCCATTTATGGACTGGTGCAA
This sequence comes from Aegilops speltoides, assembly GCA_021437245.1. Lineage (NCBI taxonomy): Eukaryota > Viridiplantae > Streptophyta > Magnoliopsida > Poales > Poaceae > Aegilops > Aegilops speltoides. Next base: position 30,003,294 of record CM038142.1, read on the forward strand.
GCATCTCGGAGTTGGAACATTCGCTTTAATGAGATGATCAAAGCGTTTGGGTTTACGCAGACTTATGGAGAAGCCTGCGTTTACAAGAAAGTGAGTGGGAGCTCTGTAGCATTTCTCCTATTATATGTAGATGACATACTCTTGATGGGAAATGATACAAAACTTCGACAGCATTAAGGCCTACTTGAACAAGTGTTTTTCAATGAAGGACCTTGGAGAAGCTGCTTATATATTAGGCATCAAGATCTATAGGGATAGATCGAGACGCCTCATAGGTCTTTCACAAAGCACATACCTTGATAAAATTTTGAAGAGGTTCAAAATGGATCAGTCCAAGAAGGGTTCTTGCCTATGTTACAAGGTGTGAAACTGAGCTCAGCTCGACCACCGACCACGACAAAAGATAAAGAAGAGATGAGTGTCATCCCTATGCTTCAGCCATAGGATCTATTATGTATGCCATCTGTGTACTGACCGATGTAAACCTTGCCGTAAGTTTGGTTGCAAGATACCAAAGTAATCCCGGCAAGGAACACTGGACAGCGGTCAAGAATATCTGAAGTACCGAAAAGGACAAAGGACATGTTTCTCGTTTATGGAGGAGACGAAGAGCTCGTCGTAAAGGCTACGTCGGCGCTAAGCCGACTCGGATCTGGATGACTCTAAGTCACAAACCGGATCGTGTATATGTTGAATGGTGGAGCGATGGCTGGTGCAGCTGCAAGCGAAGCGTCGTGGCGGGATCTACGTGTGAAGCGGAGTACATGGCAGCCTCGGAGGCAGCGCATGAAGCAATTTGGGTGAAGGAGTTCATCACCGACCTAGGAGTCATACCCAATGCGTCGGGGCGATCAAACTCTTCTGTGACAACACCGGAGCTATTGCCCTTGCAAAGGAGCCCAGGTTTCACAAGAAGACCAGCACATCAAGCGTCGTTTCAACTCCATCCGTGAAAATGTTCAAGATGGAGACATAGAGATTTGCAAAGTGCACACGGATCTGAATGTCGCAGATCCGTTGACTAAACCTCTCTCGCGTGCAAAACATGATCAACACCAGAACTCTATGGGTGTTCGATTCATCACAATGTAACTAGATTAGTGACTCTAGTGCAAGTGGGAGACTGTTGGAAATATGCCCTAGAGGCAATAATAAAAGTATTATTATATTTCAATGTTCATGATAATTGTCTTTTGTTCATGCTATAAGCGTGTTATCCGAAATCATAATACGTGTGAACACTTAGACCCCAATATGTCCCTAGTGAGCCTCTAGTTGACTAGCCCGTTGTGATCAATAGATGGTCATGGTTTCCTGACTATGGACATTGGATGTCGTTGATAACGGGATCACATCATTAGGAGAATGATGTGATGGACAAGACCCAATCACAAGCTTAGCATAAAAGATCGTATAGTTCGTTTGCTAGAAGCTTTGCCAATGTCAAGTATCTATTCCTTCGACCATGAGATCGTGTAACTCCGGTTGCCGTAGGAGTGCCTTGGGTGTATCAAGCGTCACAACGTAATCGGGTGACTATAAAGGTGCATTACAGGTGTCTCCGAAAGTATCTGTTGGGTTGACATGGATCGAGGCGGATTTGTCACTCCGTATGACGGAGAGGTATCTCTGGGCCCACTCGGTAATGCATCATCATAATGAGCTCAATGTGACCAAGGTGTTGTACGGGATCATGCATTACTGATGCGAGTAAAGTGACTTGCGATAACGAGACTGAGCGAGGTATTGGGATACCGACGATCGAGTCTCGGGCAAATAACGCACCGATTGACAAAGGGAATTGCATACAGGGTTTGATAGAATCCTCGACATCGTGGTTCAACCGATGAAATCATCGAGGAGCATGTAGGAGCCAACATGGGTATCCAGATCCGCTGTTGGTTATTGCCCGAGAGTCGTCTCGGTCATGTCTGCGTGTCTCCCGACCCGTAGGGTCTACACACTTAAGGTTCGGTGGCGCTAGGGTTAGTAGGAAGACTAGTATGTGAATACGAATGTTGTTGAGTCCGGATGAGATCCCGACGTCACGAGGAGTTCGGAAGGGTCCGGAGGTAAAGAATAATATATAGGAAGTGGTGTTTGACCATCGGGAAAGTTTGGGGTTCTGGCAAAATCTGGGACCACGGAAGGGTCGAGGTCCACCGGTGGGGCCACCCATCCGGAGGGCCCCATGGGCCATAGGGGAAGGAACCAGCCCACGGGGGCTGGTGCGCCCCTAGGCCCACCCCTACGCCTAGGGTTGAAACCCTAGGGGTGAAGCGCCCACCGGCTTGGGGGCACTCCACCCCTTGGCCGCCCCCCTTGAGATTGGATCTCTAGGGGCCGCCACCACAGGGGCCTATATAAAGGGGGGGGGGGCTGCTGTACACATCTCCCAAGGCGCAGCCCTCCCTCCCAACACATCTCCTCCTCCGTAGAGCTCGGCGAAGCCTGCCGAGTCTTGCATCACCACCATCACCACGCCGTCGTCTTGCCGGTGGTGCCGTCTTCCTCAACCTCTCCTTCCCCTTGCTGGATCAAGAAGGAGGAGACGTCGCTCGTCCCGTCGTGTGTTGAGCGCGAGGTGCTGTCCGTTCAGCACTTGGCATCGGTGATCTGAATCACGTTCGAGTACGACTCCATCATCACCAAGCAAGCTTCCGCACGCGATCTACAAGTGGTATGTAGATGCAAACTCTCTCCCGTTACTCGTTGCTTAGATGAACTCATAGATGGATCTTGGTGAAACCGTAGGAAAAATTTTAATTTTCTGCAACGTTCCCCAACAATTTTCATAATATTCTTATGAAAATAGGAATCTATTATATTGAAAGAAACATGCTTTGATTATTGTTGTTGATTTTGATATATAGTTTCAATACACGGGCATCATCTTTATAGTTTGATTAATTTATATATTGAAATATCAAGTATATTTGATATATATTTGGGCAGCCCTAGAGAACATACGGCTCATTATGTTTGTAAGTTAAACCTATCTACTACAAATAGTTATAAAACAATCTTATATTGATTGTAAGCATAAATTAGTGTTTTTATATAAATATAGTGAATGATAGCTCTTTGCAACACTATTAACTCACTTCTTCCACCATAAGAATAATTTGAACTGAGAAATTTGGGATTGATTGATCAATAAATACAACAATAGTTGTTCATGTTGAAAGTGTGCCCTATATATGGGTTAGGGAATACAACATTTTTTATAAGCATCAATATTTGTTTTAAAATTCCATATTTTCAAATGACTCTTAGAACCATACTATACATGTGGTTAAATTACATAAATCACATCCATCCAGCCAGTTATAATACATGCACACACAATGCTGACTTGGGTGAATTCGTTCGATCAATTTGTTGGGGAACGTAGTAATTTCAAAAAAATTCCTACGCACACGCAAGATCATGGTGATGGCATAGCAATGAGAGGGGAGAGTGTTTGTCCACGTACCCTCGTAGACCGTAAGCGGAAGCGTTAGCACAACGCGGTTGATGTAGTCGTACGTCTTCACGATCCGACTGATCCAAGCACCGAACGTACGGGGCCTCCGAGTTCAGCACACATTCAGCTCGATGACGATCTCCGGCCTCCGATCCAGCCGAGCTCCGGAGATGAGTTCCGTCAGCACGACGGCGTGGTGATGATGATGATGTTCTACCGGCGCAGGGCTTCGCCTAAACTCCGCGATGATATGACCGAGGTGGAATATGGTGGAGGGGGGCACCGCACACGGCTAAGGAACGATCCGTAGATCAACTTGTGTGTCTTTGGGGTGCCCCCCCGCCCCCGTATATAAAGGAGCCAGGAGGGAGGAGGCGGCCGGCCAAGGAGGGCGCGCCAAGGGGGGAGTCCTACTCCCACCGGGAGTAGGACTCCCTCTTTCCAAGTAGGAGTAGGAGAAGGGGGGAAAGAGGAGGAAGAGGGAAGGAAGGGGGGCCGCCTCTTCCCTTGTCTTATTCGGACTAGGAAGAGGAGGGGCGCGCGGCCCCCTCCTGCCTCCTTCCCTTTTCCCCCTCGAGGCCCGTGTTGGCCCAATAACCCCCGGGGGGTTCCGGTAACCTCCCGGTACTCCGGTAAAATGCCGATTTCACCCGGAACCATTCCGATGTCCAAACATAGGCTTCCAATATATCAATCTTTATGTCTCGACCATTTCGAGACTCCTCGTCATGTCCGTGATCACATCCGGACTCGAACAAACTTCGGTACATCAAAACTTATAAACTCATAATAAAACTCTCATCGAAACGTTAAGCGTGCGGACCCTGCGGGTTCGAGAACTATGTAGACATGACCTAGAACCATTCTCGGTCAATAACCAATAGCGGGACCTAGATGCCCATATTGGTTCCTACATATTCTACGAAGATCTTTATCGGTCAAACCGCATAACAACATACGTTGTTCCCTTTGTCATCGGTATGTTACTTGCCCGAGATTTGATCGTCGGTATCCAATACCTAGTTCAATCTCGTTACCGGCAAGTCTCTTTACTCGTTCCGTAATACATCATCTTATAACTAACTCATTAGTTACAATGCTTGCAAGGCTTAGGTGATGAGTATTACCGAGAGGGCCCAGAGATACCTCTCCGACAATCGGAGTGACAAAACCTAATCTCGAATTACGCCAACCCAACATGTACCTTCGGAGACACCTGTAGAGCACCTTTATAATCACCCAGTTACGTTGTGACGTTTGGTAGCACACAAAGTGTTCCTCCGGTAAACGGGAGTTGCATAATCTCATAGTTGCAGGAACTTTGTATAAGTCATGAAGAAAGCAATAGCAGTATACTAAACGATCAAGTGCTAGGCTAACGGAATGGGTCATGTCAATCACATCATTCTCCTAATGATGTGATCCCATTAATCAAATGACAACACATGTTTATGGTTAGGAAACATAACCATCTTTGATTAATGAGCAAGTCAAGTAGAGGCATACTAGTGACTATATGTTTGTCTATGTATTCACACATGTATCATGTTTCCGGTTAATACAATTCTAGCATGAATAATAAACATTTATCATGAAATAAGGAAATAAATAATAACTTTATTATTGCCTCTAGGGCATATTTCCTTCAGTCTCTCACTTGCACTAGAGTCAATAATCTAGTTCACATCGCCATGTGATTTAACATCAATATTCATATCTGTATATGATTAACACCCATAGTTCACATCGTCATGTGACCAACACCCAAAGGGTTTACTAGAGTCAATAATCTAGTTAACATCGCTATGTGATTAACACCCAAAGAGTACTAAGGTGTGATCATGTTTTGCTCGTGAGAGAATCTTAGTCAATGGGTCTGTCATATTCAGAGCCGTATGTATTTTGCAAATATTCTATGTCCATAATGCTCTACACGGAGCTACTCTAGCTAATTGCTCCCACTTTCAATATGTATCCAGATTGAGACTTAGAGTCATCTGGATTGGTGTAAAAGCTTGCATCGCTGTAACTTTTTACGACGAACTCTTTTATCACTTCCGTTATCGAGAAACATATCCTTATTCCACTAAGGATAATTTTTACCAATGTCCAGTGATCTACTCCTAGATCACTATTGTACTCCCTTGCCAAACAAGGGCAGAGTATACAATAGGTCTGGTCCATAGCATGGCATACTTTTATAGAACCCATGATTGATGCATAGGGAATGACTTTCATTCTCTTTCTATTTTCTGCTGTGGTCAGGATTTGAGTCTTACTCAATTTCATACCTTTGCAACACAGGCAAGAACTCTTTCTTTGACTGCTCCATTTTGAACTACTTCAAAATCTTGTCAAGGTATGTACTCATTGAAAATCTTATCAAGCGTCTTGATCTATCTATATAGATTTTGATGCTCAATGTGTAAGTAGCTTCACTGAGGTCTTGCTTTGAAAAACTCCTGTCAAACACTCCTTTATGCTTTGCAGAATAATTCTACATTATTTCCGATTCACATATACTTATCAGAAATGCTGTAGTGCTCCCACTCACTTTCTTGTAAATCTGAGACTTCTTGAATTCAGATAAAACCATATGCTTTGATCATACTATCAAAGCGTATATTCCAACTCCGAGATGCTTGCACCAGTACATTGATGGATTGCTGGAGCTTGCACACTTTGTTAGCATCTTTAGGATTGACAAAACCTTCTGGTTGCATCATATAAAACTCTTCTTTAGTAAATCCATTAAGGAATGCAGTTTTGACATCCATTTGCCAGATTTCATAAAATGTGGCAATTGCTAAAATGATTCGGACAGACTTAAGCATCGCTACAGTTGAGAAAATCTCATTGTAGTCAACACCTTGAACTTGTCAAAAAACTTTTTGCGACAAGTCGAGCTATGTAGATAGTAACACTACTATCAACGTCCGTCTTCCTCTTGAAGATCCATTTATTTTCTATGGCTTGCCGATCATCGGGCACGTCTACCAAAGTCCACACTTTGTTCTCATACATGGATCCTATCTCAGATTTCATGGCCTCCAGCCATTTCGCGGAATCTGGGCTCATCATCGCTTCCTCATAGTTCGTAGGTTTATCATGGTCTAGTAACATGACTTTTAGAACAGGATTACCGTACCACTCTGGTGCGGACCGTACTCTGGAAGACATACGAGGTTCTGTAGTAACTTGATCTGAAGAATGATCATCATCATTAGCTTCCTCACTAATTGGTGTAAGAATCACTGGAACTGATTTCAGTGATGAACTATTTTCCAATTCGGGAGAAGGTACAATTACCTCATCAAGTTCTACTTTCCTCCCACTCACTTCTTTCGAGAGAAACTCCTTCTCTAGAAAGGATCCATTTTTAGCAACGAATATCTTGCCTTCGGTTCTGTGATAGAAGGTGTACCAAATAGTTTCCTTTGGGTATTCTATGAAGACGCACTTCTCCGATTTGGGTTTGAGCTTATCAGGATGAAACTTTTTCACATAAGCATCGTAGCCCCAAACTTTAAGAAATGACAACTTGGGTTTCTTGCTAAACCACAGTTCATATGGTGTCGTCTCAACGGATTTAGATGGTGCCCTTTTAACGTGAATGCAGCTGTCTCTAATGCATAACCCTAAAACGACAATGGTAAATCAATAAGGGACATCATAGATCGCACCATATCCAATAAAGTGCGGTTACGACGTTCGGACACACCATAACGTTGTGGTGTTCCAGGTGGCGTGAGCTGTGAAACTATACCACATTGTTTTAATTGAAGACCAAACTCGTAACTCAAATATTCGTCTTCGCGATCAGATCGCAGAAACTTTATTTTCTTGTTACGATGATTTTTCCACTTCATTCTGAAATTCTTTGAACCTTTCAACTATTTCAGACTTATGTTTCAACAAGTAGATATACCCATATCTGCTCAAATCATCTTGTGAAGGTCAGAAAATAATTATACTTGCCACGAGCATCAACACTCATTGGATCGCATACATCGGTATGTATTATTTCCAATAAGTCAGTAGCTTGTTCCATTGTTCCGGAGAACGGAGTTTTAGTCATCTTGCCCAAAAGGCACGGTTCGCAAGCATCAAATGATTTATAACCAAGTGATTCCGAAAATCCATCTTTATGGAGTTTCTTCATGCGCTTTTACACCGATATGACCCAAACGGCAGTGCCACAAATAAGTTGCACTATCATTATTAACTTTGCATCTTTTGGCATCAATATTATGAATATGTGTATCACTACGATCGAGATCGAACAAACTATGTTCATTGGGTGTATGACCATCGAAGGTCTTATTCATGTAAACAGAATAACAATTTATTCTCTAACTTTAAATGAATAACCGTATCGTAATAAATATGATCAAATCGTATTCATGCTTAACGCAAACGCCAAATAACATTTATTTAGGTTTAACACTAATCCCGAAAGTATAGGGAATGTGCGATGATGATCATATCAATCTTGGAACTACTTCCAACACTCATCGTCACTTCACCCTCAACTAGTCTCTGTTTATTCTGTAACTCCTGTTTCGAGTTACTAATCTTAGCAACCGAACAAGTATCAAATACTCAGGGGCTACTATAAACACTAGTAAGGCACACATCAAACACCTTTATATCAAATATACCCTTGTTCACTTTGCCATCCTTCTTATCCACCAAATATTTAGGGCATTTCCGCTTCCAGTGACCATTTCCTTTGCAGTGTAAGCACTCAGTTTCAGGCTTTGGTCCAGCTTTGGTCTTCTTCACGGGAGTGACAACTTGCTTGTCTTTCCACTTGAAGTCCCCTTTCTTTCCTGTCGGGGATATACCCCGCTGTGTAAACCGGCCAGAAGTTTAACCCGGCCGAACTGGACGACTCACTGGTAACCCGCCCGGAGCTTGGCGGTTCACGGGATACCGCCGGTCTTGGCGGTTCATTCAGTAACCGGCAAAGTGGTCGATGGATGACGAGGCCCATGGCCCAGAAGGCCGGTTCACGATTAATGGTGGGCCGGTTTATGAGGAAAGCATAAGGACTATTCTCCTACAAAGGAAGCAAGACTAGGACTCCACTTGTAATAGAGTAATCCTAATCCAACTAGGACTAGTCATGTAAACCGCCCCTTCAACATATATAAGGAGGGGCAGGGCTCCCCAAAGGGGGACAAGTTAGAAGCTACAAGCTACAAGCAATAATTTCTAGGGCTAGACACAAAGAGCCGGTTTACGGCGACTCCCCATGAGCATAATGAGATCTAGCCTCAAACAGCATGTAGGGTTTTTACCGGATGATGTTTCCCGGGGCCCGAAGCTGTCTAAATCTCTGTCTTGTGTTGCGTCTCTCGATTCCGCTCAACCCCTCTGAAGCTACCACATAGATGCGTTGGCCTCGCTACTAAGTCCTGACACTAAGGACATCTGCTGTAACAAATCCACGACATTTCCCTTTGCCCTTCTCTTGAAACTAGTGGTCTTGTCAATCATCAACACTTGATGCTCTTTCTTGATTTCTACCTTCGTCGATTTCAACATCACGAAGAGCTTGGGAATCGTTTACGTCATCCCTTGCATACTATAGTTCATCATGAAGTTCTAGTAACTTAGTGATGGTGACTAGAGAATTCTGTCAATCACTATCTTATCTGGAAGATTAACTCCCACTTGATTCAAGCGATTGAAGTACCCAGACAATCTAAGTACATGCTCACTAGTTGAGCGATTCTCCTCCATCTTTTAGCTATAGAACTTGTTGGAGACTTCATATCTCCTAACTCGGGTATTTGCTTGAAATATTAACTTCAATTCCTGTAACATCTCATATGGTCCATGACGTTCAAAGCGTCTTTGAACTCCCGATTCTAAGCCATAAAGCATGGTGCACAAAACTATCAAGTAGTCATCATATTGAGCTAGCCAAACGTTCATAACGTCTGCATCTGCTCCTGCAATAGGTCTGTCACCTAGCGGTGCATCAAGGACATAATTCTTCTATGCGGCAATGAGGATAAACCTTAGATCACGGAGCCAATCCGCATCATTGCTACTAACATCTTTCAACACAATTTTCTCTAGGAACATATCAAAATAAACATATGAAAGCAACAACGCAAGCTATTGATCTACAACATAATTTGCAAAATACTACCAGGACTAAGTTCATGATAAATTAAAGTTCAATTAATCATATTACTTAAGAACTCCCACTTATACAGACATCTCTCTAGTCATCTAAGTGATCACGTGATCCAAATCAACTAAACCATAACCGATCATCACGTGAGATGGAGTAGTTTTCAATGGTGAAGATCACTATGTTGATCATATCTACTATATGATTCACGCTCGACCTTCGGTCTCCGTGTTCGAGGCCATATCTGCATATGCTAGGCTCGTCAAGTTTAACTTGAGTATTCGCGTGTGCAAAACTGGCTTGCACCCGTTGTAGATGGACGTGAGAGCTTATCACACCCGATCATCACGTGGTGTCCGGGCACGACGAACTTTGGCAGCGGTGCATACTCGGGAGAACACTTCTTGATAATTTTAGTGAGAGATCATCTTAAAATGCTACCGTCAATCAAAGCAAGATAAGATGCATAAAGGATAAACATCACATGCAATCAATATAAGTGATATGATATGGCCATCATCATCTTGTGCTTGTGATCTCCATCTCCGAAGCACCGTCGTGATCACCATCGTCACCGGCGCGACACCTTGATCTCCATCGTAGCATCGTTGTCGTTTCGCCATCTATTGCTTCTCGACTATCGCTACCGCTTAGTGATAAAGTAAAGCAATTACAGATGCGTTGCATTTCATACAATAAGCGACAACCATATGGCTCCTGCCGATTGCCGATAACCGGTTACAAAACATGATCATCTCATACAATAAAATATAGCATCATGTCTTGGCCATATCACATCACAACATGCCATGCAAAAACAAGTTAGACGTCCTCTACTTTGTTGTTGCAAGTTTTACGTGGCTGCTATGGGCTGAGCAAGAACCGTTCTTACCTACGCATAAAAAACCACAACGATAGTTCATCAAGTTGGTGCTGTTTTAACCTTCGCAAGGACCGGGCGTAGCCACACTCGGTTCAACTAAAGTGAGAGAGACAGACACCCGCCAGCCACCTTTAAGCACGAGTGCTCGTAACGGTGAAACCAGTCTCGCGTAAGCGTACGCGTAATGTCGGTCCGGGCCGCTTCATCTCACAATACCGCCGAACCAAGGTATGACATGCTGGTAAGAAGTATGACTTGTATCGCCCACAACTCAATTGTGTTCTACTCGTGCATATAACATCAACGCATAAAACCAAGGCTCGGATGCCACTGTTGGGGAACATAGTAATTTCAAAAAAAATTCCTACGCACACGCAAGATCATGGTGATGGCATAGCAACGAGAGGGGAGAGTGTTTGTCCACGTACCCTCGTAGACTGTAAGCGAAAGCGTTAGCACAACACGGTTGATGTAGTCGTACGTCTTCACGATCCGACCGATCCAAGCACCGAACGTACGGGGACTCCGAGTTCAGCACACGTTCAGCTCGATGACGATCTCCGGCCTCCGATCCAGCCGAGCTCCGGAGATGAGTTCCGTCAGCACGACGGCGTGGTGACGATGATGATGTTCTACCGGCGCAGGGCTTCGCCTAAACTCCGCGACAATATGACCGAGGTGGAATATGGTGGAGGAGGGCACCGCACACGGCTAAGGAACGATCCGTAGATCAACTTGTGTGTCTTTGGGTGCCCCCGCCCCGTATATAAAGGAGCCGGGGAGGAGGCGGCCGCCAAGCAGGCGCGCCAGGGGAGTCCTACTCCCACCGGGAGTAGGACTCCCTCTTTCCAAGTAGGAGTAGGAGAAGGGGGGAAAGAGGAGGAAGAGGGGAAGGAAAGGGGGGGGGCGCCGCCCCCCTTCCCTTGTCCTATTCGGACTAGGAAGGGGAAGGGCGCGCGGTCCCCTCCTGCCTCCTTCCCTCTTCTCCCTCGAGGCCCATGTAGGCCCAATAACCCCCCGGGGGGTTTCGGTAACCTCCCGGTACTCCGGTAAAATGTCGATTTCACCCGGAACCATTTCGATGTCCAAACATAGGCTTCCAATATATCAATCTTTATGCCTCGACAATTTCGAGACTCCTCGTCATGTCCGTGATCACATCCGGGACTCCAAACAAAATTCGGTACATCAAAACTTATAAACTCATAGTAAAACTGTCATCGAAACGTTAAGCGTGCGGACCCTACGGGTTCGAGAACTATGTAGACATGACCTAGAACCATTCTCGGTCAATAACCAATAGCGGGACCTGGATGCCCATATTGGTTCCTACATATTCTACGAAGATCTTTATCGGTCAAACCGCATAACAACATCGTTGTTCCCTTTGTCATCGGTATGTTACTTGCCCGAGATTTGATCGTCGATATCCAATACCTAGTTCAATCTCGTTACCGGCAAGTCTCTTTACTCGTTCCGTAATACATCATCTTATAACTAACTCATTAGTTACAATGCTTGCAAGGCTTAGGTGATGAGTATTACCGAGAGGGCCCAGAGATACCTCTCCGACAATCGGAGTGACAAAACCTAATCTCGAATTACGCCAACCCAACATGTACCTTCGGAGACACCTGTAGCGCACCTTTATAATCACCCAGTTACGTTGTGACGTTTGGTAGCACACAAAGTGTTCCTCCGGTAAACGGGAGTTGCATAATCTCATAGTTGCAGGAACTTTGTATAAGTCATGAAGAAAGCAATAGCAGTATACTAAACGATCAACTGCTAGGCTAACGGAATGGGTCATGTCAATCACATCATTCTCCTAAAGATGTGATCCCATTAATAAAATGACAACACATGTTTATGGTTAGGAAACATAACCATCTTTGATTAATGAGCTAGTCAAGTAGAGGCATACTAGTGACTATATGTTTGTCTATGTATTCACACATGTATCATGTTTCCGGTTAATACAATTCTAGCATGAATAATAAACATTTATCATGAAATAAGGAAATAAATAATAACTTTATTATTGCCTCTAGGGCATATTTCCTTCACAATTCACTCCTTCATGAGTAACGATGTAGAGGCCAAAGTGGTTACTATTTAATTTCAAGATGGATCAGTGACTATTTAATTAAAAAAGATATAAATTTAATACATAACATTCCAGTAAATTTCAGTAATATAGAAACATAATAAAAATACAGAACCTCACATTATTTTCAATGTTATGGACAATATGGCATTTAATATGTCAATCTTATTTCAAAAATATAGATCCTCACAGTACTAGCAGTGCTACTGAAGAGGAATGAATATGAGGAATTTTTTTGAAGAAACATGTAATTATGTTTTGTCCATATCACTCATATTAAAAAAGTAAGTTTGTCAACATAATTCTCCATAGTTATCTCCAAAACAAATAATTTCTACTTACTTCTATTGCGATCAAAACCAGCAGTATTGCCACACTAATGCATGGACAAAAAATACACCGACATTGATGCCGACCATGGGATTACGGTAGTAAACTTCTGCAATTGTGATTTTCAAAAATTAGATAGTACCACACAACCACTTCTTGAAGTGACTATCATTTTACATTAATTAGTGAAGCAAAGATATGTTCCTTGTGTTCCGAAACAACGTACGGGACATACTAAAGGAGGCATATTTTATTTTGCCAATATGTTATTAACTCCAACCAACAACAACGATCCTAGATGATGTTTATCCTCACCTGGCAATGGTTGAGGATTGTAGGTTGGGACTCATGATTTGAATATATTTTGAGGTCTTAAATGGTTAAGGGGACAAAAATGACAACACTAATGTTCTATGTAAAGTTGATGCTAAAGATTTATTTAATTCACAAGTTCAGTGGTAATTAAAAAGTTATTTATTACATGCAAATCAGATGTCATATATCAGCAAAATTATATAGGATGTCAGTGTATTGGCTACATAACAGTATGCTATGTCGACATAGATGCTATGATTAATGTTGTAATACAGGAACAAGTATGAAAATTATATTTTTCTAAAGTGATCCCAAGAAAATATTTTCTCTTGCTTTTTTATGTTACTAGGTACATGCCCATGCATTGCAACGGAGACCAAATATTTTTTAAACACAATAAAAGAACCATACGGATAAAATCTTGATGCAAAGCAGATAGGAAAAATAATATTATTTTTTGGTTATAAATTATTGATTTTAAGCTATTTCTTAAACTGATAAAATAGGTACGTGCCCATGATTAACATGATTTGTTGGGTTATCGAATATAAGTGATTAATTGATATTTATTTTCTTTCGGGCCATAAATTTATCGCTATTTATTGGGTCACCGAAAGCAATTATTTATGGACCGTGCATTTATTGCTACACCATAGTTTGATCTCATTTACTGGGTTACCAAAGATTGGTTGATGAAAACTAGAGAGAGTGAAAAAACAGGAAAAAAGATGGAGGGTGGAAAGTTGGATGAACGAATGGTAGTGAGAAAACTTAGTGAAAGACGAAACTTTAGGTTCTTTTGAAGTAGTAGACGTAGAGATAAGAGGACCATATGAGACAAAACTTGATGCAGATCAAATAGACAAAATAATATTATGTTTTGGTTATAAAGCATAGATTTTTAGCTATTCCTTAAACTGATAAAATAGGTATGTGACCATGATTAATCTTCTTTATTAGGTTCCCAAATATGGAGTATAAGGGACTGATTAATATTTATTGTCTTCTTGGCCATGAATTTATTGCTATTAATTGTGTTACCAAAGAAACAATCTTCTTATGGATGAGACTTGCCTGCTCCCTGCGTGTGCTCCCATCCGTGCTCCCGCGTACGTGGCTTAATTTGATTGGAACAAAATAAGGCTCGGCGCCACCCCCTTAAAATCAGGGGGAGATTATTAGATTAGAAAGGAAAAAGAAAAAAGGACAGCCGTAGGATGAAGTGGGAGCACAGATGGGAGCATGGGAAGGGAGCAGGCAAGCCGGATCTTCTCCTTATGCACCGTAAATCTATTGCTATACCATTAATTGATATGGTTTACTCGGTTACCAAAGATTAGTTTGATGAAAACAGTAAGGGAGTAAAAACCATGAAAAAACGGTGGAGGGTGGAAGGTTGGACAAAGGGATGGTGAGGAGAAAACTGAGTGAAAGAAAGACCTTACGTTCTTTTCAAGTACTAAAGATTTTTCAGCTATTTCTTAAATTGATAAAATAAGTATGTGCCCAGGATTAATTTGCTTTATTGGGTTACCAAATATAAGAGATTGATGGATTTTCATTTGCTTATGAGTCATGAATTTATTGCAATTTATTGGCTTACCAAATAAATAATCTATTTATGAACCACCAATTTATTGTTGTATGGTAGATTTATCTGGTTTATTGCATTACCAAAGATTGGTTCGATAAAAACCGGAAGGGGGTGAAAAAAAGGGAAAATCAATGGAGGGTGGAAGGTTGGAGGAAGGATGGTGGGGAGAAAACTGAGTGAAAGATGGATCCTTAGGTTCTTTTTAAGTAGTGGAGATAGAGATAAATAACTTTCTGTTACAAAAGCATGGAGTGCATAATAAATATTAAAAAGGGGAGATAAGTGGAAGATAAAAAGGCAGCATACTATGTGATGACCCACAAGTATAGGGGATCGGGATAGTCTTCGAGTGAAGCATTTCAACCCAAATTTATTGATTAGACACAAGGGGAGCCAAATAATATTTATAAGCTTTAGTGCTTGAGTTGTCAATTCAACCATACCTTGAGAGATAACTTTCTTGCGGCAATTTATTAGTAGTATAGTATTATGATATGAGTAGTGATAGTAAAAGTAACAATAACAGTAAGAGTAACAAGTTTGCAGACCAGTAACAAAGTGCAGTAGTAGTGATTTTAACGAAAACAATAACAACAAATGCGTAGGAATGGAGTATGTGATGGGGTGCTCGGATGATATTCAGTATGCAATGGCCATAAAATAGAGCGATGACAAACTGGTCCAATTCATCAATCATATGTAGGCATGCATTCCATAGATAGTCATATATGTGCTTGCGATAAAAACTTACATAACATCTTTTGTTCTACCCTTCCATGACAACGAGGTCCTAATGGAAACTAAGGTAATTAAGGCAATCCTTTTAATAGAGAACCCAAATAAAGCATTAAAACATAGTGAATACGTGTAATCCTCAAGTTAAAGTCATCCCCATCGATATCCCAATTATTGTTACCTTGGGGTCTAGGGTTTAGAACGAGAACGAGTGCATACAACTTGCAGATAAGATCGAGAAGACAAATATATTCATGAAAACACATAGGGTTCAGAAATAAAATCATGGCACTCGGACCCTAGTGACAAGTATTAATCATAGCAACATCAATCCCAGAACATAGTGGATACTAGGGAAAAAGCCCTAACAAATCTAACAATGATTGCATAAGAAATGGCATCCAAATCTCATCTATCTCCATATGCCTATAGAAGGATTACTCACACATGTATGTGAGCATCATGAAATTTTTGATGGACAAGAGTTGGTGAGGACGACGTCGACAAATCCCTCTCTCCGGAGCCAAAAATGGACTCCCGATCAGGGCTCCCAATGAAGAACAGGAGGTGGCGGTGGCTCTGTATCGTAAGATGCGATGATAATTTTCTGTTATTTTTTCTGGGATACATGGGAATTTATAGCGCTGTAATAGTCATAAGGCGGTGGCTAGGGGCCCCACATGGGCGGGTAGTGTGCCCAGGGGGTGGCCACCCCAGCTGCCCATGTGGCAGCTTGGTGGCCCCCTTCGGTATGTAGTTCTTTGCTCCAAAAGTCGTTATTTATTACAAAAATATTCTCCAAAAATCCCCGTCAAATTCCAAGCACTTTTATTTATGCACAAAAACAACACCACTGTAGTTCTGTTGAAAACAACGCCAGTCCGGGTTAGTTTCATCCAAATAATTCAAAGTAGAGGTTAAAACAATAGCAAGCATCTTTGGAAAAGTAGATATGTTGGAGACGTATCACTATGATGTGAGTCAACATGGTAATTATTGTGTCAACTACCAACCAAGTAACTAATCTTTGACATCCGTGTTTTTACTGGTTAGACATTTATTGGTTATTCAGCTCAAGCTATAGTTACACCATTGATATCAGATCAACCTTGTTAGAGAAAATTTGTGTACATTCAAACTCTAGCGATATAGTCACTGTTTGAGAAACACTAATTCCATAAATATTTTGTTTGTCATGCATTGAGTATGAGGTTGTTCCAAAGTTGAGACTCCAAAGTGCTCACCTCAACTAAATTTAATGGTATGCTAAATCCTCATACCTGTACCTTAGTTGTAGAACACAAACCTACAAAAAAAAAACATGAACACATGTGAAGGGGGAAGCTGCTAGACATACAGACTCAACATTAAAATGTGAACCTTAAATCTTAAACAAAAGAGAAATCATATAGCAGGTTAACAAATCCATATGAGAAAGTTTCCTACCAATAATTTCTGCCATTTTATAGCATCTTAACAACACGGAGAGAGTCATTAGGACACAAACGCTTCTGACACAAAATTATTTAAATTTTAGATACCACTTTGATAGAGAATAATACTATATTGTACAATGCATAGGCATCATTGAATCCTTGATCATGTTTCAAAGTGCTCCATATAAGCAAATTTTATGGAGAAATTATCAGTAAATAGAATTAGTAGAAAATTGCCCAAATTACGATGGTCTCTTGGCACGGATATTCCAATCGCAGAATGTGTGCGGCATGTAACCTGATCTTTTCTAAACAGAGGCATCTAACCTGCTTGCCGAGTCCTATCATCGGTCTTCTTCAACCGTTGCAGCTGGTCAAACCACTTATGCATATTTAGGCACGTTTTTTTTTCTTTTGCTGCTTGCTGATGCGTCTCCTAATCCTCATGTGCTGGCAAAGGATTGTAGTGCAGTTGGTTACAAAGAGGAGATGGTATTGGGAGAGTAGTGATGAGAACGTTACTTGCACTCGCCACCTTGCTGGCTATCGATTAGTATCATCTCTAGAAGGATGGACGAAGCCTCTGATGCCAGCTTGGCAATGGCATGTACTCATGTAATGTATACAGTTGGAATTAAGCAAGGCATACTTAATCTATGTAGGATAAAGTAGTATTCCTAATCCTATTTAGTCAGGTTCTTGAGCTGCTACCCCGTTAGAGAAAAATAAAGGGCACGTAGTGTGTCCAAGCTTTTCTTCGGCAACGGCAAGTAGCACACGTCCTGGAGGGATCGCTCAGGCTGGCCAGATTGGTGCGAGCTCTATATATACGTGTCGTGTGTGTCGGCTCGGAAACTAATTGAGTAAGCTCCGTGTGCCGCCGCCGCCGCCGTCCTCTCCATCTGCTCCCCCGCCGCCGCCGGAGGACGCCAGCAGGCAAAGCCTGCTTGGCCGATGGCGGTGGCGGGGTTGTCTTCTCGCGCTGAGATCCCTCACGTGGGGAGCGCTCCAGCTGGCACGACGCGGCGGCCCCCGGACGAAGCGTCTAGGCGGCGGAGCTTGGGAGCCGGGGCGGCGGCCCCGGGTGCTGGTGGTGGTGCTGCCGAGGTGGCCGTGTGGGTGGCGCTGGGGCAGACCTGCGGCGGCGGCAAGCTCCTGCGATGGCGGATGGTGGCGACGGGGCAGATCGATCCCCTAGCTTGATGTGCGCGCCCCTGATCTCCTCCCCAAGATGCCATACTGGCCTGCGGCAGGTGGTGTCAGATGGAGTCGCGGACTGGCAGTGGCCATGGTGGCGGCGGTCTGTTTCCCCATGAGCTGCACCTGACGTCTTCCAAGATCCAACCTAGATGCGGCCAGTCGCAAATATGCCTCATGCATGGCGGCCCTCGTTTCTGGCAGCGCCCACCTCCCTCGATCTGTGGTGGTCGCTCTGGCGTGGCGGTCGTTGAGGCAACAGTGGTCTTTGGATTGTTAGGGCTGCGGTGATGTGCTGGATGGATGAGGTGATTTAGATCCGATTGGCCGGATGGTGGCGTATGTAGATTGTTCTGCAGCGACTTCATATGGATCCACTACATCATCAAAAAGACTTCGGGAGGTTTTATCTCATGATCCGGTGGTTGACTTCAGTGGTGGGTTACAAATTATGGACAATAACTTGACGCAGAGGGTTGTTTGTGGACTAGCAGCGATCCAATTGTAGATGCTCGGATAGCGGAAAAGCGATGGAGACAACACATTTGAGATTTGGATGGCGGTGCTATGTGCACCAGGTCTCGAGCTCCAGGACGAAAGCCTAGGACATACACGAGTGGTTATTCCTGGCAATGACGATGTTTTTTACGTCGTTACCTTGTTGGAGGCATTGCTCGGATATGTTCGTACTGATTCTTCAGGGTGAAAACTTTGATACTGACCTTTGTGGTTGGATCCGGTGACGGCGTCGCTTGAGTGTCGCTTCCTTCCTGAAGGTGTTACTATTGAAGATCCTTGTCATCCATGTGGTGTCAATGGTTGGTGCGGATATGGTCTTAGTTGTATTTTGTCGATCGTTCATCTGATCGCTTTGGGGCTTATTTCTTGTTTCTTTTTTTTTTTGCACACCTGCACATAGCTTTTGGTCTTATGACTTCGCTAGTTGCTGGTGTGTTTCTGTGTGTGTTGGGTTGGTTATGTGCATCTTAGTTATGCAGAGGTCGGGTGTGTGTTCAATGTGATGTATCATCTTGATGCTCCATTTGAGCCAATAAAATCCACCATTTGTCGAAAAAGCTCCGTGTGCCAGCGTGAGGAAGCAGAGTTGAGCACATCGTTAATGTCGGCGTCAATTTCTGGTGAAGAACAGCACCTGAGAAGGCGGCGGTGGACAGCGCAACTCTCCTTCCTCCCAGGCCCCCACGCCACTCCTTCCCAGGGGCGACACGGGCGGCGGCCCCCAGCCCCTGCAGCCTCCCCCTTCCCGCCTCCTTCTCCTCCTCCTCGTCGCCGCTGGCCTTTGGCAGGCAAAGCCTGCGCGGAGCCGGCGGCGCGCGGGGCGCTCTTCGGCTGCTCTTCGCACGTGAGTTGGGGACATGGCGTGCGGATGGCGGTTGACCGGCGCTCGGCTCCCGACCGGTGTCCTCGCTCGCGGCGGAGGTGGTCTCCGGCGCGTGGCGCGTTGGCTGGTCGCGATGCTCGGCGTACTGTTGCGAGCGAGTGGTCGCGATCGTGGGCACCTGTGCGGGCCAGATCTGGTCCCTGCTGCGCGTCCTAGAGGCGTCCCTCGCGCGGATGGTGGTCTTGGGATGTAGGGAGGCTCGGCCCCCTGCTGCGCGTCCCGAGGGCGCCTGTTTGCTGCGTTCCTCCAGCTTGGCGCCATGGTGGTGCCCGCTGGTGCTTCGGCTGGCGGGCTGATCTGGCAGCTCGTCCAGCGAGTTGGGGTGGGGTGGCGGCCCCCCTTCCTACTCGGGGGTCCTCATTGGCCGTGCTGCATGCGGCAGCCGTGCGGTGGTGGTCTGCGGTTGCCGGGGCGGCAGCCCCGGATTTGGTGGCGGCGTCTTCGGCCAGGGGGGCGGTGCGTGTCCGGTCGTGGCGGATCGAGGGATCCCACGGCCAGTTGGAGTCAGACGGCGGGCCTCGGTGCTCTACAAGGATTGGTGGGCGGCGGTTTGTGGCCGGCCGATTCGGGAAGTTGGTGGTTGAGCTTCACCGGGAGAAATCCTATCTCTGGCCTTTGCCGTATGCGGCGGCGGCTACGCCCGTGGGCACCACAATCTTTCTTGGACGCGTCGCTGCAATGTGCTGCCTCTCCCCTCTCCCCGTGGCCTTGGCTCCGGAGGGAAACCTCAGATCCGCAAGATCAGGCGATGAAGGTGCCTTCACGTCTTCTTCCTCCTTGGGGGCATCGTCTCTGAGCCGGCTACAACTGGAGACCGGTGGTTGACGGCATCTTCGCCGCGGTGGTTGGTGGCATCCTCGCCGCGTGGTTTGCTGAGGAGGCTGTTTCAGGGGCGTTGATTTCTGTTTGGCAACGATGATGACGTCGAGAGGAGCTTGGGTCACGGCTTGGGCTTTGGTAGTCGGATCTTCCCGGCGAGTCCGAGGTGCTCTGTTGTTGGTTGCCTGGTTGTTTTGAAGTCGGAGCTGTGGTGGAGCGAGTCCAGGTAGCGACGATGACAAGCGCTTGGTGGTCGTTTGCGGTGGGCATGGTCGGCGCAAGTCCTGCACATTTCCCTCGTGATGCTCATCGTCAAAGTCGGAGCTGTCAGTTGTTTGTGCATGTGGCCAACTGTTTGGCATGTGCCGTTGTGGCTTGTGCAGCTGTTCTGCAGCTCTGTGTTCCATGACGGTGGCCAGGTTGGCCGGTGTGGTGCCCATTTTGTGGGTTGGATTGTGTAGATTTTAGCCCGGTTTTTCGTCAATTAACCGGGCAATTCTCTTTCTGCTTAATCGATGAAAATGGCAAGTCTTTTGCCTCGTTTCAAAAAAAATAGTATCTGGTGAAGAACATGCATCGAATGGGAGAGATGATGGAGATGGAACTATAATGGCAAACTACATATAGGGATTATTGGAGACGAACACATCACCATGTTGGTGTGCTAGCAACTGTTGTTTTGTCAAGACTAAACAAATGAATAATAAAGTGGTGCTGGTTGACAAGTAAAGATGATTTTTGTCCCCGCAAAAAAAGAGGGGGACGCATCTTCTCCCGTGTACACAAATAAGGTGACCTCTCCCTAATCTGATCAACAACGCGCTGGCATGGCTCGCACGCACCAAAATGCGCTACCGCTTCGTCATCGGTATTGGAGGGAATGGATCCACCATGATGTAGGTGCGACAGCCAACTGCGGCGGTCGCCAAGCATCTAAACTTTGCAAGCTGCTGCCGGTTGTTTGTATCATGGTAAAGAATATCGATCAACAATTGAATTGGATTAGCGTCCACGGTCAGTCTAGCTAGCTGCCACTCTGTCTACCCCATATATATGACGTGACAAATCGATGATTCGAGCATCACCCTCCTTCATTTGGGTATGAATTTTCGTTATTTGCATTTTAACTACTACTAGGTCGTCTGCATACAGTTTTACTTTTACACGGCCCATGCGAAGATCATTTTGTAGCCCTCGATCGGACTGGCCGTTGAGCGTGGCCTAAAAAAAATCTCCCGCGTGGATGGTGCAACCTCTTTATTATTAATAAGAAAGTATAAAAATGAATACGCATCTTAATAGTATACTCAACATTGCAGGCTTATGAACATGATGCACGCTGTGCCTCTGTCATGATCAGTTGCCATGTCGATATACGCTAATACATAAATCTCTGACGGATGGCGTCACATGCTGGAAGCATGAACCGTAGATGCCGGCCTGATAAGGATCCAAATTGTTGTATTGTATATATACTACAACAGCACAGTAGCTGCAGGTCAAACAAGAGTGCGTCCTGTCCAACAGGTGCGTAGAAAAACTAGGTCCAGTTGTCTGGATGCCCGGATCAGATCTATGCCAAATCGGATGGCCAGTGTGTTTTCATGGTGCACGGTAGCCCTGCGTATGCATGTGCGCTGTCCCACAAACTTGCTACTAATTGGCCATGATTCTTGGGAATCAGAAGTAGTACAAAAGAAGTCCCTGAGAATCAAGCCAGAATTGCATTGTTTCTCAAAATCACCCAAAATCCACGATCCTAGCCACTCACTCAAAATCGCCTGACCCACATCCCGAGACGTCTACACCTTGATCTCGAGCACCGGCCACCCTATCGTTCATTACCTCGATCACCAAAGCCTCGGCGCGGCTCTCGGTCGGCCCTGTGCACATTGTCAGGTAGTATTGCTATCTATCTTCTTCGGCAGCAGCGAGCCAGCGAACGTAGCACACAACTCATACCACAATCTCAGACTGGAATCCTCAGAAAGAATTGAGCGACTGATTTTGTGCGCATTTTTTAGAATCTGATTCCGAAGAATTTGCAGTTGAAAATCTGGCCCATAGAGCTGGTAGAACTACTTTGTCAACTTTTATACTCCCTCTGTCCCAAAATATAAGAACCTTTTTAACACTACACAAGTGTCAAAAATGTTTTTATACTATGGGACGGAGGGAGTACCAGATAACTAGTCTGATGTTATTGTAAGCCTTGGTTTTTTCATGAAATTTGGCGCGGAATCTTCTAAAATGAATCGGAAAGAAGTACTATCTTAACAATCATAATTATCGAGCTTATCACTGAACACGTCAACTTGCCACTCGTTTAATTATATTTTTACGTCACAATGTATATTACAGGTCAAATGCAACCACTCCCATAAACTGATGGATAGCCTCCAAAACCAAGCTTTCACTGACCGAGGGCGTCTAAATCATATAAGTAACCGTGACCAGGAGATGCTATATAGTCACAACTCACGGCCAACTTGGTATAAATATATTGCACGTATACATGTAAAATACAGGTGGTGTAACCACCCCAACCAGGCAACCACCCGCGGAAACTACTGGATATCAATGTAAATAAAACCATAAAAAAATCTAAAAAACTACACTGAATACCTTACTACAAAACAACCTTAAGGCATCTCCAAAGCCCATCCTCAAACCGCCCGCATACGACCGGGCCGCGTTGTCCAGGCGTGTTGTGTCATCCAACGCGGATCTATATCAGTCCGTCAAGCGGTCTAGACACACTTTTTACCGCAAACAAACATGAAGGAGCTTTACGGGAGTCTGGACATCCGTCTGACCAATAAAAAGCCACCACGGATCCCCACCCTGACTACTATTTGGCGGATAGAAAGCATCATGCACAAATTGATTTCGTTTAGTTGGCGGAAGCCATTGTAGGTCACGGCGTTAAGTTGGCGGAAGGTCATAGTATTAGTAGGTCGCTTTTCTTAAATGCTCTGCATATTAGTAGGTCATTATGATATAACTAGTATTAGTAGGTCATGGTGTTGGCGGAAGGCAAGCTAGGTCAAGCCTTAGTTGGCGGAACTTAAGTGAATTATGCCCAAACTTAAGTGAATTATGTCGCGTTTGCATGAATTTTGGTCGGTTTAGTTGAACTGTGGTTGAAATGTATGAGGAAGCGTTGGATGGCCAGCTCCCGCACCTGTGTCCGTGGACTGGTCCCTCTATCTGCGGATGGATGCCGGAGTATGGGTCAGCGTTGGAGATGCGCTTATGTATCACTGACGATTGTAAGTTTTGGATTAAATACTTATTGTAAGTTCTGGATTTTTCATGAAATTTGCCATCGAATCTTCTAAAATAAAATGGAAAGAAGTACTATCCTAACCATCATAATTATCAGGCTTGCTAAGTATAAGGATTATTAGGAAGTATAGGATAGACTAGGATATTATTCTACCTTGCCTTATACCCATGAGGCTCAAGCGATACAACAAACTATTCCATCAATACTCTCTCTCCCTTCTAGCATGCGACATACGGCTGCGCGATGCAACTCGCAGATACCGCGTCATCCACCGCATCTTCTCGGTTTTGTTTGTCGTGTCTTCGGTCTGATAAACGTATACACGCGTCTCCGGAATTTGTGAAGATCGTCTCCCAGTACAGCACCGCCTCACCACCGATCGAGCAACGGGTTGCCGCTACGTCGCCCCGTCGGGCCTCAGTGCTGCCGCACTGTGGTTCTCCTCGTGGCTGCACCAATCCGCGCCGCCGCTGCGTCGCCCTTTAGGCCGTAGCGCCACGTCACATGGTCCCCGCCGTCGCCCTGAGGCCGTTCCCGTGGTTGCACCACCCCGCGCGCTGCCACTGCGTCGCCCCTTCGGGCCGTAGTGCCGTGGCCCGCAGTCAACAGCCGCCCCGAGGCCGTCCGCTCCAGGCCATCCCCGAGGCTGCACCGACTCTCGCGCTGCCGCTGTGTCGCCCCGTCGGGCCGTAGCGAGCGTGGCACGTGGTCCCTGCAACCGCCCTGAGGTCTTCCCCGCCGTCGCCCTGACTCGCGCGCTGCCGCTGCGTCGCCCCTTCGGACCGTAGCGTCACGGCGTGCGGTCCACTCCGCCGTCCCCGCCCGTCGACTTCTACGTGGTATGTGTCGCGCCGCCTTCCTAGACGCGGGAACACCACCATCCGCGCCGGTCCTCGCCACGCTGTCGGGTTCTTCCTCACCTACTTCGAGCACCGTTGCCGCGCTTCTGACCTAGCCGCCGCCGCTTTTCTTCCTGGTCCACGGTGACTACCTCGACACCGACCACCCCGACTCGACATCGACCATGGCGCCCCTTGCATGGCTACCTCGACCACGGCTACACCACCCTACGCTCTCGCTACATCGACATCGGCACAAAGGGCTACCGCCTTGCTTGAGAAACCTTGTCGTTCCCACTCCAGCCACGACTCTGCTATCCGTCGACCGTTATGATTGTGGGCGGCGGGGGGTGTCCGTCGGCTTGCCTTCGGATTTTTCTCCGGTCTCACCGTCTGCATCGCTACCGTTGTGACTGCGGAGGGATGTTCAGTATAAGGATTATTAGGAAGTATAGGATAGACTAGTATATTATTCTACCTTGCCTTGTACTTCAAGATGATCATGTACTCCTATATATATGCCCATGAGACTCAAGCAATACAAGGAACTATTCCACCAACACTCTCTCTCCCTTCTAACAAGGCTTATCCGTGAAAACATCAACTTGACCACTCGTTTAATCCCCTAAAAAAAAGACCACTCGTTTAATTATATTTTTACGCCACAAACGTGCATTACAGGTCAAGTGCAACCACCCCATAAACTGCTGGATAGCTTCCAAAACCCCAAAACCAAGCTTTCACTGACCAAAGGGCGTCAAACTTTACAAGGAGCTGTGACGAGGAGATGCTATAGTCACAACTCACAAACAGCACCAACGACAGCAAGAATCTTATTAAAGCTACAACAACCAACTTGGTACAATTATATCAATACGTATACACGTAAAATACAGGTCGTACAACCACCCCATAAACTACTGAATACCAACCATGCAATTTTTTTTACTGAATACCATATACTCCCTCCGTCCGGAAACACTTGTCGGAGGAATGGATGTATCTAGTCGTATTTTAGTTCTAGATACATTCATTTTTACGCATTTCTGCGACAAGTATTTCGGGACGGAGGGAGTACCACAAAACGGCCTGATGTATCACTGACCAGTGGCGTGAGGCTCTATAAGTAGCCGTGGGCAGGAGATGCTGCAGACAACTCACAACCAGCAGCACCAAAGAAGACACATCAAGAGAATCTTCTTCTCTCCGAGCCAGGGTCACACACACACACAAGTGAGGTAGCTAGTGAGAGAGAAAGAGTAAGTTCGTGATGGAAGTGGCTCCCAACAAGCACACGCAGGACGTGAGCGGGTGGGCGGCCATGGACGAGTCCGGCAAGATGGTGCCCTACGCCTTCAAGCGTCGGGAGAACGGCGTGGACGACGTGACCATCAAGGTGTTGTACTGCGGCATGTGCCACACGGACCTCCATTTCGCCAAGAACCACTGGGGCATCACGCAGTACCCGGTGGTGCCTGGCCACGAGATCACCGGCGTGGTCACCAAGGTCGGGGCCAACGTCTCCGGCTTCAGGCCGGGCGACCGCGTCGGCGTGGGGTGCCTGGCGTGCTCGTGCCTGGACTGCGAGCAGTGCGACAGCTCGCAGGAGAACTACTGCGACAAGATGGGGCTCACCTACAACAGCGTCTACTGGGACGGCAGCGTCACCTACGGCGGCTACTCCAGCATGTACGTGGCGCACAAGCGGTTCGTGGTGCGGGTCCCCGACGGCCTGCCGCTGGACGCGGCGGCGCCGCTGCTGTGCGCGGGGATCACCGTGTACACCCCGATGAAGAAGCACGGGATGCTGCTGCAGGGCGCTGCCGGCAGGAGGCTCGGGGTGGTCGGGCTGGGCGGGCTGGGCCACATCGCCGTCAAGTTCGGCAAGGCGTTCGGGCTGCACGTCACGGTGATCAGCACGTCGCCGGCCAAGGAGCAGGAGGCCAGGGGGAACCTCAAGGCCGACGACTTCATCATCAGCACCGACGACAAGCAGATGCAGGTACCTCCTAATTAATCTAGTGGCCGGCCTGTCAGCAACTCCCAGGCCATTGATCGTGTTACTCTATACTCCACGAAGTCCACTTGTCTGACTGATGCATGCTGTCCAAAATGAACAAATCTAACGTTGTCAACATAGGCTATGGCGAGGAAGCTTGACTACGTGATCGACACAGTCCCGGCGGCGCACTCGCTGGGACCAATCCTGGAGCTGCTCAAGGTGGGCGGCGCACTCGCCCTTGTCGCCGCTCCTGACGGGCCACTCGAACTCCCTTCCTTCCCGCTTATTTTCGGTGAGCTAACCAATTAATATGCTTTTTTTTTTAGGTTAACCAATTAATATGCTAGTAGTAGTACTCCCTCCGATTTTATTTACTCCGCACATATTAGTTTTTGGTCAAAGTGAAGCTTTGTAAAGTTTGACAAAGTTTATAGACAAAAATATTAACATGTACAATAACAAATCAATACCATTAGATTCATTATTAAATGTACTTTCACATTATATAAATTTGTTATGGTAAATATTTATATCTTTTTTTATAAACTTAGTCAAACTTTACAGTTAACTCTAATATGCGGTATAAATAAAAACGGAGGGAGTATTTACCATCGATCTCGCGCTGTCTCCATCCTGTTTAACAACTGATTTAACATGGTAAATCTGCTGGATGCATGGGTACGTGCATACAGGGAACAGGACCATCAGTGGGAGCATAACGGGGGGAATGAATGACCATCAGGAGATGATGGACCTGTGCGGGGAGCACAACATCACCTGCGACATCGAGCTTGTCTCCAACGACGGGATCAACGACGCGTTCGCCAGGCTCGCGCGCAACGACGTCCGCTACCGTTTCGTCATCGACATTGCAGGGGCTGACTCAAGGATCTAGCTAGTTTTTTGTTGCTCTGTGTCAGAATGAAATAAAATGATGGGTTACCTGGCCTGTTTGAGTTCAGCACGGAGAGTGATGCATGGATCTTGAATTAGTAGTGAGATGTGAGAAACTGTATGTCGTCGTCCTCCTATTGGCTGTGATGTTCCTTGTATGCAATTTAATTTTGCATCATTGAGTTTTCATTATTTTTTCAACAATGTAATGTTTTTCTAATATTTGGTTAACTGGATTGTATCTTGTATGCCAAGTCTCAAGACAGCTGCCTAGTACTCCCTCCGTCCGGAAATACTCGTCGGAGAAATGGATGTATCTAGACATATTTTAGTTCTAGATGCATCTATTTTTATCAATTTTTCCGACAAGTATTTTGGGACGGAGGGAGTACTAGTAACATAACGGAAATATGATTTAAGCTAAAGTTCACATTTACAACCCTGCTTTCCTAAATGTTTTGTGAAGCATTGGCACAAACACTTACATTAGTTTAAATTTGAAACTGAGGGAGTAGTTAATATAATATGATGTTGTCACATCCAGCTATATTTTTTTCTTAGAATTCAGAACATGTACTGAATGTTTACAGGAATAGTGCTACAAATGCCCAGGGCCAGCTTCAACGTTGTTTTCCCTCTGGTGTACTTCTTTGGAATTCCTGTGTAATAAGAAGGCCCCTGCCCCTAGTCTGAGATATGCAACTTGTAAACAACACCACTGAAAGTGCATGGGTAGACCACCATCAATATTTCTAACAACTCTCATTCGCACGACGAGCATGGCGGCAACATGAAGGGGTAGCAGAGGATTTGTCCTCGCTGGTTCCGCAGCCTCACTGACCACAGCTACGGCTACAAGCATTGGCGGAGCTCGTAAGGGCAAAAGCATGCCATGGCCCGCCCAGCCCCTGGGGTAAAAATGCATATACTAGTACAAATATACGACTAACTTTTGCATGTAGCCTCGCCTCGTCACTATTCGCTTCTTGGCATCCAGCCTCTGTTGCTCGATGCCTCTCTTGATTGCTCTTCCGACAAGGCAACCAATTTATCCTAAAGTCTTAACTGATGATGAGAGGTCGGAAGGTCACAGAATATATTTTTTTGTTAGTGCCTCGTTGGCAGGGTCTTGAACTTGAAGTCTCTTCGCTCCATTATCATATTAAACTAATGCTTCAGCCAACATATAAAAGTCCGAATTGATGAAGAGATGCGAGCAATATATTCCAACAGCCCATACCTAGCTTAGCTTGGTTGTGTGGTCCATCGTGGCGGTGAAGTGGGTGTTATCGACGGATGTAGGCATGTACCAGGTTGACACTTGAGATGTTTTCCATGGTGTATACCTCCACTAACTTGCACAAATCTTATGTTCGTGGTAAAAGTCAATCACTGTGATGTTTTACCACTAATGGGCGCAAAAACCATCAGTAGACGGGTTTAGAGTCGCGTGTCAGTGATACATTATCACTACCAGAAACCGCACTTTTCCTCGCGGTGTTCCATTTTCCCGTGAGGCCCGAAGAGGCTCACAGGAATATATATTATCCTGACGGGTATAAGTAAGACGTGGGAAAAATTTGGCATTTTCCTGTAGGGTCGAACATAACTTACAGAAAATTACGTTGTCCTGTGAGTTGGGCTGCACAGGAAAATACTTAGACCAGCCCGTCGCACCAGAGCCCATGTTCGCGCCAAACCAGCTGCTTGCCCGCGCGAAAATTTCGCTCTCCCTTGCGGCGGCAATGGACGGGAAGGTTCGAGTGAATTCCTATTTCGTGTGTGGTGGCCCACAGGGAAAACAAAGGAAGCATACACAAAACGAAACCCTACCTAAAAATTCCCCAATCGTCTCCTCAACCAGCGGCCACCTCCCAGATCGCATCGCGCGTCTCATCGCCGCCGCCGCCGCCGTCTCACCCTACCTCCATGGCTGGTCTCCACCCCCCGCCCCCATCTTGACCGCCGTCTCCACTGCCGCCTACTGCCGCAACTGCCGTTGCCCCCTCGTCGCCGCCGATCTCCTTTCTCCTATTCCCATCGGCGCCCCCACATCACCTGTGCCACCTCCACCGCCCCACCTTCACCGCTGGTCACCACGTCCGCCAGCCCACAACCACCACCGGTCTCCCATCCCCTATCCCCCATCGCCGCCCCACCTCACCTACACCGCCTCGCCTCGTCACGGTAACTCTGCTTCTCCCCTGTTATTTTTCTTTTATTTTCTCTCTTTGCTCTCTCTTTGATCAATCCTCTTTGTTTCCAAGAAACCTCTTTGTTTCTTGCTTCAAGATGACCAACATCTTCTGTCTACGTGCAGCGCGGCTGCTGCTCTGTTCTCCTCTTGTCGCATGGTCCATTGGCCACTCTGGGGTTGTTGTTCATATGGCAACTGAATCATCCTTTCCTTTTCTCCAGACTAACTGCTCCATTTGTTGTGGTAAGTCTTGACTTTGGTCGTCAAAAGCGAAGAATACATGCTATTTGTTTCTTGATTCACTTGCTTATAATTTATTTAAGAATCTAGATCCAGCAGGCTATTTTTTTCTTTGCTCATTGGTGAAATGATACTCAGTTCCATGAGAACGGCCTTTTACTTTCCTTTCCAATATACTGATTTATTCAGTTTTCATGTTGCAAGAAATGTCTTTGCTATCTATGCTAGCTCAAAGTTTAGGAGGTACCGTTAGGTATGCTATTAGCAATCTCATTGGTAACTCACTGAAAAACTGGAAAGGTTCATGTTCATTTAATTTGTATCCTTTCTAGTTGTGCATTCAGGATATGCAGTGCATGCTTTCAGGATGTGTATTCAGGATATACAACTTCTAGATATTGCCTCCTTTGACAATTTATTTTTTGGTAAGCATTCAGTTTAAGAACCAAGTTGCTCATCTTTTGTTTTTTCAGATGTAAGTAACGCTTTGCATAATGGTGCCAGCCTGTTGTAGCTGTTGCTTTACGCCTTCAGAAATCTTTGTGCGGAAGGAAGGAATCCATATACCATAGCTATAGTGAAGTGAAAGGCAAAACCTATATCAGGTACCTCTTCACCTCGGCGAATATACATGCTTGTCTTAATGTTTTGCTTGTTACACAATTATTAGCTGTTGTCACTTTTCAGTCGATGAATTGCTTGTTGTATTGTTACATAGCCATCCCGTTTGTTGTTGTCATTGAAAAACTGAAAAGGTTCTTTTGGAGAGCTCCCTTTTATTCTTGCCGAACTGCACATAAATTTATTTATTTCGATATGCCCAATGGTTGTTGACATGCCGAACTGCACACTATGGTTTCATTTGGCAGTCTTAATATCTGCATGGAGATTCTTTGTTCTGTTTATTAATACTTAGAGGGTCGACCAGGATGTTTAATTTTCCAACACAATGAATATGTGTTTAAAATGATTCTTGACACCAACAGATGCTCTTAGTTTCCTCAGGTTCTCAAGAATACACAACATGAACCCGACGGCATTCATAGGATACTGGATGAAGATGTGAGAAACATCCTGGACTATGTAGCAAATTAAACATCTGTTTTTATGAGCCTACCTTAGAGATAGAAGGGTTGACTGCAGCTGTTAAGCAGAGTATGCTGGATCTTCTTTGAGGGCATGATTTAGTTCATGTCTTTTTGTCCGGTCTTTGGCACTTGTGCATTGAATCTCACACATCATGTTAGTTTAGATGAAGCTGAATTTACCATATATCTAAAATTAGGGGATTATGCCATCTCTTAAGTTCTTGCTTCTTGGTCATCTTCATAGATAAATTGTTATTCCACCGGCTGCAAGTATACCTTTCTTTTCCAGAAATCTTTAGTTCTTGTTCTGCACAAAATCATCTATCCTTGATTGGAATCTTGAGATTGCACATTTTTCATCAGGGCAAAGAGGGCAGGACCTTGTTAGGAATGCCGTCCTAGTGGGCACAAGGTCGAACATGAAGCTATCGGTGAGTATTGCTTAATTGAATCCTTTTTTTTATAAAGCACCAATATGTAGTATAACATCTAATGATTGCGTTGCTGCCATATGCCGTATCTAAGATATACAAAGAAATACTAAATGAACATCCTTTTCTGGTCCTTGATTAGCCAAGTGTTTTGCTCAGTATTGTAATGGTATTTAAATTATCATCAACTGGACCGGATTATGTTGTGGAGCCACTTTAAAATATAAAATGTATGATTCAAAGGGCTGTAGGATCATTTGTATAGATATGCCAAAAGATGAAGCTTGAAAGAGTTAAGAGGATAACAACTCTTATGGTGAAAGATGCTGGCCATCATCTCCTTCTCTTTTCAATATTACTCCCGTTAATTGTGTACATGACTTTGCAGGGAACACCGATTCATCCCCTGTTAGCTTGGAGGATGGTGCTATGGGCGACCACGTTGGCAATGGCAAAACTGGAGGCAACAATGATGGTGACAACATGGTGGTAGCCTAAGGTGACTTAGAAACTTGTGAAATGTAGGTGATGATCCAGATCATGAACCAGTGGACTTAGAAACATGAGTCTTTTGTTATCATTGCATTGCTTTGTGCAATGTGATGGATCAGTATTCTGAGTGGTGGCATGTATACTTACAACTGTCATGTTACTGCTGTTGAGCAAATAACACAACAGTAGTTAAAATTTTCAGATGTCAACTACAGGATGTTCAATTATGCATGGATTAATGGATGGATAGGTGCTATGTATATACTGATTTTGGATGCTTGTACGAAGATATGGTGTGAATTTTGGTTTAATGGGATCATACGTGGACCATTGATATGTGCTAATAAATTTATAATTATAGAAGGATATGCATTTGTCAGTTACATGCTCAACATTGATATTAAAGAAGAAAAATTACATGCCCAACATAATTCATTTTCCTGCATGCCATTTTTCCTGTAGGCTGGCCGTCACAATAACTCGACCTATAAACCTGACGGCGTTTAGATTTTCCTGAGGGTAGCCGACAGGAATAACCGTCAGGAAAATAATTCCTGTCGGCTGACCGTCAGGCATTGAAAGATTTTCCTGTCGTTCTATTCCTGGCGGGATTTTCCTGTCGGGTAACCGTCAGGAAATATTTTCCTGACGGGATTTGGCAATTTCCTGTCGGTTCTTAGCCGTGGGGAAAAGTCTGTTTTCTGGTAGTGTATTCCCTAGTAGTGAATAGCATGGCCAACTCTTTGTGCTAGTACACAAATTATCTAATATCTCAAATCAGCGTGAGCTGCATGCTCTACTTTAACAAGTACAAAACATCTGAGTTGTATCTACGAGTGTGCTGTACGGTGTAATTAACAAGCTTAAACGATGATCCTCCTGAGAGCAAATCAGTCATCTCTCCCAGTTTGTCGGATCTCGGTGTGTTGATCTACCTGTAACTTCAATGTCAACGGCAGCCCCAACGGCATCACCATAATAATCCATGTTCTTTCTCGTCTAAAAAAAATAACTTTTTCATCTATAATAATCCATGTTGATGTAGTACTTATTTTTAGTCTACCCAACACCAATTTATCTTGGTCATGTGCTGATGTACCGGCAACTTTAATTCAATGACAAAACGACAGTACCAAGGCATACACATCACTATTGAATCCATGTTGATGTACTCTACCCAACACCTTTGTACATAAGATTAACTCCAACAGTAACTCGGAAAAATTGGGCTCCTTTGCGCGTCAATGCACGCATAGGAGCCAATTAGCGCGGCAGGCGCCGGTTAGCAGAGATGGTGAACAACCACATTGGCAGATCAACAATGTGCAATAACTTCTGTCGTTGTTCAACAAATGATGTCATTCTTTTGTTGAAGATGTTCGCCCAAAGTTCCATATTGTGGTTCAAAAAACACGTCAAAGAAAAAACATAGCACACCTTTTCCAAACATAAGTCTGAACTGGGCTCAAGCTGTATGCGAAAATAACTTACTTTCTTATTTTTGGTCAAATGAGCAACTGATGGTGAGGTGTCACAACGATTTGGATCCTTATCGCGCCGGCATCTCTCAGTCATGTTTCGGATCTTCATGTGATGCCATTGAAATGTATACTGTATTTATATCTACACATGAACATGACAGGAATCCTTTCTGAGTCATGATTCCGATCAACGTGTGATGCCATCTGTCAGAAATGTATAGTGTACTTATATCTACATGGGAACATGACAGAAAGACACAACGTGTGCATAGAGTAACATTACGGTGTATAATCGTTTTTGTTGTTAATAAAGCGGGTGATTTTATTAACCCCACGCGCAACGGCCAGCTGAGGGCTAAAAAATGGTTATGTGATATTCTTTTTTTATGTGGTGGATGACAGTACTTCACATGCCACAAGGTGATACTATACTTGCGCTTAAAGAAATGGCATATGAGAGTTATTTACCCAAAACCACCACATTATGGGCTAGGGTAACAGATCGGTACCACATTTCAGACAGTTCACACAAAACCACCAACAATGGGGCTAATCTGTAACGCGGAGCACTGACGCTGCGTTTTAGCCACGAAAACAGCGAATCCGACAGGTGGGTCCCGCCTGTCGGGCTGACGTGGCGCGTGTTGACGGACGCCGTTAGACGGCGAGAGACGGCCGTTTCGGCGCGCCCGTCTACTAGGTTAAGCCGTTCCCTTCCCTCGCTCGATTCAGTCCACTCCATTCAGTCCTTCCCCGCTCCGCTCCGATGGCGACCAGCTCCGGCGGCGACGGCGCCTGGAGTCGACGGCGGGCGACGCCGCACTCAGCGGCGGGGCGGTGGTACTACTTGAGGCGAAGCTTGCTGCGCTTTCGCAATGCGGGTCATCGGCCCCCACACCGATGGCGGCTGCGACCTAGATCCAGGGTCTGCCGCGGCGGCGGGCCTGTCACCGGAGCATGGTACCGAGGAAGCAGCTTCGCAGATTGTTCCCGCGGATGTGCTCCCGCTCGTCCCAATTTCAGCTAGGTAATCTGAATCTTTCAAAATCTGTTATTTCAATCTTTTTACTGCAGGATCTGTTATAAACATTGATTTGTTAGTCATTTAGAAGGGATTGTAGTCCTGAATATTTGTCGAATATCACATCTTTAGTTAGGGTTCAGTTATCTTAGTAGTACTGTATGGTTCTGAATTTTTGGAGAAAATCACACTGTAGTTTTCATTTATGGTATTGCTACACTGCATTGTAATGCTTTCAGTACACTGCATTGTCATGTTACTGTAAGATATAATGGTCAGTTATAATGGTCAGTTATGTTAATACAATTGACTTGTTAATATTCATTTGTATGTCTATTTTAGGCCTGAAGATTTATGGTCAATCTATTTCCAGTTTCCTGGAGAGAAGTATGCTCTTGTTAAGATGTCTGAAAGAGAAATCACTTATGGTAGTTTGGTCAATGTAATGGTCAGCAATGGATACTGTAAGGATGACAGTCTTTGCTACTTGAAAGATGAAAATATAGGGTTGCAAGGTGTTTGTGTTATTAAAGGCAACATTGAAGTAGTTCACATGCTGAGACAATTTGAGAGCACCCAGACATTGTCACTGACAGTTAGAAAGGGAAAGGTAGTTATTGAACCACCAGTTGGAGAAGATCAACATGCACAGCAAATAGAAGAAGAGGCACCTGTTGTTTTTCTTGTTCTTTGAATCAGTGTTGTGCACAAATCAGTTCCTCCTAACTGTCAGTTACATATTGGGACACAGGAAAGTGTAAATTTTTTGCCACTCAAATCAGTTCCTCCTAACTATCAGTTCCATCTTGGGACACAGCTTAACACTGAAGTAAGTGTCAATTATGCTGATTTTCAGTTTGATTCAGATGAGAAGGACAATGCAGTTATTGAGGAAGCAATTCCTGTAGGCATGGACACTGATGAGGAGGACAATGCAGTTAGTGAGGAAGGTTCAAGCAGTGATGAAGATTTTGTAGTTGATGTTGACCACTTAGATGCAGGAGAAGAAGAAGAAGATGACTCAGATTCAGTGCACTATGTAGAAGAACAATTTGCAAATAGGAGGACAGAGGAACCTGAGCTAGATGAAACTCTTTCTGAAATAAAGAGGAAGAGAGCTGAATATATGTCAAGTACACACTGTGAGGGGGACACAGATCCTGAAGATATATATGACATGGAGCAGGAAGAAGATGATGAGGAGGCCCAAGAGATTCCAGGTTCTGAGCACATTAAGAAGAAGGCAAAGAGGCGGTGTCCTACTAGTAGGTCCCACTCTAGTGCTGGTCCAAGCATTAATCCTGATTGGTTTCCATCTTCAGAAGAGGAAGATACAGGCTTTGAAGCAGATGATGATGGAAATGAACCAATGTCCTTTGTTATCAGCTCTGGCAGAAGGAGTAGGGCTAAGAGAAGACCACCTAGGGTCTGGTATGATGAGGACAGGATGCATCCAGAACAGCAATTCCAGCTAAAGCTCTGTTTCAAAGATGTTTACCAATTCAGAGAGGCCCTTGTCAATTTGCATGTGAAACAACTTAGAAGATATAAATACCACAGAAACTGCAGTGATAGGGTAATTGTTTGCTGTGAGGGAGATGGTTGTCAGTTCTACATGGTAGCAGCACAGATAACAAATGAGCCCACTTTCTGCATTAAGAAGATGAGGTTGGAGCACACATGTCCCACCCAGTCTGAGAAAACTAGGATTAGTTCAAGGTGGCTTGGCAACAAAATGCTTGAGACCATCGGATCGATCCCAACACTCATGTACTGCTATTGTTGACAAGGCAAAGAGGCAATTTGGGCTTGAGATTCCTAGGATGATGGCATGGAGGGCTAAGAAGAAAGCAAAAGAGATTGTGCTTGGTGATCACAAGAAGCAATATAAGAGGCTGAGAGACTATTTGGAGACTGTGAAGGTTACAAATCCTGGATCTAGGTGCATTGTCACTCATCTGTTAGTGGAACCAGAGAAAATCCTACTGCTGGACCAAGGTTCCATGGTCTATTTTTCAGTTTGAATGCATGTTGTGAGGGCTTCTTGAATGGATGTAGGCCATTCATAGGTCTAGATGGCTGCTTCATCAAATTGACTAGTGGTGCATGATACTAGCAGCTCTTCGGAAGGATGCAAACAACAATATGTACCCCATTGCCTTTGGAGTGGTTGGAGTTGAAGATACAGATTAATCGGTCCTGGTTCTTGACACGCCTAAAGTATGCTCTAGGGGAAGTGAAGAGGCAAGTTTGGAAAGTACACATTCATGTCGATGAGATGAAGGTTAGTTCATTTGCTTGTTCATTTAGTTCATTTACTTGATCATTTACATGTTCATTTAGTTGGTATCAAAGATCATATCCATCATCAAAGTGATGCCATCATGACTAGTTGGTAGGTGTCGAGTCGTAACCCTTCTTGTCGACACTTAGGCATATATAGCCTAGGGTGACCCATGTGGTATCAAAGATCATATCCATCATCAAAGTGATGCCATCATGACTAGTTGGTAGGTGTCGAGTCGTAACCCTTCTTGTCGACACTTAGGCATATATAGCCTAGGGTGACCCATGTGGTATCAAAGATCATATCCATCATCAAAGTGATGCCATCATGACTAGTTGGTAGGTGTCGAGTCGTAACCCTTCTTGTCGACACTTAGGCATATATAGCCTAGGGTGACCCATGTGGTATCAAAGATCATATCCATCATCAAAGTGATGCCATCATGACTAGTTGGTAGGTGTCGAGTCGTAACCCTTCTTGTCGACACTTAGGCATATATAGCCTAGGGTGACCCATGTGGTATCAAAGATCATATAAAATCATTTTAAATCATATAAAATCATTTTAAATCATATAAAATCATTTTAAATCATATAAAATCATATAATATCATATAAAATCATTTAAAATCATATAAAATCATTTAAAATCATATAAAATCATTTTAAATCATATAAAATCATTTTAAATCATATAAAATCATTTTAAATCATATAAAATCATTTTAAATCATTTAAAATCATATAAAATCATATAAAATCATTTAAAATCATATAAAATCATTTTAATTTATTTCAATTCACTTTCATGCAGGGTCTACTCAATGCAGTGACAGCAGTATTCCCAAACTGCCATCATAGGTACTGTTTGAGGCACATCTATGCAAATTTCCAGAGAGCAGGATTTGGAGGAGAGGATTTGAAGAGATGCATGGATGCAGCTGCCTATGCTTACACTGAACATGACTTCAATTTGGCCATGGAAAGCATGAAGGCTGAGTGCAAGGCTGCTTGGGAGTGGATGTCAAGAATTCCTGCTAAAGCTTGGTCTAGGCATGCAATGGACACTAACTGCAAAACTGATTTGGTGGTGAATAACTTAAGTGAAGTTTTTAATAAGTACATTCTTGATGTAAGGAACAAGCCAATTGTCACAATGATCAATGGGATCAAGGACAAGTTCCTAGTGAGGTTCCACCAGAAGAGAGAGGGTGGAAAATGTGCTAGATGGGAGATTGCACCAACCTATGCAGAGAAGTTGGAGATGAACAAGAAGTATGCAAGGGATTGCAAAGCACTGATAGCTGGCCAAGGACTTTTCCAAGTAACTAGTGGAGACAAGACCTATGGTGTTGACACAAACATGCAGATATGTGGGTGCAAGAAATGGGACATCACTGGAGTTCCTTGCAACCATGCTTGTTCTGCCATCTATAGGTCTAAACAGCTGCCAGAGGATCATATCAATGTGTTCTTCAAGAAATCTATGTACTTGGAGGCATATAAGCCAGTAATTTACCCTGTTCCTGGTCCAGATAGCTGGGTGAAAACTCCAACACCTGACATTGAACCACCACAGTTCAAAGATGACAAGAAGGGGCCAGCAGAAGAGAAAAGGAAAAAAGGGAAGTTTGAGCCACCTCAAGCAAAACAGACTTCTAGGATGGCTACTATTACATGTGGGAACTGCAAGCTACAAGGACACAAGTACACAAGTTGTCCTAAGCCATTAAGGCCTGATTTGCAAATCAGGAGGAACAAGCACATGGTATTTTCATTTTGAAATTACTTGAGTGTTCATTTTGAAATTACTTGAGTGTTCATTTTGAAATTTTTTAATTACAGGAAAACAGGACTGTACCTGAATGGCACCATGGTGCAGCTTCATCAGATACTGGAAGTGCTAGGGGTGCACCATCATCATCTACTACAAACTCCTCTCCTGCTGCTGCAAAGACTACTGCTGCTAGAAGGGGTGCTGCTGGAAGGGGAGCAGCCTCAGCTCCTGCTGCTGGAAGAGGAGGAGCCTCATCTGCTGCTGCTGCAAGAGGAGCAAGGTCTGCTTCTACTCTTGGAAGGGGTGCTAGAAGGGGTGCTACTTCATCTGCTGCTGCTGGAAGAGGAGCAAGGTTCAAGCCTCCAAGAAGTTCTGCAGAAGGTTCTACTAGCCAGGCTGCAGGCAGTAGGCCAAAGAGGACAAAGTACATGAGCAAGAGGATGGAAGGGTACTTCTATGCCAGTGGGAACTACTAAATGCTCAAATTTGAAGTCTGTATGCAAGTGCATGTGTGCTAAATCAGGCATTACATCACTTTAATTATGACATTATGAACCTTTGTATGGCATTATGGCACTATGGCACTATGGCACTCAGAACCTATGTTTGTTAAACCTTTGTATGGCATTATGAACCTTTGTATGGCATTATGAACCTTTGTTTATCTCCTGCTGTTAAAATTCTCTGCAAATATATGTTCTGTGGAGTTGTTCTATGCAAAATAATTGCTGTGATGTGTGCAATATATGATGTGTGCAATATTTTCTGTGATTTTTGTGCAATATATGATGTGTGCAAAATATTCTCTGTGCAAAATATTCTCTGTGCAAAACTGATCATGCCAAAACAACCACAAATATTTTCTGTGCAAAACAACCACAAACTAAATGGTAACAGATCACTCTGGAATATATGTTCTCTGCAAATATTATGGCAAAACTACCACAAACATTTAAGTTGATACAAACAAAGTACATTAATAAGTAGGGCATTGATCCAAAGATGCAATGATAATAAGTTGGTTCTTGGGAGTACACAACACAAGTCTTCAGAGTACACAACACAAGTCTTGGACATAAAGATACATAAAGCACTACAGCTTATTAAGTGCATAAGAGCACATTCAACTGCAGTGCTACCCTAAACCACAGCACAATACATAGTTAAAAATCATCACATATCTCCTTCAACTTCTTGATCTTGTCCTTGTACCCATGTTTTTGTTTGAGCAGATCTGCAATGATGTACTCCAGTTTTTTCTTCTCTTGTTTAAGTTGGTCCCTCTCTCTCACAACTTGGTCTCTCTCTACAACTAGCTGGTCCCTCTCTTTCTCTGCCTTTGCCCTAAGTACCTGATGAAGATTGGTACAACCATGGTCTGCCAGCTTCTTCTTCTCCATCTCCTCTTTGAGATCACTTAGAGCCAACCTAACATTGCCCAACTCTGTGATAGCATCCTCCTTGTCAGCAACCATTTTAGCAAAGTCCAGTTTGAAAAACCTAAGATCTTCCTCCATCTTCCTCTTTTCTCCAACTAGTTTGTAATATTTGTCACCAAGCTCAACATTTTCTGTGTGCCTCTCCTTCATATCTTTGTCATACATGCTCCACAATTCAGTGAGGGAGAACTGCATAGCCACTGGCCACTCTTGGTCTATCCACTCCAGATAGTTGCACTTTAGTTCTGCCTACAATTAAATAAATATATTCTCAATAAGATTGTATGCACAAATTATATGAAATTATAATTTACTTCTATCCACTGAATTCTGGGAAAAAACAATTATAACATCATATATAATTTTATTAATGTATGCATAGATTATGGGCAACAACTATTAAAGCAACTGAAGCAACACAAGATTGGAGAACTGAAGCAACAACTATCCAGAAAAAATTATGGGCAACAACTACACAAAATTGGATTACTGACAAGTGAATGCACCAAAAACTAACAAAGTTAATCTACTTACAGTACTAACCAACATACCTTCTCCTCAGCACACGCAAGAAAACGTCTGCCTGTGTCCACAGAATCAAATGCAACAAGCCTGATGCAAGGTTGTTGATGCAGGCAACGAGACGACAGATCGTGAGCAATGCCACTCCATTCATAGCAAGAGATTGTCCTAGGAAGCTAACCAGCACAAAAATTGCACAAATGAGCGACCTTGTAAAAAAAATCCCCAAATGATGAACCCTAACCCTAGCGGGATGAACCCTAATCCGTGGGGGAGGCGAGAGGCGAACACGCATACCTGGCTAGTGACTTCCTCGCCGTCCGAAGAAGAGCTCGAGGACGGCTCGCTCCAAGAAACCATGGCGGAGCGGCGAAAGGCGGCGAGTCGACAGTGCCGGCGCCGGCGGTGGTCGGGGTCGAGAGAGTGGAGAGCGAGAGTGATGAACAGGCTGGTCTGGTTCGAACACCGACCGGTGCGGCCACTTAAACGGGCGCGCCGAAACGGCCGTCTCTCGCCGTCTAACGGCGTCCGTCAACACGCGCCACGTCAGCCCGACAGGCGGGACCCACCTGTCGGATTCGCTGTTTTCGTGGCTAAAACGCAGCGTCAGTGCTCCGCGTTACAGATTAGCCCCATTGTTGGTGGTTTTGTGTGAACTGTCTGAAATGTGGTACCGATCTGTTACCCTAGCCCATAATGTGGTGGTTTTGGGTAAATAACTCGGCATATGACGTGCGAGTGGCCCAAGTAAGAGTTTACCATCGGGAGTACCCCAAGACTTGGAGCACCTGATACTTTCCTGAGAGACCTTGTACGGTCTCGCGCAGAGCACACGTGGTCACGCCCACTGCGATTGGCCGTGAAGGATTTCTCGTGCCCAGCAGGAGGAGGCGATGAGGTATTGGAGATAGACCAACGGGCGTGCACCTGCAAGAGCTGCTATTTCGCGTGGTACCCTGTCGTCCCTATTGTGGTAAACTGGGCGGCCAAGTAAGCATGGCGAGGCGACTACTGTATGTATCTATTGGTAGCTTACATTATCCGGCTTTCTCAACTGGTTTTTTAAATTTGGTTGGTTTTCTATGAAAATATTTTTGGTCTTATTTAAAAAATGTTTTACCTGCATAGAAAAATAAAAAATGTTTGCATTTCGAAAATCGTTCACAAATTTTAAAAATCATGGATTCATAAAAGATTGTAATTTGAAAATTTTCATGAATCACGGGTACAAATAATGTTCGCGAATTCAGTAATTTTCATGATTTCAAAAAAATTTCGCGGTTTTGTAGAATGTTCTCAAATAGAAAAAAAGTTTGAGAATTCAGAAAATGTTCAAAATTTAAAAAATGAACACCATTTCAATAAATATCCAGAAATACACAAATTTATCAAGATTTCAAAAAATGTTCACGAATTCCACAAAATATTCACGTTTTCAAAAAAATTAGTGAATTTGAAAAATATTCACGAATTTGAAGAATATACGACACATTGAAAAAGATAAAAATAGAAAAGAAAATGAGAACGCCAATAAGAAAATAGCTTAGAAAGAAACACATACAAACATTGATGTCCCAGCCTCGCTCTTGCTCTCTTCAGTGGCCTAACTCATCGCTCGCTATATTTCTGTTGTGTTTTATTGATCATTGCCATATCCTCAATCCAGATGCTTTCACACACATGAGTCATGACCCACCTCTTACTCACTATAGTTCGTCCGGCGATCACGGCTTCTCACCAGAATTTCACAGTTTCTCCTCTGTGACATGACAAGGATCGATGGTCTACTGACTTCCCAACGGGTGGAACATCAAGCCTTTTTCCTTCCCTTGAGGAAGTGCCAAGTAAACTATTACTTGGGGCACTTGCATGTCAGATCCAATTACTTTAAGCGCAAATATAATATCACCTTGTGGCATGTGAAGTACTGTCATGCACAAAAAAAAAGAAGTAATAATACATAACCATTTTCTAGCCCTCAGCCGGCCGTTGAGCGTGGGTTTAATAAAATCATCCGCGTGGCTGGTGCAACTTCTTCTTTATTAAGAACTGGAACGAATATACAGCGTAATGTTACTCTATGCACACACACACTGTGCCTTTCTGTCATGTTCCCATGTAGATATATAAATACACTATACCTTTCTGACAGATGGCATCGCATGTTGATCGGAATCATGACTCAGAGATGCCGGCGTGATAAGGATCCAAATCGTTGTGACACCTCACCGTCAGTTGCTCATTTGACCAAAAATAAGTTATTTTCTCAGACAATTTGAGCCCCCTTGAGACTTATCTTTGGAAATATAAGGTGTCCGATGTTTCTTATTTGATGCGTTTTTTCGAACCATAATACAGAACTTTGAGCAAACATCTTCGGGAGACTACATATGTAGTGATGATATCTTACCTAGCTAATGACCTAAAAAAGGTTTTTCATTCTAAAAAAAAGGATTTCCATCCGGAGCAACATGCACATTGGTGATCTGTCAATGTTGTTGTTCACCATCTCTGCTAACCAGCGCGTGCCACGCTAGTTGGCTCCTATGCGTCCATTGACGTGCCAACGGGGCCCATATTGCCGTGTTACCGGTTGGAGCTAATCTTATGTGCATCGGTGTTGGGTCGAGTACATGAACATGGATTGTTTAGTGATGTGCATGCCTTGGTACCATCGTTTTTTTTTCCTTTTGTGGTGAGCCTTGGTAACTATCGTTGAAATTTAAGTTGTAGGTAGATGAGCGCAGTACATCACATGACCAAGATAAATTGGTGTTGGGTAGACTAAAAATAAGTACTACATCAACATGGATTATTATGGTGATGCCGTTGGGGCTGCCGTTGACATTGAAGTTACAGGTAGATCAACACATGACCAAGATCCGACAAACTAGGAGATATGACTGATTTGCTCTCAGGAGAATCATTGTTTAAGCTTGTTAATTGCACCGTACAGCACACTCGTAGATACAACTCAGATGTTGTGTACTTGTTAAAGCAGAGCATGCAGCTCACTCTGATTTGAGATAGTACATAATGTGTGTACTATCATGAAGAGTTGACCATGCCATTCACTACTATGAAATAATCTATCACTGACACGCGCCTCTAAACCCATCTACTTGTGGGTTTTATGCCATTGGTGTTAAAACATCACAACGATTGATTTTTACCACTAACAGAATATTTGTGCAAGTTTGTTGAGGTATACCTTGATCCACGCTCTACACTTGTCGACAACGTCCACTCCACCGCCTCCGATGGATCACACAACCACCCTAAGCCGGGTCTAGGTTGTTGAAATATATTGTCCGTCTCTCTTCATCAATTCAGACTTTTTGATGAATTTGCTAAGCATGAATTCAATACGGTATCAGAGTTTCAAGTTCAAGACCCACGTGGTATTAAGAGGAAGACTTTGAGGCCTACATCGATCCCACGTCTAAAGGCTAAAATGGCCTAGATCCTTTGCACTTTTTCGTGGTGTCGCTTACAAATTGCATATCTTGGACTAGGGGTTCTTATACAATTTATGCCATGAGCGAAGAGAAAAATAACGTTGAAACCCACAACCTGCCGTGGGCAACAATTTATAATTCAGATGGTTGTCATTTTTTATGAGCTCAGCCGCCTCTGGGCATGTTTGTAACACTATTCGTGTAAATATTCATTAGATGTTCTGAATTCTAAAGAAAAGATAGCTTGATGTGACAACACTATAGTGCATTTTTCTTTGGAAAAGAGGGGACACCGACCTCTGTATCGAGTGATGCACACGGTCATCTCCGCTGCGACGCGGGCGCTGTTTAATTGTGGTGATGCCCTCGAAGCTGAGATGGTTGCGATAAAGGAAGGACTATATATAGCCCTTCACTGGACGAACTGGTCACTGCTTGTGGAGACGGATTGTGCAGAATTGTTGCAAATGATCAGTGCACGAGGTGTGGATAGGTCCTGGTATGCATAATGGATTAGTGAGATCGGAAGTATTCTGGCTCATGAAAGGAACATAAGTCTAGCTAAAATTAGTCGACATGCAAACGTGGCTAGCCACACCCTTGCATGTTTGGGTCGTTCGCAACAGCGAGCTGCTTGCTGGCTTCGTAATTCACCTGATGAAATAGCTAGCATTGTAATCTCTGAATGTAACCATTTGGTTTGATTAATGAAAGTTCCTTTCCCGCAAAAAAAAGATTAAGTGGTTGCCGTGATGTTTGTGCTGATGTTGCACATAA
This sequence comes from Aegilops speltoides, assembly GCA_021437245.1. NCBI lineage: Eukaryota > Viridiplantae > Streptophyta > Magnoliopsida > Poales > Poaceae > Aegilops > Aegilops speltoides. The sequence continues at coordinate 30,047,959 of CM038142.1, forward strand.
TGTTTAGGAAATAGAGTCGTAAATAAGAAATTTAGCCAATATACATATTTCCATCTTGTTACTATAGGCAGCTGTCTTAAAATTTAACCCAGTCAACTAAAATTTTGAAAAAGTACATTGTTGAAAAAATAAATGAAAACTGACTGGTGCAAAATTAAACTGCATACAACCAAAGAACGTCATGGCCAATAGGAGGACGACATACAGTTTCTCACATCTTACAATCAAAGATCCATAACTCTCTTCGTGCTGAACTCAAACAGGTACCCATCATTTCATTTCATTTCATTCTGACACAGAGAGACAAAAACTTGCTAGAACCTGGAGTCACCCCGAGCAATGTCGATGACGAAACGGTAGCGGACATCGTTGCGCGCAAGCCTGGCTAACGCGTTATTGATCCCGTCGTTGGAGACGAGCTCGATGTCGCAGGTGATGTTGTGCTCCCCGCACAGGTCCATCATCTCCTGATGGTCGTTCATTCCCCCCGTTATGCTCCCACTGATCGTCTTGTTACCTGTACGTAGCCGTGCATCCAGCAGATTTACCATGTCAAATTAGTTGTTAAACAGGATGGAGAAATCACGACACTTATTTTGGATTGGAGGGGTAGCATGTTAACTGGTTAGCTCACCGAAAATAAGCGGGAAGGAAGGGAGTTCGAGGGGGCCGTCCGGAGCGGCGACGAGGGCGAGTACGCCGCCCACCTTGAGCAGCTCCAGGATTGGTCCCAGCGAGTGCGCCGCCGGGACTGTGTCGATCACGTAGTCAAGCTTCCTCGCCATAGCCTACAAATTGCAAGAAGGTTAAATGCTGACGCAAGCTAGAGTTAATGACTGATGCAATCAGATAGTGGACTCCATGGACTATGGACGCAAGCTAGCAATGGCCATTAGATTAGAGACCTGCATCTGCTTGTCGTCGGTGCTGATGACGAAGTCGTCGGCCTTGAGATTCTCCCTGGCCTCCTGCTCCTTGGCCGGCGACGTGCTGATCACCGTGACGTGCAGCCCGAACGCCTTGCCGAACTTGACGGCGATGTGGCCTAGCCCGCCCAGCCCGACCACCCCGAGCCTCCTGCCGGCGGCACGCAGCATCCCGTGCTTCTTCATCGGGGTGTACACGGTGATCCCCGCGCACAGCAGCGGCGCCGCCGCGTCCAGCGGCAGGCTGTCGGGGACCCGCACCACGAACCGCTTGTGCGCCACGTACATGCTGGAGTAGCCGCCGTAGGTGATGCTGCCGTCCCAGTAGACACTGTTGTAGGTCAGCCCCATCTTGTCGCAGTAGTTCTCCTGGGAGCTGTCGCACTGCTCGCATTCCAGGCACGAGCACGCCAGGCACCCCACGCCGACGCGGTCGCCCGGCTTGAAGCCGGAGACGTTGGTGCCGACCTTGATGACCACGCCGGTGATCTCGTGGCCCGGGACCACTGGGTACGTGGTGATGCCCCAGTGGTTCTTGGCGAAGTGGAGGTCCGTGTGGCACATGCCGCAGTACAGCACCTTGATCGTCACGTCGTCCACGCCGTTCTCCCTCCGCTTGAAGGCGTAGGGCACCATCTCGCCGGACTCGTCCATGGCCGCCCACCCGCTCACGTCCTGCGTGTGCTTGTTGGGAGTCACCTCCATCACAAACTTACTCTCTCTTTCTCACTGCCTCACTTTGTGTGTGTGTGTGTGTGTGTGTGTGTGTGTGTGTGTGTGTGTGTGACTCAAACAGAAGAAGGTTCTTGCTGAGTCTTCTTTGGTGCTGCTGGTTGTGAGTTGTCTGCAGCATCTCCTGCCCACGGCTACTTATAGAGCTTGACGGCACTCGTCAGTGATACATAAGGTTGTTTGTGCTAAGGTATCCAGTGGTTTATTTTTTTTTTAGATTTTTATTATTGTTTTAGATTGGTATTCAGTAGTTTACGCGGGGTTGTTGGGGTGGTTACACGACCTGTATTTTACACGTATACGTGATATATAATTATACCAAGTTGGTTGTTACAGATTTAATACTAAGATTCTTGCTGTCTTTGGTGTTGTTTGTGAGTTGTGACTATAGCATCTCCTAGTCACGGTTCTTATAGAGTTTGACGCCCTTTGGTCAGTGAAAGCTTGGCTTTGGAGGCTATCCAGCAGTTTATAGGAGTGGTTGTACTTGACCAGTAATATACGTTTGTAACGTAAAAATATAGTTAAACGAGTGTCGAATTGATGTTTCGCCGATAACCTTGATAGTTATGACTGCTAAAATAGTACTTATTCTTTCCATTTTATGTTAGAAGATTCCATGCCAAATTTCATGAAAAACACATGGCTTACAATAATTATTTAAGTTAGACTAGTTATCTGGCTATAGAAATTGACAAGGTTGTTCTAGCAGCTCTATGGGCTAGTTCTTTTCATCTGCAAATTCTTCAAAATCATATTCTGGAAACTTCCCACAAAATCATATTCTGGAAACTTCCCACAAAATCAGTCGCTTGATTCTTTCTGAGGATTGCAGTCTGAGTTTGTGCTATGAGTTGTGTGCTACGTCTGCTGGTGGGTAGACCTCTATCGCCGTGTGACTGCCGCTGCTGAAGAAGGTAGAGAGCAATACTACCCAACAACGTGCACATGGCGGACCGGGAGCCGTGTCGAGGCGTTAGCGGTCGACGTACTGGACGACGGGAAGGCAGGTCAGTGGATGGTGGTCGAGGTCGAGGTGTGGACTTCTCGGGAGGTGGGTCGGGAGATCTTGTGTGAGTGGTCAGAATCATGGATTTTGGGCGATTTTGAGAAACACTGTAATTTTGGCTTGAGTCTTAGGGATTCGGAGGGGGTGGGGGGATCAAGTTCTTTTGTACTACTGATTCCCAAGAATCATGGCTCTATATAGGGATTGCCAGGTTCATATTTATCCTTGTCGATATATGGTTGCTAAGCATTCACGATTCATCTTATGTTGATGGTTAGCAAGTTTGTGGAACAAATAACATGCATATTATATTGAACATTAATCAATGCACACATGCATACGCACGGCTACCATGTCCACGAAAACACACTGGCCATCCCATTTGGCATAGACTTGATACGGGCATCCGGCCAACTGGACTAGTTTTTCTACGCACCTGTTGGACCTGTAGCTACTGTGCTGTTGTATATAAAATACAACGATTTGGATCCTTATCTGGCCGGCATCTGCAGTTCATGATTCCTGCATCCGTCAGATGTACTCTCTCTGTTCGGAATTATTTGTCGTAGAAATGGATGTATCTAGATGTATTTTAATTGTAGATACATCCATTTTCGAGACAAGTAATTCCGAACGGAGGGAGTATATATTGGAGTATATCCACATGGCATCATGACAGAGGCAGAGCGTTCACACAAAAGAAATGACATAAGCACATCGTGCGTCATATTCATACGCCTGCAGTGGTTTCTTAGTACTCCCTCTATAACGCTTTTATATTAGTTTAGGGAGTTCCTCAAAAAAAAAAATTAGTTTAGGGAGGGAGTATTATGGTGTATATTCGTTTTACTTTCTTATTTAAAGAGCTTGCAACAACCACGCGGGAGATTTTTTATCAATGACACGCTCAACGGCCAGTAGGTTGCAAGGCTGGGCTCTGGTCCAGAGGAAGTCCTGAATATTGTCGGACAAGATTGTAATCCTTAAACTTTTTAAGTAATACAAGTGTTATTTCGCAAGAAAAAACACCATGCTCAACGGCCAGTTTGATGGCTACAAAATGATCATCGCATGGTCCGTGTAAAACTGTATACGGACTAGTCCACATGTAGTTGAGTTTTTTCTTTTACTCCAAAAAAAGGTAGTTGAGTTTTTTTTCTACTAGAAAAAGGTAGTTAAGTTTTTCCTGTACTCCTCAAAAGAAAAGACAGACATGGAGCTGCATGATGTAGTATGCATTGTGTTCGGAGTCAAGAAAAAGTAGAATGAGGAGCGCGCGAGAGATGCATACGACAGCGGAAGGCGAACACTACTCATTCTTTTCCTAAAATGTAAGAAGAATAAATTCAGTTTGCGCTAAAACAAACTATTGTAAGTAGTTTTCTTAGGTTATAAACTATAGCAAGTACGTATGATCAAGTTGACTAGTGAAATTCCCTCAAAAAAATACAAGTGAAATTGTAAGAAATTGCAATCTTCAGGAAACAACATGGCTCTCCGGGAGATTATTATGTGGTCTAATGACTAATATCCAATAAAACTACTCCCAATAACATCTTATGTTATAGTGTGGAGAGAGTAGAATATGTTCTCGTTCTTTTAGCACATAGAATGCGTTCTTATGTTTTAGAATGCGTTCTTATGTGGTCTTCAAAGTATGCGCTGTGAAGGCTTTCGAATGGGCCAGCCCAACTTGGTGGGTATGTGGGTCGCGACAACGATTGGTTCTTGAGAATCGCACGCACACTGGGTGCAGGATTCATATTACCGCGCACTGCGGCTTTCAGCGAGCAAACGCGCACCTACCTTGGCAGCCATAGGCCGGTTGATTTTGTGCCTTTCACTGTGTGGTTCTCCAACGTGCAACAGATATATCTTACCTGATATAAAGCGCAACTAATATCATACGTGCATTGCACGTACATTATTACTAGTAGGATACAGTATACAAGTAGACGTGCATTTTCATGAAATCTCCAAGAGTTTTATTCTGCTAGTGTGCAAACTTTATTCTGCATGCATATCGCATAAGGGTCTGTCTATATCACATCTAGATGTGAGATATTATCTCACATCTAAGATGATGTCATTCTGTTTTGTTAATTGTCCAGCCAAGCTACTGTTTATTTTTTGCTTTTTTTTTTATTTGGCTCAGTTTCTGGAAAAAAAACGCAAAGAACATCCGGCCAAACTGCTGTTTTATTGTTTGTTTGTTTGTTTTTTTATCCGGCTCAGTTTCTGAAAAAAAGAAACAATAGAGCGCACGTACCAGGTGTTGAACTTCCTACCTCCTACTCTTAAACACTCATTTAATAACTCGCTTAGCGTCAGATCTGGTAACTAGCTCCCTAAAAATATCTGGTTGCTAGCTACCGGTAAAAAACCTGATCGCTAGCTTTTTCCGGAAAAAACTGCTCGCTAGTCCAAACGTCGATTTGTTAGCTTTTGCATCCGATCGTTATAAGTACATCTCTCATTGCTAGCTTGTAGGCTACCAACGTTTTTTTCTTTTCGTTTTTGCCTTTTTCACTCTTATTATTTTATAATTAATTTTCTGTAAGGAACAAAGTTTGGTCAAAACATATTTCAAAAACCATGTTCATGAATTTACCTACTTTCTAAAATTATAAAAAATGTTAACGAATACCAAAAAAATTCTAATATATGGTGAACAATCCTTTAATATATGATGATCATTTTCTGAATACACACAATTTTTTTTGCAATATACAGTGAACATTCCTTTTTGATACATGATGAACTTTTTTATATACGATGAACTAAAAGCAAACTTTTTTATATACATTGTACTAAAAGCAAACAAGAGAAAACAAAAAAGAAAGAGAAACCCAAAAGAAAAATAGATAAACAAGAAGAGAACAAAAAATGAACACATTTTGATTTGTTCTGAAAAATTGATAAAGACGAACAATTTTAGAAAAATGAACAAATTTACATATTTGAAACATTTATTGAAACTTGTGAATTTATGAAAAAAGAAAAAAGTATCATAGAAAATGAGATCAATTTTTTAAAATAGAAAAAATAAAACCAGAGCAAAACCAATGAAAAAAATGATAAATAAAAAATGGAGAAAACAAAACAAAAAATGTATCCTAGCTACTTGGGCCGGCTCTTCTGCAGTTTGTTCGCTGACGAGGGTGAACTTGGAGCTAGGACAAAAAAAGGTCGGACCCCTACTGGAAGTCGAGGGTGGACTCTCAACTGGGAATGAAAAAGGTCGGGCCCTAGTTGCGAGTCGAGTTGTTGCAACTGGGACCAAAAAGGTTGGGCCATACTTGCGAGTCGAGGGGTGGAGTTGCAACTGGGAAAATAAAAGGTCGAGTCCCAGTTGCGAGTCGACCGTGGAATTGCAATTGGGAAAAAATATCGGGTCCCAGTTGCGAATCGAGGGTGGACTCACAATTGGGACTTAAAAAGGTCGGGCCCCACTTGCGAGCCGTGGGTGGACTTACAACTCAGACAAAAAAGGTTGGCGCCCAGTTGCGAGTCGAGGGTGGACTTGCAACTCGGACAAAAAATGGTTGAGCCCTAGTTGCGAATAAAGGGTGGACTTGCAACTCGGACACAAAAGGTTGGACCCTAGTTGCGAATCGAGAGTGGACTTGCAACTCGAACAAAGGTTGTACCCTAGTTGCGAGTAAAAGGTGAACTTGCAACTCAGATAAAAAAGGTTGATCCCTAGTTGCGAGTCGAGGGTGGCCGTGCAACTTGCGAAAAAAAGTCTACCCCCATTTTTGTGTCGAGAGTGAACTTGTAACTAGGACAAAAATGATTGAGGCCTAGTTAAGAATCGAGGGTGGTCTTTCAACTGGGACAAAAAAGGCCGGAGCCCCGTTGCGAGTCAAGGGCAGACTTACAATTAGGACTATAAGTGTCGAGACCCGGTTGTGAGTCGAGAGTGCAATTGCAACCGGGAAAAAAAGGTCAGGCCTCAGTTGCGACTCGAGAGTGGACTTGGAAATCGGGCAAAAAAGGTCGGACCCCAATTGTGAGTTGCGGGTGGACTTGCAACTGGAAAAAAAGTCACGTCCTAGTTACAAGTCGAGGGGGGGTTTTGCAACTGGGACAAAAAGTTCGAGCCCCAATTGCGAGTCCAGGGTGCACTTGCAATTAGAAAATAAAGTCGGACCCCAGTTGCGAGTCAACGATGGACTTGCAACTAGGAAAAAAAGGACAAGTCCCAGCTGCGAGACTAGAGCGGACTTGCAACTCAGACAAAAAATGATGGGCTCCAGTTGCGAGTCGAGGACGTACTTGCAACTGGGACAAAACAATGTCAGGCATCAGTTGTGAGTCGAGGGCCGACAAAAGCGAAGCCAAACATGCCTAGACAACATGATATGTAATAAACAAAAAGCAACAAACGAGGCGGAAGGTTGAGAGAGCGCTTGCATGGAAATTACAGGAAATAAATTAAATGGTGAATTTATTTATTTGAAAATTATGAATTTATAAAGACCAAAAAGAGAAAATAGAAAAACAAAAGTTAAAAAACAAATGAGGAAAAAAAATTAAGGGAAAACAAAACAAAAATCTTATAGCAAAGAGTTATCCTACAATAATGCACTTAGACGTGAGGTATTATTTCACATCTAGATGTGAAATAGCAAACCCGAAAAAGAAAACATAGGCTCCAGTAGCGAGTTGGGGTGGGCTTGGGACTCAGACAACTACGTGCCCATTTGCGAGTCGAGGTATGGACTTGCAACTGGGACAATTATGAAACTACGTGACAAGCTACGAGTCAAGGGTTGACTTGCAACTGTGACGAAACAAATTATGGTCCTAGTTGCGAGTCAGGGGTAGGCTTGCAACTGGGATTAAAACGAGAGGAAAACCAATGAAAGAAAAATGATAAAATATAAAAATAAAAAATCATAAAGAAAAAAACAAAACAAAAATAGAAAAAGTATCCTAGCTACCTGGGCCGGCTCATCTGCGGTTTGTTCGCTGTCAAGGGGTGGACTTGCAACTGGGATAAAAAAAGATTGGACCCCTAGTGGCGAGTAGAGGGTGGACTCGTAACTGGGACAAAAAAGATTGGGCCTCAGTTGCGAGTCGAGGGTGGACTTGCAACTGAGACAATAAAAGGTCAAGCCTGAGTTGCGAGTTGATGGTGGACTTGCAGCTGCGAAAAAAGGTCAATTACCCCTGAGAACGTCAATTCCACAACCCAACCCAGCCATGCCTAGTTGCATTAGCATTGAAGGCGTGAAATGTAGTGGGGGACAAGACCAGTAATTGCGAATTGAGGGTGGGATGAAACAAAATATGAGCCCAGTTGCGAGTCAAAGGTGGACTTGCAACTTGGATGAAAAACAATGGACATGGCTAGTTGCGAGTCGAGGGTGCGCTTGCAATTGAGAGAACTATGATTTGAGTTGCGACTCGAGGATGCACATAAAACAGGGGCAACAACAAACTACGAGCCCAGTTGCGAGTCAATGGTCGACTTGCAACTAGGATAAAACAAACTATGGTCCAGTTGCGAGTCAAAGATGAACTTGCAACTGGGATGAAAGGCCAAACACGAGCCCAGTTGCGCGTCAAGGGTGGGCTTGCAACTGGGATAAAACAAACTATGGGCCTAGTTGCGAGTCGAGGTAGGACTTGTAACTAGGATAACAAAAACTACAAGCTCAGTTGCAACTAACGGGTGGACTTGCAACTGAGATGAAAAACATAGCACATGCCGAGTTGCGAGTCGAGGGTGGACTTGCAATTCGGACAACAACAAAAATATGGGCCCATTCGCAAGTTGAGGGTGGACTTGCAAGTAGGACAACAACAAAACTTTGATCCCAGTTGCAAGTCGAGGATGGACTTGAAATTAAGACAACTACGAAACAACGAGCCCAGTTGCAAGTCAAGGATAGACTTGCAACTGGGATGAAAAACAAAAACATGCCTAGTTGCAAGTTGAGGGTGGGCTCGCAAATCGGAGAAATATAAACCCAGTTGCGATTGGAAGATGGACTTGCAACTAGGACAACTATGAAACTAGAAGCCCACTTGCAAGTCAACTGTCGACTTGTAGTTGGGATGAAAGACAAAACACATGCCGAGTTACGAGTCAACAATGGGCTTGTAGGGGTGGACTTGCAACTGAGACTAAAGTGGTCGGGTCCCCAGTTACGTGTTGAGGGTGGAGTTACAACTGGGACAAAAAATGGGCCAGGCCAAGTTGCGTATGAACAGTGCATTCACAAAGTAGGACAAGAAAAGATCGGGCTTCTTACATATTAGGGTTAGACTTGCCAAAAAAGGTTATTGCCTGTCATTGTAGTGTTTAAAAGCAGATCCATCCTTGGGTTACCTCTGCTCCAAAGACAAAGAGGAATGAGAGAGAGATATGAGAAGAACTGATGAGCCAGCGGTCAGCTCATCTCTTCGACTTATACAAACGACTTGTCTTTTCAACTACAACACAGAAAAAACAAACCATAAAGAATGGCCCAACAAAAAAATCGCACGGTGTGACGAGCCGCAAAATGGACAATGGGCGAGTGACACCGGATGTGCGGGACTTGACAACCCCGATCAAAAAATTGCACGAAATTAATAGCGACGGGTCAAATGGACTGGAACTTAGATGAAACATCGTTGAAACTCATCTATATGATTTTTAGCAATTCGATACATGATTTACTTACAGGAACAAAAAAAATCGAAACAACAACAAAAAAACATGCATCAACGATCGTACGGTATATACACGCACAAAGGAGATGCCTGCACGCAACATATGACATATATGCATTCATAGCATCGTAGAGGGAGAAAAAATAAAAAATAAACAAAAGATAAAAGGCCTCAGAAAATGCAAAGGATGTAGCGAACGGAGACAGTTCAGAAAATAGACAAAAAAAACACAAAAGAACAGACAAAGACAGCCCACGCTGCCACACACATGGGCCAGCCCAAGCTGCCACGATGCACGCTCGTTAGGCTTCAGGCTGCGCGAGCACAGCACGCTCTAGCTCGAACGCGCGCGGACAGCCGCGAGATTAGCATATGCGTGAATTTTTGGGACAAAACAAATCTATGGGAGACTTTAAAAAGAAAAAAAATCAAGGATGAGGGAGTTAGATGTGAGATAATATCTCACATCTAGATGTGAAATAGCAAATCCGATCGCATAAATAATTGCAACCAACCACAATAGTACTTGTATGTAGCAAGCACAAATTAACTAGGCGATTGGTGGGGGCTGATAGTCGACGAGGTACGGCATGGTGTTGAGCGCGTTCTCCACGAGCGTCCCCACCATTTCCCACACCTGCTTCTCCCTCGCCCGCTCCTCGATCACGCCGCTGATATCCTCCTTCACGTCGTACCTCATGGTGCCAATGAGCTCCTCCGTCGTCGGGCCCAGCTCAACCGTGTCGAGTATGAACTCACCGTCGTTGCCCCCAAGCACGCGCACCAGGCTCGGGCCGCCGAACAGGTTGTGCTTAGAGGACAAGGCCTCCTGGTACGCGCCGGAGAGGAGCATGGCCACGTAGTAACCGCCGAGCACGGGGTCCAGCGGGTGCAGCGGCAGCGTCTCGGCCCCGCCGATGAACCTCTCGATCTTCCCGTCGCTGTCGCAGGTGAGGTCGACGAGCGTGGCCATGCGGGTCGGCCTCTCGTGCAGCCGGCTCACCGGCATCATCGGGAACAGCTGCTGGATGCCCCAGAAGTCGGGCACCAGCGAGAAGACGGACAGGTTCATGTGGTAGTTGTAGATGGTGGTCGCGTCGGCCATGACGCTCTTGGACAGCTTCTTCCCCAGCTTGTACATCTCGACGCCGTGCTTCTTGATGTCCACGGCGTGCCTCTTGATGTCCATGGTGGACATGCCCGCCGCCGCGCCACCCGTCAAATTCAATAGCGCCCTCGGCTGCTGCTTCGAGGCCAGCTCATGGATCTTGGCGTGCAGCTGCTCGGTGGTCTCGCCGTCGTCTCTTGGCTCGGGGATCGCGGAGAGCGCCTCGAGGATGATCATGGAGTGGTGCGACGCCATGGCGCGGCCGCTCTCGGTGCAGAGCACGGGGTGGGGAACGCCGTTTTCGTCGCACCTGAGCCGCACCGCCTGCACGATGCTGGACGCGTACTCCTCCAGCCCGTACGCCACCGACATGTCGGAGCTTCCCGATCGTGTCCCGTCGTAGTCGACGCCGAGCCCGCCGCCGCAGTCCAACGTGGTCATCGCCTCCGCGCCACAGTCGTTCACGAGCGCGCAGTAGATCCCGGCGGCCTCGCTGGCCGCCTTGAAGACGATGTCGGTGGACGGGATCATGGAGCCGACGTGGAAGTGCAGCAGCTTGAGCCAGTGCAGCTTGTTCAGAGCCTTGAGCTTCCGGGCCACCTCGTAGATCCTCTCGGCCAGCAGCCCGAACTTGCCGTGCTTGCCGGCCGTGGAGCCGAAATGGCCCGGTAATCTGGTGAGCAGCTTGGCACGAACACCAATGGCCGGCTCGACGCCGAGCCTGCGGCTCTGTTCGATGACGATGTCGAGCTCCTCCTCCATCTCCAGCACGATGATGGCGTTGAGGCCCATGGCGCGCGCCGCCAGGGCGAGCGCGACGTAGTCCTTGTCCTTGTATCCGTTGCACACCAGGTAGGCGCCCGGTTTGGCCTTGGTCAGGCAGCTCATGGCGATGAGCAGCTCCGGCTTGGACCCGGCCTCGAGCCCGTAGCCGTGCTCGTAGCCGAAGCGGACCATGTCCTGCACGACGGCCTTGTTCTGGTTCACCTTCACCGGGAACACGCCCTGGTAGACCGAGCTGTAGCCGGTGTGCTCGATGGCGGCCGTGAACGCGGCGTGCAGCGAGTGGAGCCGGTGCCGGAGCACGTCGGGGAAGCGGAGGATCATGGGGAACTGGAGCTTCCTCTCCTTCTTGTCGTCATGATCGGTGGTCGTCGTCGCTGCGGCCTGGTGGATGACGGAGAGAAGGTCGATCTCCTGGCCCGGGGTGGTTTGGCGGCCATGGGGTCGGACGCAGAGGTGGCCGCTCTTGTTCACGGCGAAGTAGGGGTCGCCCCAGCCGTGGATGTTGTACACTCCGCCGTAGTTCTTGGCTATGATGCAGTCCTGATCGACGAGAAAAGAGAGGGCAGGTGAATTTTGTTACTTACTTTGCCAGTGGAAGACTGCTGCGTGGTATTCGGGCTAGACCTTCCTCGGTTATATAGAGGTCTAGCTAGAGGAACGAAAATGGCGTTTTGTACCCATGCATGGAGGAGGCCTGATTAGTGAAGTCGGTGAAGTCGTGGAAGTCATGTATGCTGGACCGTAGCAACTCGGTGATGAGGACGGTGTTGGCCTCGTGGAAAAGCCTTTCACGTACGTGTCCATCTTCCCTGCCTTATATACTATATATAGTACACTGCCTTATCAGCATCTTTCAAATGGAGATCAGGACGACACTGACAGGTTTAAGTCCTAAACTTGACAGGATTGCTCGTATTTTTCTAGATTTATTTCAGTTTTTTGATGATGTTCATTCAGTGAAAAGAGACGTTTTCATCGGCTACGAGGTGTTTGTGATGACTTCTTCAAAAAATCTCAAAATATGATGTCGACTCGGTGTTTGGGAGGTGCTCATTATAAGGGCGACCGTATGTGCGTGTGTGTGATCATCTACGATTATACAGTGTTAAAAGAAAATAACACGTGGCTTGACTCTTTCCCTCGAGAAAAAACATGGAATCGATGAAGTCGAAGTCAAGGTGGACCGTAGCAACTCGGGTGATGAGGATGAGATGTTGGCTTTCACGGACGTGTCGATCTTCCCAGCATTATGTAGTACACCACATTTTCAACATCTTTCAAGTGAAAAACTCAAGTCGGTTGGAATCTACTTGTTGTCCTGGACGCGTGCGTGTATATAATAGAGATTATAGGATCGGTTAGGTGATTTGGGAGATATTCCTTGATATGCAAGATAGCTCTATACAAGACAAATATAAGGAATATCTCAACCAAATATCGCAACCATAACACGTTACAAACACAACTCACGCATGCCCCTATATATACACATTGTTTAACAGGATTAGCTTTGACAGCGAAACGTTTATGGTGACTTCGTCACCTTAATATATGCCGGTCCAGTTTCTCGGAGGTGCTCAAAAGGATATTTACGTGTTTGTGAGCTTTTGCATATGTGCTTCGCAAAAAGAAAAACTTTCAAAGAAAATTGTATCCATGTGTCGGTAGTGTGCTACCACTGATAGGCTTTTTGATTTGGCCATGTTTTTCATATTGTAACAAACAGTTGAAGCAGCAGCTAGGTAAAATAAAGCTTCCATTTTTAGAAAGGGGAAATAAAGAAAAAACCCATGAAGGGAAGTTGGGGAAATGCTAATGTGGAATTTGAAGTGCCATGAATCCAGTATTAACCAAATATCATTTCCTAAAAGAAGTATTAACCTCAATACCACCTCCGACATCTTGTATATATAGGCGCACCCTTTCCATTGTGGGCATTTTTTGGGCATGGACCGTCTCGCATGGGTCCATACAAGTGGAACACCCATACAAGTGGGTTGATTATTGAGAAGCGTCTTCAATTCAATTGCAGACTTTTTTGACACTAGTGTAGTGCCAAAAAACGTCTTACATTATGGGACGAAGGGAGTAGATCAAGATCTATGCATGTGTCTCCTTACATGATGCTGGTCGGAAAGCAGTACTTGGCGGAGCTATGTCGTAAGCTACAGGGCCAGCCCCCCAGTTTTTGTAAAATATGTGAAGGAATTTTTTTTGGAGAGAAAGATTAGGAAAAGCCGAGTTTTTTGCCCCCCCCCCCCCCAAACGTCCACATTTATGTTTGCCCCCCCAAAAGAAGTTGCCTAGCTCCGCGAGTACTCCCTTCATTAAAAAGAACATTGTAGTGTTTTCACCTAGTTGCCAAAAAAGAGTGTTTTCACCCTTTGAGATCAATGTTCAACAAAGGGCCTATTTCAGTTAAGTGAAAAAGTATCACCAGCGAACTTTTTAGACTCTTGGATGACCATCCAACGGTCACGACCTGTTCTTCAACCTACAACCGCCTGATCCATCATAGGCTGGCCCGGCGCGCTCGCGTGACCGCCTTGCCGCGCCCACTGTCCCCAACCATCCCTTTAAACATCATCGGCCAACAGAGTTTTCGGCCACCCTGCGTCCCCGACCCGCACAAGCAACCTGTTTCCTCGTCTCTGCCTGAAATGGTGCAGCTTACTACCGTTCGCAGCCCGTCGCCATCTCCTACGATGTCCTGGCTTGGCCTCGTTGTGGCCAACGCTAGTCGCTGTCGCTCGTCACGTCGTCCTCGCGATTGCCGACGCTAGTCGTTGTCGCTCCTCACGTCGTCCTCGCCTTTGGCCTCGCGTTTGACCTATCTAGAAAAATTGTTGGCTAAGAATGTGGTTCCCATCCCTCCAGTGATGTCAGGAATGGAAGTCACAATTAGAATAACTATGTGCTAATCAAATCATAGGTAAAGATGAAAAGAGAAATGAGTGATGCAAACCAAAATTTCAGGCACATGAGATTTACCGAAAACCTTAACTCAATGCTATCATGCAGATCACGTGGCACAAAATTATTACTCTTGGATTCATATTCAAAAGCAGTTTTTTTGCGGACGTGTTTGTTATTTCACTCTTAAACAAATGTTGCACATTTACCGTTAACTACTTAGAGCATATCCGATAAAACACGTAGATGCAAAAATAACTCAATTTTACATCTTCGAGGCCTAAAAACGCACCTCCAACCGGTGCTGTAGATGCATAAAAAAAAGTTTTGCTAAAGCACATCTTGATGTACCATAAGTATTAAACCCATTTAAGCTACGCGTGAAGGGCGGCCAACCAGCGATGCCAAGTGGTACAAGCTGGTTGGCCGCGGTGAGAAATTTTTGGAATTTTTTTAGATGAAGGTGTGGATTATTTTTAAAATGTATTTTTTCTTTTTAAATGGAGGTGAGGACCTTTGGTGTTTTTTAAATGGAGGGTTATGCAAAGTGGCACTCGCTGGTAGGCTGCGGTGGTAATTTTTTTTACTTTTTTAGATGAAGGTGAGGATTTTTTTTCTGAGATGTTATTTTAGACGGACGAGGACTCTATGTATTTTTTTTAAATGGAAATATGAGCACAACTTGATCTTATGCAGAGATTCGTGTGAGTATTTTTTTCTTCTTTTTATTCTTATGCGTCATTGAGTCACCTAGATGTGTGATAATTAAGGCACATCTGCCCTAGACGGACACAAGTGATGTAAAATACAACACTGGAGATGCAAATTTGCATCTCCACCCCTGGTGATGTAAAACGGCATCCGCATGCCAACCGCTCAACTGCCACTTCCCCTTCTTCTCCCACCGCGCGACCACCTTCACGCCTCCCGCCGCACACCCGTCCGCTCACCGGACCTCGCCTCACTTCGTCATCACCAGATCCGGCCTTCCTAGTCCCCAACCGCTGTCCTCCGCCTGAAAATTGGCCCCATTGGCCGCTTTTTCGCCGATGCGTCACCTCCGCCCCGTGCCACCGGATTCCCGCTGCACACCCACCACCAGGCTGCCGCCGCTTCTGCCGCCCGATTCGAGCTTCTCGCGCTGCACAGCTGCCCTTCTGCCGCCGCCGCCACCCGGTTCGAGCTCCCAACGCTGCCTGATTTGAGATTCTCGTGCCACGCCGCCGTCGCCCGATTCGAGTTACCGCCACCTCCCGAGTCGAGTTACCATCGTGACGTCGCCGCCCGATTCAAGTTACCACCGTGACGTCGTCGCCCGATTCGAGTTACCACCGCCAGCCATTCGAGCTCCCGCCACGCTCAGGCATCGTGCCGCTCCTCGTCGCTTGGCCGCCACCGCTTGATCGTAGTAGTTTTACATCTTCAAGTACATCATCTTTTGGACTATTAATTTTACATCACCAAATATACATCATCTGTTGGAATTGGGACTCTTTTAAAGATGTAAAAAGCACTTTTTAAAGATGAAAATTGTGCAACACCTAATTTTATACTCCCTCGGCCCCATAATATAAGAGCGTTTTTGACATCAATGTAGTAGTGTCAAAAACGATTTTATATTATGGGACGGAGGGAATATCTCCAAATTTATATCTTCTGTAGGAAATCCTCTTACTTTTCTTTGGTGGGGGGTTAATTTCTTACTTGTACTAGTAAGCTTGCACTCGTGCGTACACTAACACACATTATATTATTAAACATCTGTAGTTCTAAAATAATGCAATATGTGCTATTCGTGCAAATGAATGAATGAAAATGTGATCTGTATAATGTGCAAGGATTGCATCTAAGATGGTAAGTACAATGTTTTGCAAAATATTCCTGGACTAACAAGTTGAAAGATCGATGATGTCGCCTAGAGGGGGGTGAATAGGTGCTTTAAAATAATTACGGTTTAGGCTTGAACAAATGCGGAATAAACCTAGTGGTTAATTTGTCAAGCACAAAACCTACAACAATTAGGCTCACCTATGTGCACCAACAACTTATGCTAAGCAAGATAAACAACTAAGTGATAGCAAGATATATGACAAGAAATAATATGGCTATCACAAAGTGAAGTGCTTAAGTAAAGGGCTCGGGTAAGAGATAACCGAGGCACGCGGAGACAACGATGTATCCTGAAGTTCACACCCTTGCGGATGCTAATCTCCGTTTGGAGCGGTGTGGAGTGACAATGCTCCCCAGGAAGCCACTAGGGCCACCGTAATCTCCTCACGCCCTCGCACAATGCAAAATGTTGTTATTCCACTAAGGGACCCTTGAGGGCGGTCACCGAACCCGTACAAATGGCAACCCTTGGGGGCGGTCACCGAACCCGTACACTTTGGCAACCCTTGGGGGCGGTCACGGGTACCCGTCAAACTGCTCGGGGCGATCTCCACAACCTAATTGGAGACCCCGACGCTTTCCCAGAGCTTTACACCATAAGATTTCAGCTCCGAACACCACCAACCGTCTAGGGCGCCCAAGCACCCAAGAGGAACAAGCTCAAGGGTACCAAGCACCCAAGAGTAATAAGCTTATGAACATGTAACTTTCACGTATCACCATGGACAACTCAAATCGATGCACCAAATGCAATGGCAAGGGCGCACGGAGTGCCCAAGTCCTTCTCTCCCAAATCCCACCAAAGCAACTAATGCTAGGAAAGAAAATGAGAGGAAGAACAAGAAGGAGAACACCAAAAACTCCAAGATCTAGATCCAAGGGGTTTCCCTCACATAGAAGAGAAAGTGATTGGTGGAAATGTGGATCTAGATATCCTCTCTCTTTTCCCCCCAAAACTAGCAAGAATCCATGGAGGGATTGAGAGATAGCAAGCTCGAAGAAGGTCAACAGTGGGGGAAGAACACAAGCTCAAAGGATAAGGTTCATTGGGGAAGAAGACCCCCTTTTATAGGTGGGGAAAAATCCAACCGTTATGCTCACAGCCCGCACAGAGCGGTACTACCGCTCGTTGGATAGCGATACTACCGCTAAGGGTAGCGGTACTATTGCTTGCGAGCGGTACTAAAAAAATACATCCGTGCCTACCACCGCTGGACTCCCGGAGCGGAAGTAGCCATGGAAGTAGTCGCGGTTGTACCGCTCCAAGCGGTAGTACTGCTCCCAAGAGAGGTAGTAAAAAATTACATCCCCTCCAAGCGGTAGTACCGCTCCCGTGAGTGTTATTACCGCTGCGGCCTTTTTAAGGACACAAAAACTGACACAACTTCTGCAAACGGACTCTGAATTCAACGAAACCAAGTTTGTTGGAAAGCTAGCGACAAGGGATAACACAATATTGATAGAAATAACAATAAGAAGGAAATTAGAAAAGGCCCATAATAAAATGGTGAGAACCCTTCCTTGAATAAGACCGGTAAAACCTCCAACACCGAAAACGCAATAGAAGAAGCATGAGAACTCTTTTTTCGATGAGCTCGAGCTTGTCAAGAAGATGACCATAAGTTCCAAATCTCACAATGAGAAAACCAAACAAGAACCAAGAAAGATGATGCAAGCATGCAATGTTTTGAGCTCTCTACGAACGATACTGTCAACCTACTCACTTGAGAGCTCCCCTTGATAGTACGGCAATCGATCCTATAAATCGGTCTCCAAACTACAACCATGAGACCGGTAAAATAGAGAACCTATCAAGGCCAAACCTTTGCCTTGCACAAAGTCCACTTGAGCTAGATGTAGACGATCATAACTTCCTCAAGTTGGACCACCTTTCTTGATTGTGTTGGCTCGATGAATACTAGTAGATTGCTCCCACATACTCCACTATGGGTGAGCCACTCTTCGGCACATCTTCACAAGTCCATTGTCACCACAATGGACGGCAATCTTCAAGCACTTGATCTCTTTGTGATGCATCACTTGAACGTGCACACTACAACCTAACCCCACAAACAACTCTCACGAAGACCATGGGTTAGTACACAAATCATAATTGACAATTCTTACCAATGCTTACCAAAGGTTTTGGATCCCAAATAGGCAAATTTTCTCGTGGGTGGGCAATATTCCCGGTAACCACGGTTACCGAGAAATTCCAAACAAAATTTGGACAAAATTTACAATTGAATTTTGAATTCAAACAATTTTAAATTAGATATAATAATATCTTGAACTAATGCCATTCACAAAAGAAGTAGTAGCTCAGTGATTCCTCAACTACATGCGCCCTTGGCTCTGTTGAGGTCGCGAGTTCGATAATTTTGGTCGTCATTTTTTCACTTTTTTTACTGCCTATTCTGAAAAATAACAAAAAGAACAAAAAAAAAAGTGCAGAAGGAGGACTCGAACCAGCCACCTCTAAAGGCGCACAATAGATGGTTACCACTACGCCAGAGTAAGGGAGTTGTTCCAAATGAGAAACAAAGCTAATTTATTAGACCTTGAGCGTTCAAATTCAAATTATTCAAAAATTTCGGTATTTTTTGCTCGGGATAGGTATTTCTCGTGGGGCGGCGAGAAACACGGTAACCGCCCGGTATCCGTTTTTCTTGGGCGGTACCCAAAACCATGCTTACCATACCATGGGATCACTTGATCCCTCTCGGTACATCTTCTACGCTTTGTGTGTTGATCAACTTGATTCACTCTTTGACTTAGTCTTGATCAGCCTCTCACATGAACAATCTTTAGGTAATTCCTTGAATAGCACCTTGGTCATCACAAAGTCTCCTTGAAACCAACAAATAGACTCCAAGAAAAGCCTATGGACAAATCCTTCAAATATAACTCAAGGCAACCATTAGTCCATAGAGATTGTCATTAATTACCAAAACCAAACATGGGGGCACCGCATGTTCTTTCACAAGTTAATTATTTCAAGTGCATGATTTCACCATTTACACAAAACGAAGTGATGATTTGGATAGTTTACACAAAATGTACCAAAAAACATTCCCACAACAACGTGTGGGGATTCATCTAGTTTAACTAAAATCAACAACCATTTATTTAAATCAAAAAGGTGCTTCGCCTCTGCACTTGAAAACCTTCATAGCATATGAGATTTAGATAGACACACAAAATTTGTGTGCTCATGTCCTTGCATGTTGGAAACAAGCATCGACAACATTTACACTCTTGTAGAGGGAATAGTGTTTGGGCAATCTGAAGGAAATATGCCCTAGAGGCAATAATAAAGTTATTATTTATTTCCTCATATCATGATAAATGTTTATTATTCATGCTAGAATTGTATTAACCGGAAACATAATACATGTGTGAATACATAGACAAAACTATGGTCACTAGTATGCCTCTACTTGACTAGCTCATTAATCAAAGATGGTCATGTTTCCTGACCATAGACATGTGTTGTCATTTGATTAGTGGGATCACATCATTAGAAGAATGATGTGATTGACATGACCCATTCTGTTAGCCTAGCACTTGATCATTTAGTATACTGCTATTGCTTTCTTCATGACTTATACAAAGTTCCTGCAACTATGAGATTGTGCAACTCCCGTTTACGGAAGAACACTTTGTGTGCTACCAAACGTCACAACGAATCGGGTGATTATAAAGGTGCTCTCTGGTGTTTCCAAGGTACATGTTGAGTTGGCATAATTCGAGATTAGGATTTGTCACTCCGATTGTCGGAGAGGTATCTCTGGGCCCTCTCGGTAATACTCATCACCTAAGCTTGCAAGCATGTAACTAATGAGTTAGTTATGAGATGACGTATTCTGAGCGAGTAAAGAGACTTGCGTAACGAGATTGAACTAGGTATTGGATACCGACGATCAAATCTCGGGCAAGTAACATACCGATGACAAAGGAACAAAGTATGTTGTTATGTGGTTTGACCGATAAAGATCTTACGTAGAACATGTAGGAACCAATATGGGCATCCGGGTCCGCTATTGGTTATTGACCGAGACGTGTCTCGGTCATGTCTACATTGTTCTCGAACCGTAGGGTCCGCACACTTAAAGTTTCGATGATGGTTATATTATGAGTTTATGTATTTTGATGTACGAAGTTTGTTGAGTCCGGATGTGATCACGGACATGACGAGGAGTCTCAAAATGGTCGAGACATAAAGATTGATATATTGGATGACTATATTCGGACACCGGAAAGGTTAGGAAGTTTTCGGAGAAAACCGAGTCTTTGGGGGGTTACAGAACCCCCGGGAGAGTTAATGGGCCACATGGGCCTAGGTGGGAAGAGAGAGGCGGCCGGGGTGCGCGCGCCTCTCCCTCCAGTCCGAATTGGACTAGGAGGGGGGCGGCGCACCCCCTTTCCTTTCCCCCCTCTCCTCCTTCCTTCCCCTCCTAGTAGGAGTAGGAAAGGGGGAATCCTACTCCTACTAGGAGGAGGATTCCTCCTCCCTTGGCGCGCCCCAAGGGGGCCGGCCGGCCTCCCCCTCCCTCCTTTATATACGGGGGTAGGGGGGCACCCTATTCACACAAGTTGATCATTGATCGTTCCTTAGCCGTGTGCGGTGCCCCCCTTCACGATATTACACCTCGGTCATATTGTAGCGGTGCTTAGGCGAAGCCCTGCGACAGAGAACATCAAGATCGTCCACCACGCCGTCGTCTTGTGGAACTCCCCGCGCCTCTGCTGGATCGGAGATCGGGGTACGCCATCGAGCTGTCGTGTGTCAAGAACTCGGAGGTGCCGGAGTAACGGTGCTTGGATCGGTTGAACCGGAGGACGTACGACTACTTCCTCTACGTTGCGTCAATGCTTCCGCTTCAGCCTACGAGGGTACGTAGACAACACTCTCCCCTCGTTGCTATATCATCACCATGATCTTGTGTGTGCATAGATTTTTTTTTGAAATTACTACGTTCCCCAACAGTGGTATCAGAGCCTAGGTTTTATGCGTTGATGTTATATGCACAAGTAGAACACAAGTGAGTTGTGGACAATATAAGTCATACTGCCTACCAGCATGTCATACTTTGGTTCAGTGGTATTGTGAGATGAAGCGGCCCGGACCGACATCACGCGTACGCTTACGCGAGACTAGTTTCACCGTTACGAGCACTCGTGCTTAAAGGTGGCTGGCGGGTGTCTGTCTCTCTCACTTTAGTTGAACCGAGTGTGACTATGCCCGGTCCTTGTGAAGGTTAAAACGGAGTCTATTTGACAAACTATCGTTGTGGTTTTGATGCGTAGGTAAGAACGGTTCTTGCTAAAGCCCATAGCAGCCACGTAAAATTTGCAACAACAAAGTAGAGGACGTCTAACTTGTTTTTGCAGGGCATGTTGTTATGTGATATGGTCAAGACGTGATGCTATATTTTATTGTATGAGATGATCATGTTTTGTAACTGAAGTTATCGGCAATCGGCAGGAGCCATATGGTTGTCGCTTTATTGTATGAAATGCAAACGCATACGTAATTGCTTTACTTTATCACTAAGCGGTAGCGATAGTCGAGAAGCAATAGATGGCGAACGACAACGATGCTACGATGGAGGTCAAGGTGTCGCGCCGGTGGCGATGGTGATCACGACGGTGCTTGGAGATGGAGATCACAAGCACAAGTTGATGATGGCCATATCATATCACTTATATTGATTGCATGTGATGTTTATCCTTTATGCATCTTATCTTGCTTTGATTGATGGTAGCATTTTAAGATGATCTCTCACTAAAATTATCAAGAAATGTTCTCCACGAGTATGCACCGTTGCCAAAGTTAAATCGTGCGAGACACCACGTGATGATCGGGTGTGATAAGCTCTACATCCATCTACAACGGGTGCAAGCCAGTTTTGCACACGCGGAATACTCAGGTTAAACTTGACGAGCCTAGCATATGCAGATATGGCCTCGGAACACAGAGACCGAAAGGTCGAGTGTGAATCATATAGTAGATATGATCAACATAATGATGTTCACCATTGAAAACTACTCCATCTCACATGATGATCGGTTATGGTTTAGTTGATTTGGATCACGTGATCACTTAGATGACTAGAGAGATGTCTATCTAAGTGGGAGTTCTTAAGTAATATGATTAATTGAACTTAAATTTATCATGAACTTAGTACCTGATAGTATCTTGCTTGTCTATGTTTGTTTGTAGATAGATGGCTCGTCTTTGTTGTTCCGTTGAATTTTAATGCGTTCCTTGAGAAAGCAAAGTTGAAAGATGATGGTAGCAATTACACGGACTGGGTCCGTAACTCGAGGATTATCCTCATTGCTGCACGTAAGAGTTACGTCCCGGAAGCACCGCTGGGTGCGAACTGCTTCTTGCCGATGCTGGCCGACGACGTTAAGAACGTCTGGCGAGCAAAGTCGATGACTACTCTATAGTTCGATGTGCCATGCTTTACGGCTTAGAACCGGGTCTTCAACGACGTTTTGAGCGTCATGGAGCATATGAGATGTTCCAAGAGTTGAAGTTAATATTTCAAGCAAATGCCCGGATTGAGAGATATGAAGTCTCCAATAAGTTCTATAGCTGCAAGATGGAGGAGAATAGTTACATCGGTGAACATATACTCGTAATGTCTGGTATAACAATCACTTGATTCAACCGGGAGTTAATCTTCACGATGATAGTGTCATTGACAGAATTTTTCAATCACGCCACCAAGCTACAAGAACTTTGTGATGAACTATAATATGCAAGGGATGAACAAGACTATTCCCGAGCTCTTCGTGATGCCGAAAGCATGGAGGTAGAAATCAAGAAGGATCATCAAGTGTTGATGGTCAACAAGACCACTAGTTTCAAGAAAAGGGCAAAGGGAAGAAGAAGGGAACTTCAAAAGAACGGCAAGAAAGTTGCTGCTCAAGAGAAGAAACCCAAGTCGGACCTAAGCCAAATCGAGTGCTTCTCTTGCAAGCGCATCGACATTTGAAGCGGAACTGCCCCAAGTATTTGGCGGATAAGAAGGATGGCAAAGTAAACAAAGGTATATGTGATATACATGTTATTGATGTGTACCTAACTAGAGCTCGTAGTAGCACTGGTATTTGATCTTGGTTACATTGCTAATATTTGCAACTCAAAGCAGGGGACTACGGAATAAGCGAGCACCGCCAAGGACGAGGTGACGATGCGGCGTGGGAAACGGTTCCAAAGTCGATGTGATCGCCGTCGGCACGCTACCTCTACATCTACCATCGGGATTAGTTTTAGACCTAAATAATTGTTATTTGGTGCTGCGTTGAGCATGAACATTATATCTGGATCTTGTTTGATGCGAGACGGTTATTCATTTAAATCGAGAGAATAATGGTTGTTCTATTTATATGAGTAATATCTTTTATGGTCATGCACCCTTGAAGAGTGGTCTATTTTATTGAATCTCGATAGTAGTGATACATATATTCATAATGTTGAAGCCAAAAGATGCAGAGTTGATAATGATAGTGCAACTTATTTGTGGCACTTGCCGTTTAGGTCATATCGGTGTAAAACGCATGAAGAAACTCCATACTGATGGACTTCTGGAATCACTTGATTATGAATCACTTGGTACTTGTGAACCGTGCCTTATGGGCAAGATGACTAAAACACCGTTCTCCGGTACTATGGAGAGAGCAACAGATTTGTTGGAAATCATACATACAGATGTATGTGGTCCGATGAATGTTGAGGCTCGTGGTGGATATCGTTATTTTCTCACCTTCACAGATGATTTAAGCAGATATGGGTATATCTACTTAATGAAGCACAAGTCTGAAACATTTGAAAAGTTCAAAGAATTTCAGAGTGAAGTGGAAAATCATCGTAACAAGAAAATAAAATTTCTGCGATCGATCATGGAGGAGAATATTTGAGTTCGAGTTTGGTTTACATTTGAAACAATGCGGAATAGTTTCGCAACTCACGCCACAGAACACCACAACGAAATGGTGTGTCGAGCGTCAGTCGTACTTTACTTGATATGGTGCAATCTATGATGTCTCTTACCGATTTACGCGCTATCATTTTGGGGTTATGCTTTAGAGACGGCCGCATTCACGTTAAATAGGGAACCATCAAAATCCATTGAGACGACGCCTTATGAACTGTGGTTTGGCAAGAAACCAAAGTTGTCGTTTCTTAAAGTTTGGGGCTGCGATGCTTATGTGAAGAAACTTCAACCAGATAAGCTCGAACCCAAATCGGAGAAATGTGTCTTCATAGGATACCCAAAAGAGACTGTTGGGTACACCTCTATCACAGATCCGAAGGCAAAACATTCGTTGCTAAGAATGGATCCTTTCTAGAGAAGGAGTATCTCTCGAAAGAAGTAAGTGGGAGGAAAGTAGAACTTGATGAGATAACTGTATCTACTCCCTTGTTGGAAGGTAGTTCATCACGAGAATCGGTTCCGTGACAACTACACCAATTAGTGAGGAAGCTCATGATATTGATCATGAAACTTCAGATCAAGTTTCTCTTGAACCTCGTGAGGTCTACGAGTAAGATCCGCACTGAGTGGTACAAGTAATCCTATTCGGAAGTCATGTTACTTGACCATGATGAACCTACGAACTATGAGGAAGCGATGATGAGCCCAGATTCATAAAATGGCTAGAGGCCATGAAATCGAGATAGGATCCATGTATGAAAACAAAGTGTGGACTTTGGTTGACTTGCCGATGATCGGCAAGCCATTGAGAATAAATGGATCTTTAAGAAGAAGACCGACGCGATGGTAATGTTATCGTCTATAAAGCTCGACTTGTTGCGAAAAGTTTTCGACAAGTTCAAGGGGTTGACTACGATGAGACTTTCTCACCCGTAGCGATGCTTAAGTCTGTCCGAATCATGTTGGCCATTCCTGCATTTCATGATTATGAAATTTGGCAAATGGATGTCAAGACTGCATTCTTGAATAGATTTCTAGAAGAAGAGTTGTATATGATGCAGCCAGAAGGTTTTGTTGATCCAAAAGGTGCTGACAAAGTGTGCAAGCTCCAGCGTTCCATTTATGGACGGGTGCAAGCATCTCGGAGTTGGAATAAACGTTTTGATAGTCTAATCAAGGCATATGGTTTTATCTGCACTTTTGGAGAAGCTTTGTATTTACAAGAAAGTGAGTGGGAGCTCTATAGCATTTCTAGTTTTATATGTTGATGACATATTATTAATTGGAAATGATATAGAATTTCTGGATAGCATAAAGGGATACTTGAATAAAAGTTTTTCGATGAAAGACCTCGGTGAAGCTGCTTACATATTAGGCATCAAGATCTATAGAGATAGATCAAGACGCTTAATAGGACTTTCACAAAGCACATACCTTGACAAAATATTGAAAAAGTTCAATATGGATCGTGCAAAGAAAGGTTCTTGCACTGTGCTACAAGGTGTGAAGTTGAGTCAAACTCAATGCCCGACCACAAGCAGAAGATAGAGAGAAAATGAAAAATGTTCCCTATGCTTCAGCCATAGGCTCTATCATGTATGCAATGCTGTGTACCAGACCTGACGTATGCTTAGCAATAAGCTTAGCAGGAAGGTACCAAAGTAATCCAGGAGTGGATCACTGGACAGCGGTCAAGAACATCTGAAATACGAAAAGGACTAAGGATATGTTTCTCGTATATGGAGGTGACAAAGAGCTAGTCGTAAATGGTTACGTCGATGCAAGCTTTGACACCGATCCGGACGATTCTAAATCGCAAACCGGATCGTGTTTATATTAAGCGGTGGAGCTGTAAGTTGGTGCAGTTCTAAACAAAGCGTCGTGGCGGGATCTACATGTGAAGCGGAGTACATAGCTGCTTCAAGCAGCAAATGAAGGAGTCGGATGAAGGAGTTCATTTCCGATCTAGGTGTCATACCTAGTGCATCGGGACCAATGAAGATCTTCGTGACAATCTTGGTGCAATTGCCTTGGCAAAGGAATCCAGATTTCACAAGAGGACCAAGCACATCAAGAGACGCTTCAATTCCATTCGAGACCAAGTCCAAGTGGGAGACATAGAGATTTGCAAGATACATACGGATCTGAATGTTGCGCACCCGTTGACTAAGCCTCTCTCACGAGCAAAACATGATCAGCACCAAGACTCCATGGGTGTAAGAATCATTACTATGTAATCTAGATTATTGACTCTAGTGCAAGTGGGAGATCAAGGAAATATGCCCTAGAGGCAATAATAAAGTTATTATTTATTTCCTCATATCATGATAAATGTTTATTATTCATGCTAGAATTGTATTAACCGGAAACATAATACATGTGTGAATACATAGACAAAACTATGGTCACTAGTATGCCTCTACTTGACTAGCTCATTAATCAAAGATGGTCATGTTTCCGACCATAGACATGTGTTGTCATTTGATTAGTGGGATCACATCATTAGAAGAATGATGTGATTGACATGACCCATTCTGTTAGCCTAGCACTTGATCGTTTAGTATACTGTTATTGCTTTCTTCATGACTTATACAAAGTTCCTGCAACTATGAGATTGTGCAACTCCTGTTTACGGAAGAACACTTTGTGTGCTACCAAACGTCTACAACGTATCGGGTGATTATAAAGGTGCTCTCTGGTGTTTCCAAGGTACATGTTGAGTTGGCATAATTCGAGATTAGAATTTGTCACTCCGATTGTCGGAGAGGTATCTCTGGGCCCTCTCGGTAATACTCATCACCTAAGCTTGCAAGCATGTAACTAATGAGTTAGTTATGAGATGACGTATTCATGAGCGAGTAAAGAGACTTGCGTAACGAGATTGAACTAGGTATTGGATACCGACGATCAAATCTCGGGCAAGTAACATACCGATGACAAAGGGAACAAAGTATGTTGTTATGCGGTTTGACCAATAAAGATCTTCGTAGAACATGTAGGAACCAATATGGGCATCCAGGTCCCGCTATTGGTTATTGACCGGAGACGTGTCTCGGTCATGTCTACATTGTTCTCGAACCGTAGGGTCCGCACGCTTAAGGTTTCGATGACAGTTATATTATGAGTTTATGTATTTTGATGTACCGAAGTTTGTTCGGAGTCCCGGATGTGATCACGGACATGACGAGGAGTCTCGAAATGGTCGAGACATAAAGATTGATATATTAGATGACTATATTCGGACACCGGAAAGGTTCCGGAAGTTTTCGGAGAAAACCGGAGTGCCGGGGGGGTTACCGGAACCCCCCGGGAGAGTTAATGGGCCACATGGGCCTAGGTGGGAAGAGAGAGGGGCGGCCAGGGTGGGCCGCGCGCCCCCTCTCCCTCCAGTCCGAATTGGACTAGGAGGGGGGGGCGCCCCCCTTTCCTTTCCCCCCTCTCCTCCTTCCTTCCCCCTCCTAGTCGGAGTAGGAAAGGGGGAATCCTACTCCTACTAGGAGGAGGATTCCTCCTCCCTTGGCGCGCCCCAAGGGGGCCGGCCGGCCTCCCCCTCCCTCCTTTATATACGGGGGTAGGGGGCACCCTATTCACACAAGTTGATCATTGATCGTTCCTTAGCCGTGTGCGGTGCCCCCCTCCACGATATTACACCTCGGTCATATTGTAGCGGTGCTTAGGCGAAGCTCTGCGACAGGAGAATATCAAGATCGTCACCACCGTCGTGCTGACGGAACTCCCCCCGCGCCTCTGCTGGATCGGAGATCGGGGGTACGTCATCGAGCTGTACGTGTGTCAAGAACTCGGAGGTGCCGGAGTAACGGTGCTTGGATCGGTTGAACCGGAGGACGTACGACTACTTCCTCTACGTTGCGTCAACGCTTCCGCTTCGGTCTACGAGGGTACGTAGACAACACTCTCCCCTCATTGCTATATCATCACCATGATCTTGTGTGTGCGTAGGAAATTTTTTGAAATTACTACGTTCCCCAACACAATTAACAACCTGTCACATGATCTCCTCTACTTTGGATCCAAAAAGAAAAGGAAGATTGGATGGAACTGAAACTCACAAATAGGCAGCCATGCTTTCAATCTGCTGGCTAGAATTTGACAAATGCACTTGTAAAGAGTACTCTATCAATTATCTCTCATCTTCTCAAGATTAAGCACTTTAGCTGAGGCGAAGAAACGAAGCAAGATGATGCCATTTTTGAGCATGCTCTTGGTTGTCACCAATGAACCTACAACATCCATCACACGCATTATAAAGATGATGACACACAAACACATGCACAAGTATTATGGTGAAACCTGACCAACTTTGAAAGCATGATCCTCCGTCCCCACTTTATACTGATTCTCACCTTTTAACCATTCTTTTAATACACAGTGAGACAAAACTTACATGTGTTTGAGAAAAATAACACTTTTAAATGTGACCATCCACATTGTCATCTTTGGTTAGAACTTAATTAAGGTCCTTTGAGTATCAGGTCCAGCTTGCCAACATAAAAAGCTATCTTAAAAATCTCCAAAAGCTGTCCAAAAGAAAAAGGAATGATCTCACAAAACAAATGAAAGAATGGTGTTAATTTTTGAGAAGGATACATGCATCTATATATATGTGCATCTTATCGGTGCCAATTTGAAAAACTGATTTACAGAAGTACCTTTCACGTGTACAAAACGCTGAAGAATTTGAACATGAACAGCCTGATACAGTACAGTAAGAAAAGCGAGCACTAACAATTCACAAAAGTATACTTTCCTATACACACTCTGTTGCGGGTTAATAAAAACGGAATATACTCAGCTGTGGGATCGGTCTTCAAATTACCTTCAATTGGTTACAACCTAAAGAAGCTAGAACAATTAATCTAGTACTACTATTGCGTAAAAAATTTAACCACCACAAGCTAGAATAACCCATCTAGCTTAAGATACCTACACAACTCATAATTTCATACGCTCATAGTAATCATCCATATCCAGTAATTCTTCCTTTGCGTACCTGCATTATTACCACTGAAGTAAACTGTAGCTAATAGTTAGAAAGTTAGACCAAATTAGGAATCACCATTTCAAAGTATAATCGATTATTGGCACTGGAACATTCTTCAGGCAGAACTTAAAGAAGCACCACCATGGAAATGTCTAATAGCAAGGAATATTTCCATTCTTGGTCAGTGAATCACATACGGATGGCATCAAACCAATTGAAAAGTGTAAATAGGTAATACCTAAAGCATTCTTTTATTTACCAGCACCAATGCTTCTTCAAAGCGCCTGCTGACTGTTGTCCCTCAAATATAAAATTATTGGTTTGCTGCCTGTTGGAGCAGCAGTTTCTGCAAAATCGACAGCACCAGATGCAAACACTCCATTGGCCTTTAAATCCAAAATGAAAAAAAATAGTGAATTCAATCCAGCCAAGCAAGGTAGGACAAGCCAAGGCGTATAAGGTTCACGGCAAGCTGTGCGCCCGGAATCCATCCAGCTGCCTGAGTGCTTGCTTATGTAGCCGGCCAGAAGGCTCAGACCAATGTCTACGCGGTAAAATCAATCAGCAGCTCGGGAAGATCCAAGCCAAGTGCCTCAAATCCAACATACCCAGGCGGACGCTGCTTCGGTGCCGTAACTGCACCTGCAGTTGGGTCACTGACACCCACATGTCAGTGACCCAACTGCAGGTGCAATTACGGCACTGAAGCTCAGTCCCATGGTTGCCCACGTGATGTCGTCCTTGAAGGAAATTTTCCTTTCAACACCTCGCGTAGGCGAGCATCGGCGGGGGGAGACCAGGCGCAACACCTGTGGCGACGATGTGGGTGTGCACAGTGGCGACCTCGACAGTGTCGGCGGAGTCCCTGAGGAGGGAGATGTAGACGTCCTCGTCGGCCGCGACGCCGAGCAAGTCCAGTAGGTAGCAGCTCTAGATCAAAAGTAGAATTTAGGATTTGTAATGAAGACGCAATGCATCGGGTCTGTGACAACATACCAAATTTTCCTCTCCTCT
Organism: Aegilops speltoides; assembly: GCA_021437245.1. Taxonomy (NCBI): domain Eukaryota; kingdom Viridiplantae; phylum Streptophyta; class Magnoliopsida; order Poales; family Poaceae; genus Aegilops; species Aegilops speltoides. Next base: position 30,077,957 of record CM038142.1, read on the forward strand.
AATCCGGCGACTTGCGAGGTCTCGTTCTGGGGTAGGGATAGGGAAGATGATAAGAGAGTATGGGAGGTGCTGCCGGCGCACTCGTCAGTTCTGTGGCGGCTTCGGTGGCGGAGGAGGATCAGGCGGCGGCTTGGGTCGGGCCTTGCATTTAGCGAGCGAGGGCCTTCTTCATGTCACCTTTTTGAACCGATGAATAGTCTACGAGTGCCTAGTTTCTCTCCGATGAACATTATATGGATTGTACTGTAGACTATCTTAGATAACCGATTCTATTTTAGTACTACAAAGTAGCACCTCACCAATGAGTAGGGCATTTTGGATCTCAACCTCCATGGATGACGAATTTTTGAAAATTTAAAAGCTAAAAAAACGGAAAAAATTGGACAAATAAACAAGGATGTAAGATGTATGTGTTTGAATTTTAGGATGAAAATATGTTGAAATGCGACCTTTACAAAAAAAGACAAATTCATTGTCTAAGAGAATGAATAGTATCATGTGTTAAAAAAAACTGACTTGTTTTTCTGTTGCATAGCTCTCATTTCAACGTTATTCGTACTGAAAATTTACACACTTGTGCATTATACCTTCATGTATACTTGTATTTTTTTTCCGAATCTTTTGAAATGTAAAAATATGAATTTTCATGAATTTTGAATTTTGCATTTGGATGCCTCCATGGAGCTCGGCCTCGAAAAGCAATTTCCGCTCACCAATATACTATTAAGCTCACTGTAACATGTTAGGCCCATTTGACTAAGAAAAAAGGTAAAGAAATATTTTGATCTTTTGTTGGCAATCTCCATGTAAATAGAATATATCTAGATTTTTCTATTTATGTATACCCAATTATAAACTAGAAAACAATAATTGAGATATTTCATATACCATACACTACAGAGATTTCTACCAAGATATCTAAGTATATATACACAAATATATATGGTATTAATGCAAGTGTCATGAATTAATCCGAGAAACATGTGATTTTTTCGCAAATAAGAGTCTTTGTTTAAAATATTTTTTTGAGAGATAAAACACACTAGAAATACTAATGTACCTATGAGATTTAACACCATATATTATCTATTAGTGAAATTTTTTTGAATGAGTATTAGAAACTTATAAATTTTTAGTATAAATAATTATATTTATTTTGATTCACTTGAAAACTCTACTGCACCCAACCCTATAGTATCGAGAGCCCTCGAGGCCACGACCGCACGCGGTAGACGCGCTGTCTTGGTGATTCACTCTCGACATATATCTGCTTGTGATTGCCCATGATTTCATTGCACAACCACTTCGCTCAACTTCCCTTCCCCATAGAAATTCTATCATCCACTTCTCGTCATCCACCTCATGAGGAGCCTCGTGGCCCTCCTCCTCCTTACGCAACTGCTTGGTGTGTGCTATGCACAGGAGCACAAGAACTATGTGGTGCATGTCGAGCTCACGCAAGAAGGTAGCACTGACCCGGTCGAGGTCTGACGCTCGTTGCTGCTAGAGGCCACGCCAAACTTAGGGAACATAAATCGTACATTTGTCTCGCCCATGTGATCTTTCAACTTAATCAAACACCAAAGAGGTAGTAGAGGTAGTGGAGATGCTCCAGTGACAACGTTCGATGCTGTGACTTGAACAAGTCGGGGTGCAGATAAGTTCCGTGATGAAGGATTGAGTGCATAGCTCCTGATGATGGCTAGGGGGGTGGTCGTCGGGGTGGGAACAACAGGGGCAGGGGGCTAGGCGGGGGGTGGATTCTTCACCACCCGAATGCGTGCAGCGGGGGTAGGGGGATGGGTGGGGGGGAATGGGGGTTGGGGATGTCTTTGGCACCCGAACCCAAACGCCAGACGAGGAGGTTCTGCTGAAGGGAGAATTGTGTGCTAAAGTGGAGGAGACGGCGGCGGCGGCGAAGGAGGATGATCTGGCTGCCACGGTGGAGGAGAGTCTGGATGCCGCGGCGGAATGCCGGGCTGAGGATCATATAATAGAACGTACATACCCCATAATTTATAGACCTACATCATATGCTGGTGGCTTAGTGTGTATTGATGGCTCGAGAATTTGCGATGTTTTTCGAGTGATTCTTATTTGGTTTTCACCGAAACTTTGTTACTTCTCGATTATTTGTAACGGTAATCCTTCAAAAGAGAAGAAAAATCCAGTTTTCCGTTGTTTGGCAGGAAATAGCATATATGAAAGGAAACCAAGAAGAAATACTGCAAACAAGTCAAATCGAGCAACTTCCATGTGGAGAGCCAAGTCACTAGGTGCACCGGAGCAAAAGACGGCCTTCCATATGGTCGCAAGCGCTCGTATGCGTGGTCGTATGAGGTGCCAACGGCCCCATGATGCCTATACAAGACACTTTCATGAAGGGGCCTAGGGGGGGAGAGAACCCTAGTCGCCGCCACCACGTCCAGAACAGGAGAAGTGGGGATATGAAGAACCTTGGGATATCTTCTTAGTTTTGGTCCTTTCATCTCCATCAACATCTCATCCTTCACTATTGTAAGAGGAATTCCTAGTTGTGAGAAAAGTTGTAATTCTATTTAATCTCATCTGGAGATCAAGACTATTTGAATTATCCATTTCATCTTATTGGGGATCTTCACGGTATTATCGATATGGTTTTCATGGGTTCTATCTCTGGTGTGATTGGTTTCTCTCTTACGATGTGTGAGTAACTCCCCATAGGCGTGGGAGATGTAGGTCAGTGGTAAGATTCATTTGTGCCTAATCTATATATCATCATTTTTAATTGTAGTAGTGTGATATGTGTAGTATCGTTGTTATACTGTGGTAAACTCTATGCGTGTTGTTCAATTTAAGAGCTCGTGCAACATGATCTTAAGACCTGCACAGGTAACACGTATTGTTTAGGGAATCTGTGACCTTCACAAGTTAACAAATATGTAATACTCATACTTATTGCAGTACAATGTCAATATTTTAATTATATAGCTAGACTTTTATAATATTCAATACGATATTCTGCAATGTCTTCTACGATTTTAGTGCCTTTTCTGTTCTAGCCCCCATCTTCAATTTTGGGCATCGTCCCTGATCATTAAACTGTGGCACGTCAGAGCTAAAATTGTACGTCCACTACCGATTTAGATATTAAAGCATCTCCAGCCGTTGTGCCCCCCAGGAGACGTTTTTTCGGCCTCTTGGGAGGCCCCGGCGAAAGACTTGCTTTGAGGGTGAGTTTTTCTCCAGTTGTCGTCCCCTCACGCGGACACCTGCCCAGACCGCGCGCGCCGCCCAGGCCACGTCCGTGCCGCTCCGGCCACGCCCACGCTGCTACTGTCTCGCCAAGAGCAGCCGCTCCGCCGGCCGAGCCACCGTCGCGCCTCGGCCGGCCCCGCCGCTGCGTGTCGCGCCCGCTTCATCGCTCCGTCGTGCCCGGCCCCGAGCCGCCGGGGAGGCGAGGACGCGCGACAACGCGGTGTGCGCCGCGTCGAACGCAAGGGCCACCGCCCTCTCGGACGTGGACGTCTTGAGAGCGTCAGCACAGTGGCCGAGCTCGGTGTGCGCAGCCTCGAGCTCGGGGAGGAGGGTGCACGCCTACAGTAGCGTGGTGGGGACGTCGCGTGCCGCGGCCCTCCACGCGTTGCCGTGCTCCCTCGGCCCCTTGGCGTCGGGCGCGCCCGCGGCTGCTCTGGCGGGCGACGGAGTCAACGCTCGAGGCAACACGGTGCGTGGCGAGCAGTCGCGCCGCATGCGTAGTCGGCCTCCGCCGAGAGCGCTTTCGGCACCGCCGCGATGGCGGCGAGGACCATCCGGTCGACGTGGTGTGTAGGAGGTCGCCTCAAGCAAGAAGGCGGTGCGCTGCTCCGAGGTGGCCGTGGGAAGATGCCACGTCGTCGTAGGCCGCACCGGCACTCGCCCTTGCCTGGCGCGCCCTCGGTCGGAGTTGCTGCTCCAACGCGTCGTCGCTCCACACTAGCAGCTCCACGGTCCCCACCGAAGACAGCAGGAGCCCGAGAATCTTGTCGACCTTGGCTAGCTTCTCCTCGCAGTCTCCGATCAGGGAGACTGCGTGATCGACTTCGGCGCCCCGGGGAGGCAAAGGGAGGCCGAGGTTGAGGGCCACGGCGGCGATGAGAGCGAAGGCGTCGCGGGTGCGCTGCCAGAACAACGGCTTCCATGGCACGGCGGACGCCATCGCCCGGTCTTTCTCTCTCTCTCTCTATTTTCCTCTCTCGCGGCTTCGTGCGGAGAGAGAGAGGAGATTCTTTTTTGCGGTGGGCCTAACAGAAAAAGGAGAGAGAGAGGATAGAGAGGCTGACTGGTGGGGTATCTCCATGCACATAATAGCGTTGAGCGTCCCAAGTGACCCCCGGGGGGCTGGGTTTGCCCTGGGACCGCCGGGGCTAGTTTTGCCCAAATCCGGCGAAAAACAACGCCATGGGGGTGTAACTGAGAGCTTTTTTAACCGCCGGTGCCTAAAAAGTGGCTTGGGGGAAGGGGGGCGTCTTGGGGGCCCTAGTGGAGATGCTCTTACTCCCTCCGTTTCTAAATATTTGTCTTTATAGAGATTTCAACAAGTGACTACATACGGAACAAAATGAGTGAATCTACACCTAAAATGTGTCTACATACATAAAATTAAAAAAAAAAATCAAGCTACTACGAAAAATCACATCCCGTTAATTACTTTACTTGTGCCAAACTTGCTGCTGTCTGCAGAAACAGAGGTTAAGGGGTTAAGGCATCAGTCCTTCGGAGAGGAGCAGAGTTCGGTTTGTCCTCCCAAATGAAGGGTTCGACCGGCAAGTCGCCGGCGGCGGCGCCGCCCGCCTTCCGGAACAGGTACTGGATCCTCCGCCACGGCCGCAGCGTCCCCAACGAGCGCGGCCTCATCGTCTCCTCCCTGGTACCACTCCCTCCACCCCAGCTCGCCGTCTTGGATTTCCCTCTTGCCATAATCGCTAAATCCAATCCGGAGCTTGGGTTAATTGTGATGGCCCTGGCAGGAGAACGGCACGAAGCCGGAGTTCGGGCTGGCCCCGCAGGGCGTCGAGCAGGCGCGCTCCGCCGGCGAGTCGCTCCGGAAGGTACGGGATCGTGCTCGAATCTATGGCCCCTCGGATGGGGATACGAGGTAGCGATTGGGGGAAGTGGCTGATTCTGTGCGTGCAGGAGCTTGAGGAGATGGGTGTGCCTGTGGACTCTGTCAGGATCTGTTATTCGCCGTTCTCGCGGACGACGGAGACGGCTAGAGTGGTCGCCGGCGTGCTGGGCGTTCCATTTGAGGGTCCTAGCTGTAAGGTGAGTGGCTTATCCTACTAGATAGAACCTTGTTCAGTTTTAAACAAGATAATGGTGATGGATTGCATGTTAAGTCTCTCATATTGGTGAGCCAAGTGTGTGCATAGCACAGGCATCTGAATGGGTGTGAAGCAAGTAATTTCAGTCTCATTGTTCTTCATGTTTGAACTTCGGATATCTGCCTGGAGGATGTAGCCTTTGGATTCGTTTGGTGGGCATGATATGAGTTACCTTTCTGAAGTACTCCCTCCGTCCGAAAATACTTGTCATCAAAATGGATAAAAAAGGATGCATCTAGAACTAAAATACATCTAGATACATCCCCTTTTATTCATTTTGATGACAAGTATTTCCGGACGGAGGGAGTAGTAAGGTTTACATTTGCTAATTTTCCATGTGTTGGTACTGGTAGGGAAAAAAATGATGATAACAGTGATAATTTGTTTATGTAAGTGATAGGTTCATTACATCCACGCTTGTGTAAGACCAAATTATCTGTAATCCGAAATTTCTGCATGTGGAAGTCCCATCTAAAGGAAAAACAGAGTGATTGGTGTTTCCCGGTATCGAGAGCTAGTAGTCCTGCCACCTCTTATTTCTGCAGAAATGAACTGCACAATTTCGGAGAAGTAGCGAGAGGCAGCAAATAAAAACTGCTACAACTGAAAGCAGCTCTGTCTCCTACTTGTGGTGAACCCAATTCAATCATTCAGTGGAACATCATGATTTCTGAGTTGTTGTCTCCATGGTTAACAATAAATACTGGAATCCTTCAGAGTTGCTCAAGCATTAGGGAGCACTTTGTTCATAAAATTATTAGTTCTGATGTGCATTATTAAGCGTTGTAACTGTGACCATCTAGTCTGCTCATCAGAGTTCCTTTTGCAGGCAACCGTAGAACTTCGTGAACGTTATTTTGGACCATCATATGAGCTGCTTTCACATGAGAAGGTGAGTTTGCACTCATGTATTGAACCCTGGAGATTCTTTCAAGAATTATAATGCTGTGAACAAACATGCTTATCAAAACTCATAGGGGCATCAAATGTGCATATCATAGAGCATCAAATGAGAACTATTTTAACAAATAACTTCTCATTAGCATATCGAATGATGATCTATTCCATCCTACTGATAGATCAATAGCACATAGTGCTCATGTACTGGTTATGTCGAAACTTCTACTTGCATTCCTATATATTGTTATTAGGTGTTAGTCAGTGCATCAATTTGCTTTTACCCAGCTATTCCATTTAGTGAGAGCTCAAACGATGTTGAAGAGATGCCATTGCCATGTATACCAATGATAATTGAGCAGCGATTATATGGGCAATGCCGAGTTGGTTGGTCTGCTGGGCACCATTAAACTTTTGTTTGGACAAGTTGTGTCCTTCAACATTTAAGAGCAAATCCTCCTTTTGGTGGTCCGTGGTGTCCCTTCTGATCTTATCTTATCTGCCAGTTATTGAATCTGACATGATGCGGTAGTATGCAGAGGTATGGGCGATAGATGAAGCAGACCCCTTTATGGCTCCCGAAGGTGGCGAGAGTGTTGCAGATGTTGCTAGTAGACTTGCAGGGGTGCTGCTTTCTACAGACGTGGAGTTTCATGGGTACTTGTACTTGCATTACTATCGGAATCCAAATGATATATTTGTTTATTCATGTTCTGTTACATGTATTTGGTATTATACCATACTGAATTCTATATAAATGGCTTGCTTAAAACAATGAATATATGTCAGTTAATAAGAAGTAAAAAAAAAACTATAGAGTATAAACCGACAGGCTGTAATTCAGTGTCCAGTGATCTTTTTGTAAAGCAGAGTTGCATGTCTTGCCATGCCTTTTTAGTTTTCCATCTACTTTGTTATAGAACTTATTATCTGGAAAGAATGATAAGGTTCACGATTTGGTACGTAGTGATAACAATTTATACTATTACCTTACACAGTCTATTGAGTGTAGATAAGTACTTAAACATGAGGAACTACGTTACAGAGCTGCCTTGGCCAAGCTATCAACTAGTAGTCCAGAATGCTGAAGTTCTAATAGTTCCATGCAGATTTGATGCATGACTTGTTCAAGTTACAGCTTAACATTTCTTTACCTGTGCTTCTGTATGTCACGCTGGAGCTGACTTGTATGTTTAACTGCATGCAGCTCTGCTGTTCTTATTGTCAGCCATGGGGATCCACTACAGATCTTTCAAGCGGTACTCAGTGGAACCAAGGAAAACCCATCTTTCCTCGACGATGTAGCTGGCCTGAAAAAGGAAAGCCTGCTAGTTCCGTCCGTGTTATCGCAGCACCGTAAGTTCGCACTCAACACAGCAGAGCTGCGCCGAGTTGTGTGACCTGACGCAGATTTGATCCTGTACTGCTATATAGCGTAGATAATTCATGTATCTGTATATCCTTGTGGACAGTCTATTGCCCCATGCATGATAACATGGGAAAACTGTTGTTCCATGTTACTCCCTCGGCCCCCTCTGTTGAGAAACATCAACGCATTATTTTTGATTGACCAGATTCAAGATCTGCTTGGAAATATGCCATGTTTTGTTCTCCCTCTGTTCCTAGATATACGTCTTTTTAAATATTTCAATATGGACTACATACGGATGTATATGGACATACATTATAGTGTAAATTCACTCATTTTACTTCGTATGTAGCCCACATTAGAATCTCTAAAAAGACTTATATTTATGAACGGAGGGAGTAACAGTGAAAAAAATAACACATCCACAAGAGATCGCTTCTGAATGTTAATCCAATAGTGTCAATTTTGTGTCACCAGCTCTGTGTGATAGTATTGAATTGATTGTTGGTTCAAGCTTGATCTTGAACGGTGAAAATACCCCATTATTCTTTTTGAAGGATAAGTGCCACACATGGAGGGGGGTAGTATTGCTTTCCAAGTGAAATGCCACCGGCCTCGACAAAGTAGACACGTCTTAGCTAGATCTTGATCTAGATTCGGTCTGTTCTAGCTAGACATTCATTGCAACTGAACTGAACTCATTGCAACTGAATTGAATTCAAGACTGTTCTCGGTAATCAACTGTGTCTTGGGTAGACCCTGAATTGAATTCAAGGCGCAAAAGAAATAACAATGTTTAAAAATTTGGCGAAGAAAAATCATGAATGTAATGAGAAGGGCGAAGGGAAAAATTACGAGAAGAAACCAGGCAATATCCACGTTAGCAAAACAAATTCTCAAGAGCACAGAAGAAGGGTGGTACTTGTATTTTGGGTCATGGTTGGACCCAAAATACACATCAGAAGGGTGCGTTAAATTAAAAGTGGACACCACGTTTGATTAGAACAGTGGATCCGTAGGATCCGCATCAATTCTCCTGGCTACCTCCTGCAGCCATATACCCTTTTTCTCGCAAAAAGGAAAAATCATATACTGTTTGTGGTAGATGCAGAAACAACGGAGAATAGAGGAAGCAATTCTTCGCGACCCAAAACGACGCTTTCGTGGTTGCCTCTTGCAGTCATATACCGTTCGTGGTAGATGCAGAAAGCCAGAGGACTTCGAGATGGCCTCGTTTTGGCAGGTGACATCGGATGCCACAGTCTTGTGGTTGAAGCCTCCTCCATGGGAGTAATTGAGGTGATGCAGAGTGGCGGAAACTCCCTTGTTCCGGCGGCAATAATTTTTTAGGAATGTACCTTTTTAAGTCAAAATTTCAACCTTGTTAAGTTTAATCATTGCCCAGGGAAGCCTATATGGCGGTGGACGTACTAGCTAGCAAAGTGGATGTCTCGCGGGCCATTGTATGGAATTCGGAGCCTCCAGGTTTTTTTTGGTTGATGCTTTATCAAACGATGTATTGATTTTTTTTTACATGTGAAACATAAACCGTCGTGATAGCATTTCCCTCAAAAAAAAAAAAAGGAATGAAATACCGGTCAAGGAAGTTTTTTTTTTGCGGGTGGTCAGAAAAGGGAGTGTGTTGGAAATCTCTGGTTGGGCCGGCCCAACAGTTGTGCGTGTTTGCCTGATATCCGCCGCAAATACTAGGATTTACCCGCGAGAGATGATGCTGTTGTAGCGGCAGCCCCCGGAAGGAGCAGTCGGTCACGGACTCTCAGGACCAACCCAACCGATCGAGGTCGATTGGGAGTCGACGGATCGGCCCCATATAAAATCAAGGACGCGGCCGGCCTAGCTAGCTTCTACAGGATCAAACAGCCATAGTCGAAGGGAAACCTAAAAGTTGAGTAGCATCTTTAGATCGATCGATCGCCGGAAGGAGAGAAGCGATGGACGTCGTCGTCGTCGTGGATGAGACGGCCGAGTTGCCGGCCCCGGTGTTGGCCGTGGGGACGAAGAGAGGCTACGAGCGGGAGGAGTGGCAGTGCGACGTGATGATAGAGAAGCGGTACAAGTGCAACTACTGGGTGTGAGAATGAGAGGAAATAGATTGGATCGACACACCTAGGCCGGTGGTCGTGATTGCATTATATAGGGCGCCTCTAGGAGCAGCCGCTAGGGTTTACATGGGATAAGTACAAGTTGTTATACAAGATAACTACAGCCTAGATACTAACCGTATCATGTTTATCTATACAGTTTAACATTCCCCCTCAATCTGAACTTCCTACACAAAGATTCAGATTGTGCCTATTTAAGACAAACGGCATCTCAGCTAGAGGCTTCGTGAATATATCTGCAACTTGCTCCTTGGAAGATATGAACCGAACGTCAAGTGCCTTGGCTGCAACTCGTTCACGAACAAAGTGAAAATCCACTTCTATGTGCTTGGTTCTGGCATGAAATACCGGATTCGCAGATAGATAAGTGGCTCCTAAATTGTCACACCACAGAACCGGAGCTCGAGAGAGAAAAACCCCAAGTTCTCCAAGGACTGACTGTATCCATATTACTTCAGCTGTTCCATTTGCAAGTGCTTTATATTCAGATTCCGTGCTCGACCTAGACACTGTTGCTTGCTTCCTTGAGCTCCAGGAAACAAGGTTGGGTCCAAGAAAGACTGCGAAACCCCCTGTGGATCGGCGATCATCGCTGCATCCCGCCCAGTCTGCATCTGAAAAGCAGCTCAACAGCATAGAGGGTGACTTGCGAATAGACAGACCCATACTATGAGTATACTTTAAGTATCTCAAAATCCTCTTTGCTGCAGAGAGATGTGCCGTTGTAGGTGCATGGAGGAACTGACACACACGATTAACCGCAAAGGAGATATCTGGCCTCGTGAGTGTTAGGTACTGAAGGGCTCCAACCAAGCTGCGATACTTGGTACTATCCTCCTGAGACAATGGTGATCCACTTTCCTTGCTGAGCTTCTCACTGGAGGACATGGGCGTGGTAGCGACATTGCAATTCTCCATGTTTGCACGGCGAAGGATGTCACTAATATACTTCTGTTGAGACAGAACTATTCCCCCTGGCGATGACTCCACATGTACTCCAAGGAAATAATGCAAGGAACCGAGATCCTTTAGAGCAAATGAGGCTTGAAGATCAGCAAGTAGCTTGGTAGTAGCAGTGGTAGAAGAGCTGGCGACAATAATGTCATCTACATACACAAGCATAAAAATGGTGACACCACTTCGGTTGTAGACAAACAAAGACGTGTCAGCTTTGGATGCAAGGAAACCAAGTTGTTGGAGCCTAAAACTCAGCCGAGAATACCACGCTCGAGGAGCCTGCTTGAGGCCATATAGAGCTTTGCGGAGTTTGCACAAATGGTGAGGTGCTGAGGGATTCACAAATCCAGGAGGTTGGCGCATGTATACATCTTCTTGAAGAATGCCATGAAGAAAAGCATTTTGGACGTCCAACTGACGTAAACACCATCCACGAGAAACTGCAATGGAGAGAACCAAACGCACGGTGACCGGTTTAACCACCGGACTGAACGTATCATCATAGTCCAAGCCATAGCGTTGTTTGAATCCCTTTGCAACCAGACGTGCCTTATACCTTTCAATGGTGCCATCTGGTTTGTGCTTGATTTTGAACACCCATTTGCAATCAATGACGTTGACACGAGGAGGAGGAGGAACCAAAGTCCATGTACCGTTCTGACGCAAAGCATCAAGCTCAAGTTGCATAGCCAACCGCCACTCTGGAGATGAAACTGCTTCACGATGATCAACTGGTTCCCGCTGAGCCAGGAAGGCACGACGATACGGATTATATGCGATAGTACCATCCGTACGTTGTTTTGGTTTCCGGGTGTGATCGCGTGTGCGCGTCGTCATCGTATGTTGAGGCGGAGCAGCGGATCCACCAGCCACAGAAGATCCCGGCGAGACACATGAAGACGAGCGTCGGCGAATCCCCACAGGATCCCGTGTCGGACGAGGCGGGGAGCTGCCACGGATCTCCCTCGGATCCAGCGCCGTCACCTGAACGGCCCGCTCCTCGAGGTGGACCCGCCTCAACGTGGGCGGTCGGGCGATGCGAAACCGACACAGAGGCTCGGCCCGCGCCCTCGGGGCCACGGATTGGCGAGCGGCGGAGATGCGGGTCCGGTGCGGTCGACTGGCGCGCTGTGATTGGCGGGCGGCGGAGACTCGGGCCCGGTGCGATCAACTGGCGCGCGGTCGGCTGTCTCCCCTCGTGCGGCCGCCGCCACGTCGCTGTCGCCAGGGAACACACGATCCGAGGTGGATACGGCGGCGGATCGGGGGACAGGATGCGCCTGGGATTCCATTGGAGAGATTTTCTGCGCCGAAGTAGTACCTGCGTCCAGATTAGTCCGAGAAACAGATGCACCATAGTTCATGTGGTCATACGGAAATAAGAGAATGGCATGTTCAGCAACGCGAGGTGGTATTGGGGAGGGTTGGTCATTGGCAAAGGGAAATATTTTTTCATCAAAGGTAACATCACGTGATATGTATACACGAGCCGTAGGAACATGGAGACATTTGTAGCCTTTGTGACGAATACTGTACCCGACAAAAACACATTGGTGAGATCTAAACGCTAGTTTGTGAGTGTTATACGGGCGCAAGTTGGGCCAACATGCACACCCAAATGTGCGAAGAGAGACATAGTCTGGCTTGGTGGAAAACAATTTTTCCATGGGGCTCATATTGCCAATGACGCGGCTGGGTAATCGATTGATAAGATAACACGCTGATAGATACGCCTCGTCCCAAAAACGGAGTGGCATGGATGCATGTGATAACAATGAGAGGCCCATGTCAACGATGTGACGATGCTTCCTTTCGGCCGATCCATTTTGTTGATGTGTGTGTGGGCAAGAGACATGATGAGCAATGCCAAGTTGACGAAAGAATGTGTTGCTAAGTTTTTCGTATTCCCCACCCCAGTCGGATTGACCACACAAGATTTTACGAGAAAGAAGGCGTTCAACATGGGCAAGAAAATCACGAAACACATCAAACACATCACACTTTCGTTTAAGAAGATAAATCCACACAAATTTACTATAATCATCAATGAATGAAACATAGTATTGGAACCCACCAGAAGATGTTTTGGCAGGTCCCCACACATCTGAAAAAATAAGTTCTAAAGGAACTGAGGACACACTTGAGGATCTAGGAAAGGGTAGCTGATGTGCTTTGCCTTGTTGACAAGCATTACACACATGGGTCAAGGCCCGACTTGACGATGCTAATTTATTGGATGCCAAAACATGTTGAACTACTTGTGTGGAGGGATGACCGAGCCTAGCATGCCAATCTTCAGCAGAGAGCCTAACTGAGGACAAAGCATGAGAACGTGAGGGCCGAATGGGATAGAGCCCATTCTCACATCTGCCTTGAAGAAGGACCCGCTTGGTTGTCAAATCCTTCATAAGAAAATGAGTAGGGTAATATTTTAGATAAGCATGATTATCAGTGGCAAGGCGATTAACAGAAAGAAGATTCTTATCGGCATTTGGAACATGTAGTATGTTACGAAGTTTGAGCTTGGCAGAAGGAGTAGGAAGAAGAGCATGACCACGATGAGCTATGTGCAAACCTGATCCGTCGGCGGTGTGGATGCGGTCCTGTCCGGGGTATTTCTCCCTCACGGTGAGACGATCAAGATCTGACGTGATGTGATCAGTAGCCCCCGTGTCAGTGAACCAGGTAGGATCACCGAGGATGGATGGTGGCGATGCAGCTGCGAGACCCGCCATCTTGGAGTGCTGGGGCTGGAAGGCGTGGTTGTAGCGTTGAGCACATTCCCAGGCATAGTGCCCAGGGCCCCGACAGAGCTGGCACTGCAGGCGTGCATCACCGCCCCCGCCGTGGTCACCGCGGTCACCACCACCGCGGTTGCCGTTGGCGTTCTGGCGATTGCCGCCACCACCACGGTCACCACGGTAGCCGCCGCGGTTGTTGTTGTTGTAGTCGCCGCGGTCACCGGAGTTGCCGCGACCCTTGCCGCGGTAGTTGCCTTTGCCACGGTTGTTGGAGTTGCCATTGTTGTCACGCGCGACATAGTTGACAGAGGAGCCACCTGCGTGGAGTTGGAGACGAGCCGCATGATACTCACGGCGGCGCTCGAAGGAGATGGCGTGGGAGTAGAGTTCGCCCAGCGTCATGACGTCGATGCGGGTGGTGATGGCCGTGATGAGTGGCTCATAGTCGCTGTCGAGGCCGGTGATGAAGGCGGTGATGATGTCCTCCTCTCGCATGGGACGACCCGCCGCAGCGAGCTGATCGGCATTGGAACGAATCTTGGCGAAGTAGTCGACCATGGAGAGGTTGCCCTTGCGGAAGTTCATCATATCCATCTTGATCTGCACCACGCTGGCACGGCAGTGCGTGACGTACATCTCCTCGAGGTGCGCCCAGATGGCGCGAGAGGTGTCGAAGAGGTGGACCTGCTGAAGCACATCGTCGGTGAGCGAGGCCAGCAGGTAACTCAGGATGATCTGATCCTGACGGAACCAAGTAGCGTACTCCGGATTAGGAGCGCGCTCCCCCTTGTCATCGGCAGGAAGGAGGCGAGCAGGAGTGGGCGTGGTGCCGTCGACATAGCCGGTGACACCGGCGATGCGAAGGGGAGGGAGGATCTGAGCTTTCCAGAGAAGATAGTTGGAGGAGGAGAGTTTGGCAGTAATGAGGCTAGCAGAGGGTTGGGGGACAGCGGAAGACGGCGGCGCCGCGAGGCCCGACGGCATGGGCAGGGAAGCAAGGGCCGAGGAGGTCATGGCGGCGGCGGAGGGAGAACCCATCGAGCAGTTTATGCGAGATGGCCTGATACCATGTGAGAATGAGAGGAAATAGATTGGATCGACACACCTAGGCCGGTGGTCGTGATTGCATTATATAGGGCGCCTCTAGGAGCAGCCGCTAGGGTTTACATGGGATAAGTACAAGTTGTTATACAAGATAACTACAGCCTAGATACTAACCGTATCATGTTTATCTATACAGTTTAACACTGGGAGGACCCTGAATACCAGTGGGCGCTGCAGCGCTGGAGCTCGCGCCTCGCCCAGCTAGCCGCTGTCGACAACGACTACGACCGCTGGGTCGTCGCTTCAACAAGGGCACGCCGTCCTAACTAACAAGACTCTGATTTTCAACAATCATTTCGATGAGGAGTATATAGGCGTCCTCCACACGTGGGCTGGCGGCCCCTGCCATGTGGGAGGCGCGGGTGGAGGTGGATGCAGAGGCGCCTACACCACCTCTTCTGTGGTGGGGACAGTGACTAGGCCTCGTCGTGATAGACCATCTCTGTCCAGGACCACTTCTGGCCGACCAGTGCTGGGTTCCATGGCGTGGGCTCCTCCTCCTCCTCCTACTGCTACACGCCCTCCATGGCCTCCTCCTGCACCACGACGTCAAACGCTGGGGTGGCGACGTTGCCAGCCGCGGTGAGGGCTATCATGTGTTTGAGGCCCTGTCACTGGGCTCGTCGTGGGTGTGGAGGAGTTCTGCATGAACCGCCTCACCAACTCCTCCTCCTCCTCGGTTGTCATCTGAGCGGGCGGTGGCGGGGACGACGACAGGGATGACATTGGCGTCAGGCCGCAGACCAGCCTATGTCCGCGTGGCTGGGGAGGGCTGACAGCGCGCTCGCGGTGGGGCGGGCTTGGAGCATGATCGACAAAGAACGATTGCGGGTGTGGATCGTGCTCGTCGCAGAGCCACGTGTCCCACAGCAGGGATTCCACGGCATACCTCCAGTCGTTGTCGAGGTCCGACGATAGGCGGGCGCGACGGCGAGCGATCTCCTCGCGTCGAGCGCGGTCGCTCACCGGAAGAGATACACATTCCGCTGCCTACTCTCCCAAAAATTGCAGGCAGATTTGAATAAGATAAAATGAGTCGCAGCAAACAATTGAGAACAGCATGCCAGTTTTCACTGTCAGAAGCAATGACAACATTAGGTAGACCAACAATATTGTTTAATAAATTATTAGAATATGGTGGCAAGAAATAACCTGCTGCTTTGTTGGATTCCTCAAGTTGAGTAGCAAACTTCAATTTACAGGGCTCTTCGGCCTTAGTCTATAATCATTACAAATGCAAACTATAGGAATCATGGGTATCTTGATGTTGGCAACTCCAACTCAATTAACAGTAGATATACTCTCAACTTCGTCCATGTTGAGTATTTCCTTAGGCTTCTTTGTAATAAAAACAGATCAAAGTGCAAAGGTTCAATCACCAGTGGTTGGGACGGCGACCACATGCTACAACAGCGACGTCAGGATGCTGCAATCGACCAGGTGGATGCTGGGAACCGACTATCTAAAAAGCTACTACCAACAAAAAGGAAAGCTACTTCGGGGGGCAACTTTGCTATGACTCACGAGCGATGGTGTTTTTTGCTGGAACCTGTGGCCCTAATTGCTGGAACTGGCGACAGCAAAAGCTGGAAGGCAAGGTCGATGGTCGGAGGCCAGGCATCTTTTTACTGAAACGATGATGCAATTTTGTTGGAATCGGTGACTGCCAATGCTACGACCGGCGACGACCACGGCGATGATAGGGCGCTGCAACCGGCCAGCCAAAAAGTTGGAACTGGCAATGGCGATTGCTACAACGGGTGGCCCAAATTGTTGCCACACCTGCATGGTGAGCTACAACCAACGAGGGGAGCAACGGCGTTTTTCTGCTAGAACCAGACATCACAGGTGCTGGAACCAGCGAATACGTTTTAGCTAGATCGTCGTCGGCTTTTTGCTGGAATGAAGCGTCGTCGACGACTAGGCGGGGAGTGGGGCTCTGGTGATCCAAGCTGGAATGGAGTGCCCTCTCCTCTTTTTACTTCCCCCCTCTCGTGCGTGTTTACGATGCAGGGTTGGAGACACAACGATGCATGCGACCGGCACCTAGCGCTGGCCTTTTATAATGTATATGTATTTTATTTCATATTTATCAATGCCATTTTTTTGAGGGGTACAAATCTGTTTCCACATCAACCGACAAAAAATTGCTTTACTTCGCTTTCTCCGAGCTTACTTTTCTCACCTAAGGTCAACTCCAATGCACGAACCCAAATGGACATCCATTTTGTCTGAATTTCGTCCGTTTGGGGTGGCAAACGGACACGCTCATCCGGATGGGGTTGTTCGGCCGTCGGTGCGCCCAACCGGGCCGTCGCATCCCAAATTATCCTCGAAAAGGACTAGCATTTTTCACCCAAATCTAACCCAAATAGACATTTCAAAATAAGATAAAAATCTTAAATATTCACATAAACAGCCCAAGTCCAGTCCAGCACATTCTTAAACAAACTTAAAATTAAAATGACATAAAAAAATAGAAGCCCGTCGCCGCCGTCGCCTTCAGTTGTCGCCGTCGTCCTCGTCCTCTTTATCCGCGAGGTCGATGTAGGGCGGCGTCCTCCACACGTGGTCTGGCGGCCCCTGCCAGGTGGGAGGCACGGGTGGAGGTGGATGCAGAGGCGCCTACACCACCTCTTCTGTGGTTGGGACAGTGACTAGGCCTCGTCGTGATAGACCGTCTCTGTCCAGGACCACTTCTGGCCGACCAGTGCTGGGTTCCATGGCGTGGGCTCCTCCTCCTCCTACTGCTACACGCCCTCCATGGCCTCCTCCTGCACCACGACGTCAAACGCTGGGGGTGGCGACGTTGCCAGCCGCGGTGAGGGCTATCATGTGTTTGAGGTCCTGTCACTGGGCTCGTTGTGGGTGTGGAGGGAGTTCTGCATGAACCGCCTCACCAACTCCTCCTCCTCCTCGGTTGTCATCTGGCGGGCGGTGGCGGGGGCGGCGAGGGGATGACATTGGTGTCAGGCCGCGGACCAGCCTATGTCCGCGTGGCTGGGGAGGGCTGACAGCGCGCTCGCGGTGGGGCGGGCTTGGAGCATGATCGACAAAGAACAATTGCCGGTGTGGATCGTGCTCGTCTCAGAGCCACGTGTCCCACAGCAGGGATTCCACGGCATACCTCTAGTCGTTGTCGAGGTCCGACGACAGGCGGGCGCGACGGCGGGCGATCTCCTCGCGTCGAGCGCGGTCGCTCACCGGATTCGATGGGATGGCCACCCAATCCGCGAAGAGATGCCGGTTATTGGGAAGGTGCACGCCGCATCATCGCAGTGGCATGCTTGACTTGCAAATATCCGCCTTCACGTACGACCTTATGCGAGGTCCGGCTGCATGCGACGTGGAATGCGGGTGCCGGAGGTAGAGGTGGAAGTGGAGGGGTGGGGCGGTGACAATGGCAGGAGGAAGATCCAATGCCATCCCATGGTAGCCGGCGGCAAGGTGGAGCCAGGGTTTGGAGAAGGCGAGCGTGTCGGGCTTCGAGGAGGCACATGTCGCTGGGAGTGAAAGTGTGGACACCCATCGATCCACGGCTTCTACATTAAAAGGGACCACGACCGCTTGACTGGGGTGGCTGCCAGGCAGGGCCGCCCGCGCGTGCATCATAAATATGGACGGTGAGAGGTAGATGGGCCACTGCCGCGCAGGCTGATATAGACCGAACCTCGTGGCGAGATCCGATCCGTTGTTATGGCCCGACCTTTCACGACACTCCACCTTTAGTAGCAGCAATCTCTCGCCCGCGCACGCGATGTACACGAAAAAGAGGGTTTGAACCTTGCGGCCCAGCACGAGAAACCAATCTCGAAGATACTCACGGGCAAAAAAGGTTTTCTAAAGATCCCTCCAAAACTTTGTCTATCCTGAAAAACACATCGTGTCTATTTCATAAAAAAATAACCTCCTTTACATTGCGCACATAGATGGACTTATATAATGGTCGACTCTAACTGACCGACAAACTCAACGCATCTATCTCTGGTGCATCGTACGTGACCTTCTACTAATTTAAATAGCACCTGCCTTTTACATCTCAGCAGATACTAAACTGACTTAAACTTAACCTAAGATAAAAGGGTCCGTCTATGTCTCATCTAGATGAGACATATTATCTCACATCTAAGTGATGTCATCTTTTATTTGTGGTCCCCTTTTTCCTACTCACATCATTTTTCTTTATTGTTTGTTGCGTGTCTTTTTAACCGTTGCTTGTTACGTGTTGGGCTTTGTAAATTTGCGTCACTTTTCAATGAACCATTATCCCTGAAGCTTGGATTGGCGTCACTTCCCTTGTAGGATTTTTTTCATGTCCTTTTGCTACATCCAGTGCACACTCGTCGAATAAAAAACTATGCGCATATGGTCTCTAGCGACTATCAACGACGCGTGCCAAGCTCTGACCCGAGTCTTAGATACACAGCGTTCGTGTTCAGCTTAACAATGCTAGGTTTAGGTGTTGTCCATCTCTTCTCTGTACTAGGCTACCGACATCCTTGTGTTTTTTGTCATGATTAAAACCTTGTGAAAAGAAAAACAAGTCCGTCACGGGTGGATCTAGGCTTTTGGCTACAGCTTGTCACATGTCGTGACTGGGCTACATTAGAGTTGGCATGTTTGAACCATTGCATGTGGTTTGACGAATGGACACACGAAGAATTTGGTAAAACAGTGGGTCTCCTTGGCGAAGGTATGAGGTGTCTCGACGTAGAGCTCATGAGAAATGTTGTTTTTATAAACTATTTTGTGAAACAAAAAATTGTTTACAAATTTAAAAGTCCGTGAGTTAGAAAAGAGTAGTAAATTTGAAAAAATTAACGAATTTAAAAACTTGGCGGATAAAAAATATGTTCATGAAAAAAATGTCAACAAATTTGGAAAAAGTTCATTAATAGTTTAAGACAATAAAACATGAATTCGAAAAACTTCCTAATTTTTTAAAAAGTCCATAATTTTAAGAAATCATTAATTTTAAAATATGAAAAATAAAATAAAATAAAATGTGGACATACAACTAGCTGGCAACCCTTCTCCCGCCCCTAATTGCGATCTCATTGTAGGCATGCATTTGCGTGTGGAGGGTGGACTTGCAACTGAAAAAGGGGGTCAAACCCAGTTGCGTGTCGAGGGTGAACTTGCAACTGGGACAAAAAGTGGTCGAGCCCTGTTGCATGTCGAGGGTGGATTGCAACATGAACAAAAATGAGTTGGCCCCCTAGTTGCGTATCGATGATGGAGTTGCAGCAGGGGCCGAAATGGATCGCTGTCCTCCCCTAGTTGAGTATCAAGGGTGGACTTGCAACTGGGACAGAAAATGCTCGATCTCTCGGTTGCGTATCGAGGGGGGACTTATAACTGGGACAAAAAAGATGAGGCCCCAATTGCATGTCAGGGATGTAGTTAGACTTGCAACTAAGATTAAAGCGGGTTGGGCCCTAGTTGCATGTCGAGTGTGGACTTGCAACCGGGATAGGAAAAATCCCACCCCCCCTTGCATGTTGGGGGTAAGTTACAACTAGGACAAAAAATGTCGGGCCCCACTTGCGAGTCAAGGATGGACTTGCAATTGGGACAAAAAAGGTTGACCCCTCATTTGCGAGTTGATGATGGACTTGCAAGTGGGACAAAAAAGGTCGGACCCTAGTTGCGAGTTGAGGATGGACTTGCAACTGATACAAAAAGAAGGTCGGACCCTAGTTGCGAGTTGAGGGTGGGATTGCAACTCAGACAAAAAAGTGCGGGCTCCAGTTGGGAGTCGAGTGTGGACTTGCAACTAGATAAAAAGATTAGGCCCCAGTTGCAAGTTGAGGATGGACTTGCAACTCGGACAAAAAAGGTTGGACCCCAGTTGTGAATCGAGGATAGACTTGCAATTGGGACAAATAAGGTCAGGCCCCAGTTGCGAGTTGAGGATGGACTTGCAACTGGGACAAAATGAAGGTCGGGCCCTAGTTGTGAGTCAAGGGTGGGATCGCAACTAAGACAAAAAAATGTCGGGCCCTAGTTGCGGGTCGAGTGTGGACTTGCAACTGGAAAAAAGATCAGGCCTAAGTTGCTAGCTGAGGGTGGACTTGCAACTTGGGCAAAAAAAGGTCGGGGCCCAGTTGTGAGTCAACTAGGACAAAAAAGGTTGGGTGCAAGCGTTGGTTTGTGTGTATGCAGGTACCTCTTGTTCATGTGGAGTCTGCTCTAGGTTCGATAAACCTCGGTTCTTAACTGAGGGAAATTATTTTACGCTACTACACTACTTCGCCCTTCCTCTTCGGGAAAATCTCAACGCATATCACAAGGAGCAACTTGCAACCAAGGAAAAAAAAGGTTGCACCCCAGTTTCAAGACGAGGGTGGACTTGCAACTGGGCAAAAAAGGTCAGCCCACAGTTGCGAGTTAAGGGTGGACTTGCAACTGGGAGAAAAAAAAGACATATCCCAGTTGTGAGTCAAGGATGGGATTGCAACTAGAACAAAAAAGGGCGGGCCCCGGTTGCAAGTCGAGGATGGACTTGCAACCGGGACAAAAAATTTGATTGTGAGTTGAGACTCAATGATGGACTTGCAACTAGGACAAAAAAAAGGTGGGGCCCTAGTTGCTAGTCAAGGATGGACTTGCAACTAGGACAAAAAAAATGTGAGTCGAGCGTGGACTTGTAACTAGGATGAAAAATGTTGGGAACCAATTGCGAGTCAAGGTTGGTCTTGCAACTAGGACAAAAAAAGGTTGGACCCAGTTGAAAGCCGACAGTTAACTTGCAACAAGGATAAAAAGGGCTACACCCATTTTGCAAGTCGATAGTGGACTTGTAACTGGGACAAAAAAAGGTCGGCCCTAGTTGCGAGTCAAGCATGGACTTGCAACTGGGACTAAAAAAGATTAGGCCCTAGTTGCGTGTGGAGGGTGAACTTGCAACTGGGACAAAAGAAGGTTGATCCCAAGTTGCGAGTAGAGAGTGGATTTGCGACTAGTAAAAAAGGTCGGTCCCGAGTTCTGAGTTGAGAATGGAAATAAACTGTTGGTCCCTAATTGCCACTCGAGGGCCGACCTTCCACCGGGACAAAAAAATTCGGGCCCCAGTCGCGAGTCGAGGTGTACTTGCATCTGGGACAAAAAAAATGTCAAGGCCAGTTGCGAGCCGAGAGTGAGATTGCAACTGGGACAAAAAAATCAGACCCAGTTGCAAGTTTAGGGTGGACTTGCAACTGGAAATAAAAGGTCGGGGTCTTACTTACGAGTCAAAGGTGGACTTGCAATTAGGACAAAAAATTAGAGAAGAATTGCACTGACCCCCAAGGTAGACTTAGAGTTGTGACAAAAAATTGCATATAGGGCTGGAGTTGTAGCTAGTGGGAAAAGGGCTTGCAAGTAAGAAAAAAATTGACTGGGCCTAGTTGCATATCGACCGAAAGGCAGAGCCTGTCTTTTCAGCAGAATATGTATCTTCGACATCAAACTTGAGGCAAATAGAAAGGCAACGACAAGCGTCATAGCATGTCTTTTCTCACTTCTACCACACATACCAGATAGAAAGTTGGCCCTAAGAACGCAAGAAAAAAATGTCTGAACAAAAAACATACATGCACCACGAACGGGTCGACAAGGTGAACAAAATAGAATAGGCTACACGGGATGACATTAGCCGATGACGCGAGATCAAGAATTTGCGTGAAAATTATAGCAACAAGATCCCAACAAATAGCAACTTAGATGAGACATTGCTAAAGCTCATCTTAATGAAGTAGAAGGAATGAGAGACAGTGTCAACATGAGCCGAAAAAGATGGCAACCACGATAGAGCTTTTTTTTTTCTTGTCTCTTCCAATTCTGCATCACAGCTTAGAAATAACATAGGGAACGGGTTGCCAGTGAGCTGCGATAATGGATCGACTAAAGCGAAGCTAAACAGGCCTAGGCCAACAACATGATACGCAACAAACAAACAATGACAAGCGAGGTGAAAGATAGAGCGCTTGCACAAAATTTCCGAAACTAAATCACAACAATGACAAACTTTAAAAAATACTATGAAGTTTTGAATTTTAAAAAATACTATGAAATTTTAAAAATCATTGATTTTATGGAGAGAAAAATAAAAGTTTAAAAACCAAAAAGGAAAATTGAAAAAAAAACCAAGGAAAAAACAAAAAAAAAATGAGTATAGACAGTGGCAAACAGAAAAAACCTGGAAAAAGATGCCCGCCCCTGACTCTACCATTTCTTCCTCGGAGCCCACTTAAAACAAACACAAAAGAGGCTCACTCTCCACGCACACAGACAAAAAAGACCAGCCCAAAGAAAATAAAAAAACAAAGTGGCCCGTCCCAGGCCACGTGATTACGCAGAGAAGCAATAAATTAGAAAGGGCTGATGCGGACAAGAAAAGAAAAAAAAAACAAAGTGGCCCATCCTAGGGCACGTGATAACGCAGCCCAAATAAAACAACAAAACAAAATGGGCTGGGGCAAACACGAGACTGAGAGAACGCGCGACAACGGGCTAACGCGGGGTGCAGGCAAACGATGCAAGATCAAGTTAGCACGAAATTTGAAGACAAAAAAGATCCAACGGTTCTAGACTTAGATGTGAGATAACTATTTCACATCTAGATGTGAAATAGCAATTCTGAAGATAAAAGGTACTCACGCGCCATCTTCAAGTGCTTCATGTGCTGCAGGTGGGCCCCATCCCATGTCCTTTAATGACGAGAAATCACATATCAAGCTCCAAGAAGTGTTGCCACGTTGAAAAACTTTCCTTTTACATGGAAGTGGCGAGAATAGAAATAAATCTCTCTCCTTTATATTGTCGACTGAATTGAATATACCACAGCTTGCATGCTCCCTTTCATCAGCGTACAATCCCATCTCTTTCCAAGTATTATTGATACACGTTGATTTTTCCTTGCCAAAACGAGCATGGTTAATTTTGCATGCATGTTACCTGATTTAGCCCTTCGCCGTCCATGTAATTATTCTCATTTAATATATATACATCCACGGACTTTTCTTCCTTTAAACAATTGACTTGCAGCTGTATTTTGTGAACGTCCACAACACTAGCATTAGACATGGCCATATCACCAGCAGCAACCATCGTATGTAAATTACTCATGGTCGTATCACGGGCCCGAGGCGGACGCGGAGCAAATGCGTGGGCGTTTGTTCGACGTCCGTGTGAATGCAAACCAGACGTAAGTTTGCGTAGAAAATGGGGCGGGCCGGACGCCAAACAGACCAAAATACAGATGCGGTCGCGTGTTGGACCGTGCCGTCTGTCTGTTGGGCTCAAGTGGACATACGCGGACCGGATGGGATCGTGCGTTGGATTTGGCCTAAGCCCCAAGCCGACTCGCCTCTTCTTCCTCTCCTGGCAAACCCTAGCCCCACCTCACCGCCGCCGCTGCTTCGCCACCCATGGAGGAGGAGGAGGGCGAGAGCCGCGACTGGGCTGGGATGCAGTCAGACGCGCTCTCCACCATATTCAGGAAGCTGGACGCGGCCGACCTCCTCACGGGAGCCGGGCAGGTATGCCACGCGTGGCGCCGTCTCGCCGACAGCGACACCACGCTGTGGCGTCGCGTGGTCATGACCCACGATGGAGACATCCTGACGGCCGGGGCCATGGCCTGCGCCGCCGTCGACCGCGCCGCTGGCACCATGGAGGCCTTCTCGGCCGACACCTTCGTCACTGATCTCCTCCTCCGCTACATCTCCCACAGGTTGCCACATCTTTCCTCTTCCTGTTACGTACATGCCCATTTCTTTCGTTGATTGGTTGGTTCTGATGACCAAAGTTGTATGTAATTGTGAGTCTCTGTCAGTTAGTACCTTTAGTTGGGCTGAGAGGACAGTCTTGATCGTACCCCTCGTAAATTAAAACGCATATCATGATATATCTTCTTAACTCAACATAAGCTCCTCGTGATATATGTTTGCTCTTGCTTACAAAATGGACCTTTCTGCTGTGTTATTTGACAACCTTTCTGCATCCTTTTATTTCTGCAAGGAATTTGTTCTCCGTTTGAATCTCAAATTTACTTTGTAGTGCCTTTTGATGTGGACCGTTGCTTTATCAAATTGGGATTCACCAACACAAATGAGCTTGTCTAAAATTTCTGAAAAATGTTCAATTGGTAATCAGTATTTCGTACAGAAGATTAGGTGTTGGTTATGTTAAGATCAAATGGCATGCTGGCAGCCCGAGAGTGGGTTTAATCGATCCAGGATCAGTGTACAATATGTAAATAACTAAATATCCTTTCATTTCCTTCTCTTTTCTGACAATTCTAGTTTTAGTACCAAAAAAGTTTTTTTTTTGTAATAACGTATAGATAAAATTGGAGGGAGTGAAATGCTACTCAGCAGTAAAATGCTTAGAATATATCGCGTGAGTCTCTAGTGCTGTATCTTTGTGCGACTCAATGTGCCTTGCTAAATGCTGCCCTAGCACATAGCTCGGGAGAATACGTGGAGCAACCCAGAAAATGTATGTAGAGTAGAATAGTGAAGGTTTGTCATCCCGGAGGGAATTGGCCTGTTCTCTCTGCCAATAGCAGGATTCCTGAGGCTGGTGTCTTGTGCTCTTTAGGTACAACTATAGGGATTGATCCCTAAAACATACTCCCTTCATTCCAAAATAAGTGTCTCAACTTTGTGCTAACTTTAGTACAAAGTTGTACTAAGCTTGAGGCACTTATTTTGGGACAGAGGGAGTATAAGGGTAGGTGAGGTTCAGCATGGAGACTTCACAGGGCAAAAGGAAATCTTAATATTTTTGTTGGTCGACAGCAAATTACCTTCTCCTGATGATTTACTTGCTGTAAAGGTCAAAGTATTCTTGAACTGTAGACCACAAATAATCACTTTAATGGTCTGAGCTGCATGGTTAAGCATTATATGTTATTAAATGTTTTTGAGTAGATGATAGAGTCATACAGCTGACATGGTACATGTTCTTCCGTCTCTGTATTAACTAGAGTGTACAAGGAACACTTCAAAATAAAGTTGTAGGTTGGCTCTGTGCTGATTGGGTGACTTCTATGTGCAAAATAACCATTCTACTTAAAGGCTGAACGTTTTAGTGAGCCTGCACATTTCATGTAGTTAACTACATACTCGAATTGGTTCATATTTGTTGCACTGTCTGGGCCTCCTCTTCAACATTTCCTTCATACAAGCTGTTGAAGGCCCTTTGCTGGGTTGCACATTCCATACGTATCATGTAGTAATAACAATCAGTCAACAACTATACTATGTAGTGAACAAATAAATGTGTAACTGTTAATTGTTAGTAGCTACTTTCTGTTATGGTATTGCAACTTCTATATCCCCTCGCTGAAGCAAAAAGCCTAGTTAACAGTTTTTTTTTTAATATTCTTGTGACCGTCTGTTTGCTTGGTAAGCGTAGTGCTAGTCAGAGTTCATATTTTCTTTTCGTTGTGTTGATCTGTTGGTGCATTGAAATAAAGTGATCTCACTTTTATTGATTGATGATTGAATTTTCTGGATATACCAAGTTTGATTTCTACCAGAAGCATGGTGTCATAGGCTTGGGGTATAAAGGTTTTGGTTGAGCGCAGATTCTGTTGTGGCTGATAGGAGGGACGAAACTGTACACCTCGTTTAACCATGGGTTTTGAGCAGAGAGAGAAAGAGCGCTCGGCGTGATAGCAGGGGAACAAAGATTGGGATTAAACTTGCTTGATTATTTATCAACTAGGTTTGGCAATTATATAGGTTATGTGTACAAACTGATCTGACTTCACCTCAATCTGAATCTAACTCAAAAATTCCTAATTATTCTTAGTCACTTCTTGATTGGAAAAATAACCTATTCAAACTCTTTCATAATTATATCTATAGTCTATACTGAGTAGAAAGTAAGGAACTCTCTTTTTGGGCCACACGTCATTAGCGGAACCTAGTTTATGCTTGAATTTGCGCCTGCTGTAGGGCGGACGCCACCTGACACATGTTTCATTGCCCTCTTCTGCTCTTCTTCTCATCATTTGACTGAATCTGATATGTAGAATTCACACACAGTATCAAGTTATGTGATATTTTGTCAGAACTGCATGTGACTGCAGTTATCAACCTTTTTGAAAATTATTATGAATCCACATCATAGAATGTTTTATTTTCACATGGTTATTTCAATTGGTTATGTTGTTCCAGTGATATTTCTCATTGTGAGCTTGGAAAGCATGTTTCGATTTGATATAGCTGAAATGTTTGGGTTGGTTAAAAACTTACCATGTCTCAGTGCAGATCATTCTCATTGAAGAGCCTTCAACTCAGCTTTTGTGATAAAGTATCTGATAAAGGGTTGGCAGAGGCAATTAATCTCCTTCCTCAGCTTGAAGAACTGGATATTTCGTTCTGCTCATTGTATGGCAATTTTTGCCAGTTTGTTGGCAAAGCCCGCTCACAACTGAAATGCTTTAGGCTAAATGAACGCTGGGCTGATTTTCATAAGCGGTTTGATGCAGCCTATGAGCGCATGGAGATTGACCCAGAAGCATCATGGATTGCTAACAGTATGCCTCGTCTACAAGTCCTTCAGTTGATTGGCAGCGAGGTAACTAATGATGGACTGATGGCAATCCTTGACCATTGCCCTCAACTTGAATCACTTGACATACGTATGTGCTACAACCTCCAAATTGATGATGCTATGAAATCAAAGTGTGCTAGAATTAGAAACCTTAAGCTTCCTCATGATCCCATCTCTGATTTCAAGTACTGGGCCTACGTTGACAGTGAGGATTACAGTGAAGATTACTCTGGTTCTGATTTTGAGGTTGATATGCACGATGATTTGCTGGATGTGGTCATGGATGATGATGCTGATGATGCTGATGGTGAATTCAATTATGTGGATGATTATGATGATGTTGGCTCAGAATCTGCCATGTATGATGACGTGTATGATGATGTCGATGACATCTAAACGCTGATCATGGGCTTTCAGTTTGGCGGGATTTGGAGCTGAAATGATGTGGCGTTCACCTGTTGTTGAATGAAATCCTTGAAGTGGGGTTCAAGCACTTTGTTATGTGTGATTCTCTTGTGTTCGTGTCACCTGTTTGTTTCTCACATATTTGCAAGAAACTAATCCATCCTCTTGCTGTGAGACTGGGTTGTTCGATTTTCACTCTTTTCACATGTAGTTTGTGCTGCCTTGTGACTTGCCATGGAATTAATTAGATTCTTGTAATGAAGTATGGCACCCCTGTTATGACTTTGGTTTCTTTGTGTTTGCCCCCATTGTGGTCACTGAATCCTCTCAAAAGGGCGCAATGCGATAGACGTCAGTGGCCAGCAAAGACTGCAAGCTTGTCGTATTTGCTTGCAATAATGGGATGCTGTCTCATGCGCTCAGTCGCAATAGGCAACCATTATTTGATTTGTCACATGGAATAGCTCAAGTGGAACACTAGAAATGGTTATTATTTGATTTGGAATATCTCTGCAACACTAGAAATGGTTGATGTTGCACATCCTTCATGCTAGATTGAACCATGTAGTTAGGAACAAACTTATCTCCCACGGGGTGTTCACAAGTCTTGATTTGCCCTGCCTCTTGGCTGACATAATAGGCGGGCATTTTTGGACGCTTGAAGATTAATCCTAGTCTACATGGTTAGTAGAATAGTTGAATTCTTGCCTAAAGCTTGTAGAGATCAAACATATTCTGTGTGTCTCACCAGTCACCAGATATAATATTTGCGGAAGGCAACACTGATTTAACCATGCGTGTGGTTCATTTTCTCATATCGTGATGTTCTAAGTTCATCACTGAATCATTATTTATAGAAATATCATATGTTTAAGATATCTGATGTATGTTCATCACAAAATCATTATTTACCAAAATATCATATGATTGACCATAAAGGATAACCAGGCTAGAAAATACACAATAAAAATCCATACTAAGCTGCTATAACCCACATCGGTTGCTCAGAACATATGAGCTGAACATAAGAATCCTACCAAGAACTCCTCTTACTTGGGGTGAAGATTAACAT
Organism: Aegilops speltoides; assembly: GCA_021437245.1. Classification (NCBI taxonomy): domain Eukaryota; kingdom Viridiplantae; phylum Streptophyta; class Magnoliopsida; order Poales; family Poaceae; genus Aegilops; species Aegilops speltoides. The sequence goes on from CM038142.1 coordinate 30,106,516, forward strand.
AATCACGGGGACCATATACCTCAAATAATTCAGCTAAAATGCTATTCTTCCTTCTCGGGTTGCATCCCATGTCCTGACATAGTTGATCATTGTACCAGATGTGAAGAAGCCCAATACAGGACCTCCGGAAGTAGACACGAGAATAGCGCTTCATGAACTTCTCCCACTCAAGGATATCACCCTGCATCGCTTTAACACTTGGTAATCTGAATCCACCATCAATGAAATGCGCCAGCCATTTGGCTCGAATTTCTGCAGTGTACAGATTCGCTAGACTCTCTGAATAACCGAGGACCGTGAGCTGTGGAATCTTAGGATGTATGCACTCCCTGAATATAAAAAATGAAGAATATATTCAATAACCTGATCTTGATTGGAAATAAGGAACACATGTAAACAAAAGTGAGGTAGTAATAGTGAAGTAACCTGTAGAGAGGTACAGTCGAGGATATTGGCCCAACTGCAATACTCTGAAAGTATTCTGAAGTGAACATGTTCGTGATCTTTTGGTCTCCCTTGAATCCCGTTCCGAAAATCACTATGTCACTCTTTATCGGCGAAGATTCACCTTCAACAACTACACCTTCCTTGTAGAAGCTAAAGGTCTTGGACTTCTTCAGAATAATGCTGCCTTCGTCTAGTCTCTTGTAGTGATCCTTTGGTGTAATGGCGATCAAGCATGTTGCTAGTGCCTCAAAGAAGCTATGCTCAGGCACCATGTCATGCTTCTTCATGGGGATGGAGTAGTAGCTCTCAGCAAACTTTGAGAATAACCACCTCTATTCATATACAAACAAGAACTAAGCGTGTGCCAATTTAATTTGAAACCTAAGTGTAAATGGCATCAATAAAAAATAACATGCTGATTTTCAGTACCAGGGGAGTCAAGATGATGGCCAAGAGGCATAGTAGGAAGCCCTCACCAGGCTTGTGGATAAGTAATTCAGAGAAGCGATTTAGATATAAGTTTGCTATAGGGAAACCCCAAGCATAGTAGCTTGGTATGATCCAATGCTTTGTTCGGACAACCATTGTACATGGATGTTCAGTACCTGCAGGGGATCGGTAAATTTTATATCTAAGTTCTTATCGAGAATAAATGTTAGATTTCAAACAACGTAATCATGACAGGCAATGCATATAGTTTTGTAGAATGACTAAAAACAACCCTTTGTTTTGTCATGCAAACAAAAATTATGATGACATAGTTACTTCTGCGATAAAAGAGAAAATAAATTTTAGTTGTAGGCTTGTGTACCATTTACATCTGCACATTCGGCAGCGACGTCCAGCGCTGATTTCAAGTAGCCAATCACGGTCACACGTTTGCCCTTTACCATCTCGTTAGCTTTCTTGGTGCCCATTTTGGCGTAATCCATGGTGTGAATCACCTGCCCATCAAATGCTTCTGGACCTTTGCCTGGAGGGAAAGTGGGTATGTTGGGCACACCACTAAACCGCCCAATGCAAAGAACCACAAAGTCTGCCACGTGTGTCTGGAGACAGGAAAAATATGATACATTTAATATCTCGTTAGCTTCACTGATTGAAAAGAGACATTACAAGCTAGGGGTTAGAAATGGAAGCAAAGTGGTTTTCGTTTTCAGTTTTGGAAATATTTCAGCAACGACAGTAATATAGGTTCGCATTTCGGTTAAAGGGCTGAAACAGTAGAATTCAACCAATTTTTTGTATTTTTTAAAAAGATATCTGAATCGATGTGTACTACTGAAATTGCTTATGTATTTTGGCTGAAAGCTAAATATTTCAGTGTCTACTGAAATTCAACGAATTTTATTGAAAGTGAAAACCATACAAACACGGTCGACAGAGGAATGCATGGATTAGCTTCATCTATGAAAAACTCCTAGTTGGCCGATCAATCAATATATCATATATGTACCTCGATGTTGCCCTCGGCGTCGGCCACTGTGAGACGCCACTCACCCTCGCCAGAACCAAACGCCTCGCCGCACCCGGCCCACTCCTCCCACTCCACCACCTTCTCCTCGCCGACGCCGACATACTCCATCCCGACCACCCGGTGCCCGAACCTGACGCAGTCGAGCACGCCGAAGTGGCGGGCATAGGCGTCGAGGTAGTCGGCGACCTGGCGGCGGTCCGGGAAGACCTCCGTCACGGACCTCGGCCACGGGAAGTCGGAGAACTGGTACATGGGCCGCTCCGACTGCAGCGACGTGCAGTCCGGAGCGCGCGCCCACACGCCGCCCAGGAGCTTGTCCGCCTCGAAGACGGCCGGACGGCAGCCCCGCTCCAGCAGGTGCTTGCACGCCGTCAGCCCGCTCACGCCGGCTCCGACGATGGCCACCCTCTTCTTCTCCATCCCGGCCGGCTACTAGTTGACGAGTATGAACGTTCGTGTTTGATGGTGTGGCTAGATGATGGTCATATAGGTGGCCAGAGAGCGGTTTGCACCACGTGCTTTGTTGAAATTCTACGCGATCGAGTGATCCTGGATTTGGATAACATATTTAAAGCATTGCGCCATTCGATCTGACGTGTTATTTTTGTTATCATTCGTCTCAAGTCCACACTTAGTCTTCGCTGAGCAACTACGGCGTCAATTGTCCAGCCACACAATGATAGGCCTTGTCGCTGAGCAAATCGTGGCACGTGTATATGTTGCATGTGTTGCGTGTAGCTCATACAAGGCCACGCACACGTATCATGTTTTTTTTTTTGATAAAAGAGAGCTGCCTCTCCGATTTCCATTACCAGAAATCACCATGTCTTTGCTACAAGAAAAGAAACAGAAAAAACAGCACCAGACCCCACACTAGGTAGAACCACCCTATTACCAGCTAATCCCAAGCAAGATGGAATTCCTGGGAAAGAGTGTTCCAAAGTCTAGACCTAACGATCTAGCCTCGGATCAGCATTTTTTCAATCCTCTGTTACAGCAAAACAGAGGCAACAAACACAGTACAGCGCCCATAAAGTACATAAGTTTGCAATTACAGTAACCATCTACCAATACCAAAAGCCACATCAGGACGACAGAAAAAGGAGCCAGCTTTGAGATTTTGGGGTAGATCCATCACAGCAGAGTAGGGTGTCATCCTTCAATTCGCCCAGTCTTCAGACGCCACCCATACGCTGCTTTGAAAATCTCCTCCGCCACCTCATTGATCAGCTTCACTCCAGCCTCCATCATCTTACTTCTTACGGGATTTGTCTGCAAAATATTCCAGTCATTTAAATTTTTAAGAAACAGAGATACCAGGACACAGGGGTCATTCACCCTTCTGTCCTCAAAAATGACACTATTTCTAATTTTCCACAATGTCCAGCAGATTGCTGAGACTCCTATCACTACCAGATTTTTTTCATCTTTGCAAAATGTGTTAACCCATGCTTTCATGACCTCATCTAAGGTGGTTGGTATGTCCTTAAGATTAAAGGCACATTTTAGAATATTCCAAAGCAATCTAGCAACTGAACATGTCAAAAAGAGATGATTAATGTCCTCCTTTCTTCCACAAAAGGGGCATTTGTCATCTCCTTTCCATCCCCTACGCACTAAATTGTCTTTTGTGAGTATGCTTCCCCTGAGGACCAGCCACATGAAGACCTTAATCCTGGGTGGCATCTTAATTTTCCACATATATAAATGTGGATATCTAATCCCATTTTCAATCAAATGCCTATAAAAGGACCTTACTGTATATACTCCCTTCTTGTCCAAGGTCCACTTGATCTCATCTATTTCTTTGTTTAAATTTACCCCAGCACAGGCTTCTTTAATATGCCCCCAGAGTTCTTTTGCATCTCCCATTAATGTTCTCCTAAATTGGATATTATCTAATCCAATATCAAACACTTCTTTAACCGTTTTCCTTTTATCAAAGCATAAATCATAAAGTCTAGGGAAATTCTTTTTTAAAGGAGCATTACCAATCCACCAGTCTTCCCAGAAACGAGCTCTTTCCCCATTTCCAACCTTAAATTTACACAAAGAGAGAAATTGATCTCTGTATTTCAATATACCCTTCCAGAACTGAGAATCTCCCTGTCTGGTCAATATATTAGCCATGCATTTGTTATTAACATATTTCCCTACTATTAAATCTTGCCACAAACCCTCTGTTGTATACAACTTCCACCACCACTTACACAAGAGAGCTTTGTTCATGTAAGCTAGATTATGAATCCCAAGTCCCCCCATATCCTTTGGTCTGCAGACTTCAGACCATTTCACCAAATGATATTTCCTTTTTTGTTCATTATCTTGCCACAACAATCTTGCCCTGAAGAAATCCATTCGTTTCTCTGACCCCACCGGAAGCCCATAAAAGGACATCATGAAATAAGGGATCCCTGTCAAGGCAGATTGAATTAGAGTAACTCTCCCAGCACTAGCTAATAGCCTCCCTTGCCAGGTTCCACATTTTTTTTCCATCTTAGTTTCAGGAGGTTTCCAATGCTTATTCCTAATTCTATTCTTATCAACTGGCAATCCCAAATATTTCATAGGTAAAGTACCAACTGGACAAGTAAAAATTCTAGCATACTCCTCTTCCTTAATAAGTGCCTCTCCAAACAAGAACAGTTCACTTTTATGGAAGTTGATTTTCAGACCAGACATCTGTTCAAACAGGCAGAGTATATATTTTAAATTTTGAGCACTTTCCACATCATCTTGTATCAAGAAAATAGTGTCATCAGCATATTGCAGCATATTAACTCCATTGGTAATATGCTCACCCAAGACCCCTTTAACTAATCCTCTCTCTTTAGCCTTATTTAGCATCATAGCTAAAGCATCAGCAGCCAAATCAAAATTTAAAGGGGATAGAGAATCCCCTTGTCTCAAACCTTTATGAGAGCAAAAATATTTCCCTAAATTATTATTAACTTTCACACAAACTTTCCCCCCCCTGACTGTATCCATGACCCAATCAACCCATTTGTCTGGGAACCCTTTTAATCTAAGCATTTGGAACAAAAAGGACCACTTAATTTTGTCATAGGCCTTTTCAAAATCAATTTTCAGAAGCACAACACTTTGTTTATTCTTCTTGATACTGTTTAAAGCCTCATGCAAAATCAAGACCCCTTCCATTATGTACCTGCCTTTAACAAAGGCAGTTTGAACTGGTGAAATAACCCTGGCAGCTACCAAATTCAGCCTATTCATTAGGACTTTAGTTATGATTTTGAAACACACATTTAACAAACAAATAGGTCTAAACTTCTGGATTTGATTGGCCCCAGCCCCTTTTGGGACCAAAGTAATAATACCATAGTTCAACCTACTTACATCAATCTTCCTGCTGGCAAAATCATCCAACAGATTTTTTAAATCCATCTTCACAAGCTCCCAGTAATGTTGGTAGAATTCTGCCGTAAATCCATCTGGCCCAGGAGATTTATTATGTGCCATCTTAAAGACTACCTTCTTAATCTCCTCTAAAGAGAATTCCTCCACCAGATATCTTGGAGTATTCTCTGGTATCCTAGTAGGATCATCAATATTTAAGGATATAGAGGAGTCATCCGGATGGCCAAACAAATTCTTATAGAAAGTAGTTATGTATTCCATTAAATTGTTTTCCCCTTCAATCACACCCTCCTCTTGTTCTAATCTAGAAATTTTATTCTTCCTAAGCCTTCCATTGGCTTTGGCATGAAAGAATTTAGTGTTTCTATCCCCTTCCAACAGGTCATCAGTTTTGGCTCTCTGTTTCCATTTATCTTCCTCTTGTTGAAGTAGCCTATCAAGTTGTGCTCTCAGCTCATTCTCGCTCTTTTCTATCGGCAATTTGTTAAGCCATTATCTTCACTGTTTTTATCAATATTATCCAGTCTGATCAAAATATCTTTTTTAAGTTCTATATACCAAGCATTCATGTTCCTATTCCACCCTTTAAGCCTGGGTCTCAATTTTCTAAATTTCCCCACCAATCTGTCAATACTATCTCCTTTGATACAAGGATCATTCAGGACTTCTGCACTATTCTATCAATCCCTCTCTTTTGAACCAAGCATTTTCAAATCTGAAAATTGGATCAGTTTTTTGGAATTCTCCAGAGTCTAAAAAAAGAGGAGTATGATCAGATTTCTCTCTTGTTAAAGCAATCACCTGGGTTAAGGGGTAAGCCTCCTCCCAATCAGTGCTGCACAAAATTCTATCAAGCTTTTCAAAGGTAGGGCTCTGCATATAATTTCCCCATGTGTATTTCCTCCCAATCATATCTAATTCTATCACCCCAGCTTGTTCCAAAATAGCATTAAAAAGAAAACTCCAATGTCCAGGTGATCCTGGCTTATTTTTTTCACTGGCTTTCCTAATTATATTAAAATCCCCTCCAATTAATATAGGATTTGTAGATTTTTGGAAAACTCTGGATAGCTCAGCCAGGAACCTGGATTTCCTCTCTGGCTGTGCCTCTCCATAAACTACCACCAAGTCCCATATGAGCTTATTATCAATGTCTTGAACAGTCATTTTGATGTGATATTCCCCATCATCCTGAGAAATAACATCCAGTGTAGTGTAATTCACTCCTAATATAAGGCCTCCAGATTTCCCCCTAGCTGGGGTAAAGTGCCAGTGAAAATCTCTTCCTGCACAAATCTGTTGTAAATCATTTCTAGAATATTCCTGTCTCATAGTCTCCTGTAGCCCCAGGAAATCTAATTTCTTGTCCATAATCAGTTCTCTCAAGAATCTTTTTTTAATTTTACCCCCAAATCCTCTCATATTCCAGAAAATACCCCTCATCTTCTTTTCTTTTTCTTTTTTTCTGAGTATTCTAAGTTTTTGACAACGGAAGCAATCTTCACCCCGAACCTCTGGTAGTTTTGTTATTTTCTTCATTTTCTTTGATGAAAAAGTCCTTTCACTAATTCCCATTCCTCACTATCTTCATCCTCTTTGTCTATGTCCTCATCCTCTAACAATTCTATTATAGAGTAGTCCCCAGTATCAATAAGATCATGCTCCTCATGTATGTAATTTTTGTCCTGGCTTTTGTTATTTTCTGCCAGCCACATATCAATCCTGGCTTGTTCAGCCATTTTAATCAATTCCAAATTATTTTTTATAATGTCTGATGTGTGTCCCAAATTGACCCCAACATCCTCAGCAATCTGCTGTAAGACATTGTTAGGTCTGAAAATAGTATCATAAGATGCATACTTACCATAATTGTTCTTTTGTGCCACCCTCTCTTTAGCCAGATCTGTTATCTTTTTATCCTCCTTGCCCTTAAGCCTTGTGCATCTTCTCAGCTCCTCATCCTCTTGTGACTCAAGCTCTCCTATCCCAGCTTTTTTAATTTTGGTCTCAAAAGACTCAGTCTCCTGGCTAGCCGTGTAATCTACAGGTTCAATATATCCTAGGCCCACTGCATGTTCCATCAGATCCAGCTCTGACATTCTCCCTCCATTTTCCTTACTACCTTCCACATCAGCCTCTTCTCCTGAATTCTCCTTCTCATCTCCATCCTCAAGGTGTTTTTCTCCTGATTGTGACCCTCTCCCCTCTTCACCGCCTTTCAGATTGATTTGCAAAAGTTCATGCTGTCTCTTAACTTCCCTCTCCAAAGATTTCCTAATTATATCCATTTCCTTCCTCTTCTTTTCTTCTAAAATCAATTGGGCTGTCTGTCTCGCTGCCAGCTCCTCTGCTCTTTGTAATCTGGCTTTTAAATCCTCTTCTTCCTCTTTCTTTTCCCCCACAAGCCCTTCATCTGTCTTTTCTTTGACCAACTCATTCCTCTGGGACCCTCCCCCTTTTTCCAGGACCACCTGCTCATATTGTTTCAGACCCAAGCTCCCTAAACTGACCAATGACTGTGTGTATTCAGATTGCTTGCTTTTCTTCTGTATTTCCTTCTCCCTTTGTGCTTCATAACTTTCCAGGTCCAGGTAATCAAATGTTTTCCTTTTATTACCCTCTTCCATTTTGTACCAGCCCTGTTCAGCAACTGTATCAAACTCAAAGCCAATATCATACAGCAATAAATCCTTGGTAGTAATTTCTGTGCCAGCAGGAATCTTATGCATATCTCTGATCCCAACTTTCACCCTGACTTCTTCTCTTGAGTGTATATGTTCAACATCTACTTCAACCACTGGCCCCAAAGCAGAACCAATCTCACATATTCCCAAATAATGTCTCAGGTTGTCAGGAACCCCCCACATTTTAATCCATACTGAGTGTAGCTTCCCTTTAGCTCTGTCATCTGGACTCCAAAAATCCACCTCCACCACTGCACCAGTGCCCAACAAAGTGAATCTGCCAAAGTTTTTCAGCTCCACTAACTTAGCTTTACTGGGAAATCTCATGAGGAAGGTAGTGGTGCTTTGGAACTTTGCTCTCCAAGTCCACCCCCAATCAAACATTTTGCTGAACCCATATGCCACTGTGGTATCATTAAGCTGTCCTTCATGCACAGTTACCAAAGCCATAGGATTAATGTGTTCAGCAGCTGCAATATCCTTAGTATTCTGAATCAACAAGCAACCTAACCCTCTAGCCCCATATCCCACATATTTTGCCACTGGCTTGGGCTGTTTCAGGATGGTACACTCCTCAGTACTATGAGTTGGTCTTTGGCATATCACACAGAAAACCTTGTTTTTGCAATCACTTTTTACATGGCCCTGTTCTTTACACTTTATGCAGAAGAGCTCTTTTGGATTTGCAGTCTCCTTCTTCTTAATTGCTTCCTTCTGCCCCTCCACTCTGGCATTAACCTGTTGCATCAGGGTCTCCTGTTTTGGCATGTTAGACAGCAAGAATTGGTACTGTTGTGCCAATTGCTCCTGAGGAACTAAGCCAAACTGTCCCAAACCCATCCCCACTGGCACCAACTGGGGGAAATTGGTGTTGCTCATCACAGGAAAACCACCTGCCATCTGCACTTGCCCCCCTGGAGTCCCCAATCCTGCAGCCATCCCAGGCCCACCCTCTTGCCTATTATCATTTCTGCCAACCTGAAACCTGTCTTGTTGGATCCCTCCTCTGTCAGTGCCCAATCTGCCAAAGTTATTATCCCCCTCTATTCCATTTCCTACAGAGTTTCCGTCTCCACCAGAACCACTACTATTGGTACCAGACCCTCCTCGGAATCCACCCTCTCTGTTTCTCCAACCATATCCCTCTGCTTCCCTCTCATCCTGCCTGCCGAAACCCCTCCTAGACTGGTCAGATCTGCCAAAAAAATTACCTCTCCCTCCTTGATGACTTCCCCTGCCAGCCCTCGGTCTCCAGTTTTCTTGCCTTCCAGCCATGTTTTCTTCTTCTTCTTCTCCCCTGGATTGGCCTCCTCCCTTTTTCTGATCTTCCTCTCTGTCAGCCGCCAAGAAATTTTTAGGGTTGGGAGAGTGGAGGAAATCTGGTTCAGGGACACGGGTGGGAATCCCCCCCTTATATATAGTCCCCTCCCCACCTAGGTTTCCCTGAGGCCTCTCACTTACGGGCCTCCTTACAGCCTGGCCCAACTGGCCCATCTTTTCCCCCCACACACTATCTCCCTTTCCCCTTTGCCTCCCTCCAATTTCAACAGGTTCTTCAGCAAATGCAGACTGAAAATCTGTCATAACTTCCTCCAGATTAACATTTGTCGGAATCTTATCAATATCTGTATAATTTCGGGGCAGAAGTTCAGCATTCCCAGGAATGCATCTCTCTATTTCTTTCTCCATAAATTTGCCTACATCCCCATATACTTCCTCAATGTCTGTCAAGTATTCTGGTATTCTGGGCAGATCCCAGACCCTGGGTATCTTATCCCTAATTTTCACTAAAGCCATATCCACTTTATATTTATGCAATTCTCCCCAACTAGGGGAATCTACATGGGTTAACCCATTCTGAACTGCATCATACGCATTTTCCCCCTCTTTGAGCTCAAGACTCAGAGCATATTCATTCATCTTATTTTTCAAACTACGATTTACTCGTCTGATTCGACGTTTAGTATCAATTTCTCCCTGACTTTTCCTATAATCATAGGCGCAAGCAAGGTACATAGATGGGCTTCGAATTTTGGTACCTGATTCGTTGTAGTCCTCATCGGAAGCATCTCCTGAATCCTCACTGGCTAGCATCCAGAAACGGTTGCCAGCCAGCGAGGCCTTCAGGCTCTGCTTCCGGCGAGGCGAGCAGAGCGGCGAGGCGCTGGCATCTCCGGGGTCGATGTAGCCGCAGCGAGGCGAGCAGAACGGCGCCGCTCCCTCACCTCCACATGCGGCGCCTGAGCCACCGGATCCTCGCCTATCACGATCGGGGCCAGAGCCGTCCCTGGGGCAGGTAAGGCGAGCACCCCCTCCCGCGGAAGGAGCGCCGATCCCCTCATGGCAGGGGCGAGATTTGCCGTCGCGAAGATGGTGAAGGCCACCCACTTCCTCGCCACCGCCCTCACCGGCGAATCCGCCTGATCCGCCGCCCACATCAACACCTGCAGCGGATGCTTGCGCCCGCTCCGCCCGAACAGGGATCTCTCCTCCATCTCCGTCAGATTCTCCACGATTGCCTCCGCCTCCGCATACATCTCGCGCTTGCTCAGGTACCACCCCCCGATCTCCCTCAGCCGGATCCGCAGGCGCGCATCCCTGCCCGCGAACCTTCGAAGCTTCTCCTCGCTGATCTCCACCATCTTCGTCGCGAGCTCGACCGACCGGGGGAGGAGATGAGACGGGCGGATGTGAGGGGGGAGTGAGGCGAGAAGACGGGCGCCTGGAATTAATCTCCTCTGCTTTAATTGCTCCCCCGTCTCCCCCGATTCCACCATCGTCGCTTCCCGATGTAAGCCCTCCGCCGGTGAGGTGTTCCTCGATTCGCGCGACGTGACAAGGGAAAACCACCGCACACCCTGGTCGCAAAGTACACCCGCCTCCTGATCTCCTGTCAACCGTACACCCACGATCGTCGACGAGCGAGATCGTTGACGTGTGCTGATGCACCACCACCACGCCACGGTGCAGCCTTGGATGAACCACCGATTTTAGATCGGCGGCGAATCTCACCGGCCACCGCACCGCCGCGTCGTCGCCTTCGTCGCGCGAGGAGTCGTGACGAAACGTCATATCTGCGTCTACTATCCGGATCCACGCACACGTATCATGTAGACGTGTACGATGTGTAGCGCACTCCAGATATTATCGGTAGTCAGTGCTCCACCGTGCAGATTGAACTATAAAAAAGTCTGTCTAGGACAGATGTATCGTAGTAATTATGGAGTACTTCACAGTGACTCAATCAAACAAGAAAATAAAAGAAAAAATACGCACATACATTTTCGCATAAAATCAATGACATAAACTCCCTGCTCCCCGTCCGCCGCCGCAAGCCACTCCGGCCCCGGCGTCCACAAAACCCCCGCGTCGGCCGCCGCCCGGCGCAGCCATCGAGCCGCCTCCATGGCCTCCCGCTCCCCCACCCCGTCCGCTGCTGGCAGAGGTCGCGAGCGACGCTGGCTGGACTCGAGCCCCTCCTCGGCGGGCTCCGAGGCCAGATTGTACCGCCAGGCCCTCTGCTCCTCCCCGGCGCCCGCCTCCCCTTCCTCACCGCCGCCTCCCTCGCCGCCCGTCGCGCCCCGTGGCCCCAGGTCTGAGATTCACTAGATCGTACACGAGGCGGAGGACGCCCTTGGTGGCGACTGGCAGTTCGTCTCGGGACGGCGGCGCCCGCGCCCCCGCTGAAGGAAATATGCCCTAGAGGCAATAATAAAGCTATTATTTATTTCCTCATATCATGATAAATGTTTATTATTCATGCTAGAATTGTATTAACTGGAAACATAATACATGTGTGTGAATACATAGACAAACACAACGTCACTAGTATGCCTCTACTTGACTAGCTTATTAATCAAAGATGGTTATGTTTCCTAACCATAGACATGTGTTGTCATTTGATTAATGGGATCACATCATTAGGAGAATGATGTGATTGACATGACCCATTCCGTTAGCCTAGCACTTGATCGTTTAGTATATTGCTATTGCTTTCTTCATGACTTATACATGTTCCTGTAACTATAAGATTATGCAACTCACGTTTACCGGAGGAACACTTTAGGTACTACCAAACGTCACAACGTAACTGGGTGATTATAAAGGAGTACTACAGGTGTCTCCAAAGGTACATGTTGGGTTGGCGTATTTCGAGATTAGATTTTGTCACTCCGATTGTCGGAGAGGTATCTCTGGGCCCTCTCGATAATGCACATCACTATAAGCCTTGCAAGCAATGTAGCTAATGAGTTAGTTACGGGATGATGCATTACATAACGAGTAAAGAGACTTGCCGGTAACGAGATTGAACTAGGTATTGGATACCGACGATCGAATCTCGGGCAAGTAACATACCGATGACAAAGGGAACAACGTATGTTGTTATGCGGTTTGACCGATAAAGATCTTCGTAGAATATGTAGGAACCAATATGGGCATCCAGGTTCCGCTATTCGTTATTGATCGAGAATAGTTCTAGGTCATGTCTACATAGTTCTCGAACCCGTAGGGTCCGCACGCTTAACGTTACGATGACAGTTTTATTATGAGTTTATAAGTTTTGATGTACCGAAGTTTGTTCGGAGTCCCGGATGTGATCACGGACATGACAAGGAGTCTCGAAATGGTCGAGACATAAAGATTGATATATTGGAAGCCTATGTTTGGACATTGGAATAGTTTTGGGTGAAATCGGGAATTTACCGGAACACCGGGGGGTTACCGGAACCCTCCCGGGGGTTAATGGGCCTTAGTGGGCCATGTGGGAGAAGAGGAGGGCCGGCCGGGCAGGCCGCGCGCCCCCTCCCCCTAGTCCGAATAGGACAAGGAAGGGGGCGCCCCCTCTCTTCCTCCCCAAGTCCTAATCCAACTAGGAAAGGGGGGGGGAGTCCTACTCCCGGTGGGAGTAGGACTCCTCCGGCGTGCCTCCTCCTAGGGCCGGCCGCACCCCCCCTTGCTCCTTTATATACGGGGGCAGGGGGGCACCCTAGAACACACAAGTTGATCTACGGATCGTTCCTTAGCCGTGTGCGGTGCCCCCCTCCACCATATTCCACCTCGGTCATGTCGTCGCGGAGTTTAGGCGAAGCCCTGTGCCGGTAGAACATCATCATCGCCACCACGCCGTCGTCTTGTGGAACTCATCCCCGACGCTTTGCTGGATCGGAGCCCGGGCGTCATCGAGCTGAGCGTGTGCTGAACACGGAGGTGCCGTCGTTCGGTGCTTGGATCGGTCGGATCGTGAAGACGATACAACTACATCAACAGCGTTGTCATAACGCTTCGCTTCACGGTCTCACGAGTGCGTGGACAATACTCTCCCCTCTCGTTGCTATGCCATCACCATGATCTTGCATGTGCGTAGGAATTTTTTTGAAATTAGTACGTTCCCCAACAGTGGCATCCGAGCCTGGGTTTATGCGTAGATGTCATATGCACGAGTAGAACACAAGTGAGTTATGGGCGATACAACTCATACTGCTTACCAGCATGTCATACTTTGGTTCGACGGTATTGTGAGATGAAGCGGCCTGGACCGACATTACGCGTACGCTTACGCGAGACTGGTTTCACCGTTACGAGCTCTCGTGCTTAAAGGTGGCTGGCGGGTGTCTGTCTCTCTCACTTTAGCTGAATCGAGTGTGGCTACGCCCGGTCCTTGCGAAGGTTAAAACAGCACTAACTTGACGAACTAACGTTGTGGTTTTGATGCGTAGGTAAGAACGGTTCTTGCTAAGCCCGTAGCAGCCACGTAAAGCTTGCAACAACAAAGTAGAGGACGTCTAACTTGTTTTTGTAGGGCATATTGTGATGTGATATGGTCAAGACGTGATGCTATATTTTATTGTATGAGATGATCATGTTTTTTAACCGAAGTTATCGGCAACTGGCAGGAGCCATATGGTTGTCGCTTTATTGTATGAAATGCAAACGCCCTGTAATTGCTTTACTTTATCACTAAGCGTAGCGATAGTCGTAGAAGCAATAGATGGCGTAAACGACAACGATGATACGATGGAGATCAAGGTGTCGCGCCGGTGACGATGGTGATCACGATGGTGCTTCGGAGATGGAGATCACAAGCACAAGAAGATGATGGCCATATCATATCACTTATATTGATTGCATGTGATGTTTATCCTTTATGCATCTTATCTTGCTTTGATTGACGGTAGCATTTTAAAATGATCTCTCACTAAAAATTATCAAGAAGTGTTCTCCCTGAGTATGCACCGTTGCCAAAGTTCGTCGTGCCCAGACACCACGTGATGATCGGGTGTGATAAGCTCTATGTCCATCTACAACGGGTGCAGGCCAGTTTTGCACATGCAGAATACTCAGGTTAAACTTGACGAGCCTAGCATATGCAGATATGGCCTCGGAACATGGAGACCAAAAGGTCAAGCGTGAATCATATAGTAGATATGATCAACATAGTGATGTTCACCATTGAAAACTACTCCATCTCACGTGATGATCGGTTATGGTTTAGTTGATTTGGATCACGTGATCACTTAGATGACTAGAGAGATGTCTGTCTAAGTGGGAGTTCTTAAGTAATATGATTAATTGAACTTAAATTTATCATGAACTTAGTACTGATAGTATTTTGCTTGTCTCGTTTGTTGTAGATAGATGGCTCGTCTTTGTTGTTCCGTTGATTTTAATGCGTTCCTTGAGAAAGCAAAGTTGAAAGATGATGGTAGCAATTACACGGATCGGGTCCGTAACTTGACGATTATCCTCATTGCTGCACGGAAGAATTACGTCCCGAAGCACCGCTGGGTGCCAGGCCTGCTGCTGATGCTGGCCGACGGCGTTAAGAACGTCTGGCGAGCAAAGCTGATGACTACTCGATAGTTCGATGTGTGCCATGCTTTACGGCTTAGAACCGGGTCTTCAACGACGTTTTGAACTTCATGGAGCATATGAGATGTTCCAGAGTTGAATTTAATATTTCAAGCAAATGCCCGGATTGAGAGATATGAAGTCTCCAACAAGTTCTATAGCTGCAAGATGGAGGAGAATAGTTACGTCGGTGAACACATACTCAAAATGTCGGGTATAATAATCACTTGATTCAACTGGGAGTTAATCTTCCGATGATAGCGTCATTGATGAATTCTCCAATCACTGCCACCAAGCTACAAGAGCTTCGTGATGAACTATAATATGCAAGGGATGAACAAGACAACTCCCGAGCTCTTCGCAATGCTAAAAGCTGCGGAGGTAGAAATCAAGAAGGAGCATCAAGTGCTGATGGTCAACAAGACCACTAGTTTCAAGAAAAAAGGCAAAGTGAAGAAGAATGGGAACTTCAAGAAGAACAGCAAGCAAGTTGCTGCTCAAGAGAAGAAACCCAAGTCTGGACCTAAGCTTGAAACTGAGTGCTTCTACTGCAAGCAAACTAGTCACTGGAAGCGGAACTGCCCCAAGTATTTGGCGGATAAGAAGGATGGCAAGGTGAACAAAGGTATATGTGATATACATGTTATTGATGTGTACCTTACTAGAGCTCGCATAGCACAGGTATTTGATCTGGTTCTATTGCTAATATTTGCAACTCAAACAGGGACTACGGAATAAGCGAGCAGCCGCCAGGGACGAGGTGACGATGCGCGTGGGAAACGGTTCCAAAGTTGATGTGATCGCGTTCGGCACGCTACCTCTACATCTACCTCCGGGATTAGTTTTAGACCTGAATAATTGTTATTTGGTGCCAGCGTTAAGCATGAACACTATATCCGGATCTTGTTTGATGCGAGACGGTTATTCATTTAAATCAAGAGAATAAGGTTGTTTCTATTTATTTGAGTAATATCTTTTATGGTCATGCACCCTTGAAGAGTGGTCTATTTTTATTGAATCTCGATAGTAGTCATACACATATTCATAATGTCGAAGCCAAAAGATGCAGAGTTGATAATGATAGTGCAACTTATTTGTGGCACTGCCGTTTAGGTCATATCGGTGTAAAGCACATGAAGAAACTCCATAATGATGGACTTTTGGAATCACTTGATTATGAATCACTTGGTACTTGCGAACCGTGCCTCATGGGCAAGATGACCAAAACACCGTTCTCCGGTACTATGGAGAGAGCAACAGATTTGTTGGAAATCATACATATAGATGTATGTGGTCCGATGAATGTTGAAGCTCGTGGCGGATATCGTTATTTTCTCACCTTCACAGATGATTTGAGCAGATATGGGTATATCTACTTAATGAAACATAAGTCTGAAACATTTGAAAAGTTCAAAGAATTTCAGAGTGAAGTGGAAAATCATCGTAACAAGAAAATAAAGTTTCTATGATCTGATCGTGGAGGAGAATATTTGAGTTACGAGTTTGGTTTACATTTGAAACAATGCGGAATAGTTTCGCAACTCACGCCACCCGGAACACCACAACGAAATGGTGTGTCGAGCGTCATGTCGTTCTTTACTAGATATGGTGCAATCTATGATGTCTCTTACTGATTTACCGCTATCGTTCTGGGGTTATGCTTTAGAGACGGCCGCATTCACATTAAATAGGGCACCATCAAAATCCATTGAGACGACGCCTTACGAACTGTGGTTTGCAAGAAACCAAAGTTGTCGTTTCTTAAAGTTTGGGGCTGCGATGCTTATGTGAAGAAACTTCAACCAGATAAGCTCGAACCCAAATCGGAGAAATGTGTCTTCGTAGGATACCCAAAAGAGACTATTGGGTACACCTTCTATCACAGATCTGAGGGCAAGATTTTTGTTGCTAAATTCGGATCCTTTCTAGATAAGGAGTTTCTCTCGAAAGAAGTGAGTGGGAGGAAAGTAGAACTTGATGAGGTAACTATACCTGCTCCCTTATTGGAAAGTAGTTCATCACAAGAACCGGTTCATGTGACAACTGCACCAATCAGTGAGGAACCTAATGATATTGATCATGAAACTTCAGATCAAGTTACTACCGAACCTCGTAGGTCTACCAGAGTAAGATCCGCACCAGAGTGGTACGGTAATCCTATTCTAGAAGTCATGTTACTTGACCACGGCGAACCTACGAACTATGAGGAAGCGATGATGAGCCCAGATTCCGCAAAAGGCTTGAGGCCATGAAATCTGAGATGGGATCCATGTATGAGAACAAAGTATGGACTTTGGTTGACTTGCCCGATGATCGGCAAGCCATTGAGAATAAATGGATCTTTAAGAAGAAGACTGACGCTGATGGTAATGTAACTGTCTATAAAGCTCGACTTGTTGCGAAAGGTTTTCGACAAGTTCAAAGGGTTGACTACGATGAGACTTTCTCACCCGTAGCGATGCTTAAGTCTGTCCGAATCATGTTAGCTATTGCTGCATTTTATGATTATGAAATTTGGCAAATGGATGTCAAGACTGCATTCTTGAATGGATTTACGGAAGAAGAGTTGTATATGATGCAGCGGAAGGTTTTGTTGATCCAAAAGGTGCTAACAAAGTGTGCAAGCTCCAGCGATCCATTTATGGACTGGTGCAAGCATCTCGGAGTTGGAATAAGCGCTTTGACATGTGATCAAAGTATATGATTTTATCTGAGACTTTTGGAGAAGCTCAGTATTTACAAGAAAGTGAGTGGGAGCTCTGTAGCATTTCTTATATTATATGTAGATGACATATTATTAATTCGAAATGATATAGAATTTCTGGATAGCATAAAGGGATACTTGAATAAAAGTTTTTCAATGAAAGACCTCGGTGAAGCTGCTTACATATTGGGCATCAAGATTTATAGAGATAGATCAAGACGCTTAATAGGAATTTCACAAAGCACATACCTTGATAAAATTTTGAAAAAGTTCAAAATGGATCAGGCAAAGAAGGGTTCTTGCCCATACTACAAGGTTTGAAGTTGAGTCAGACTCAATGCCCGACCACAAAAGAAGATAGAGAGAAAATGAAAGACGTTCCCTATGCTTCAGCCATAGGCTCCATCATGTATGCAATGCTGTGTACCAGACCTGACGTATGCTTAGCAATAAGCTTGGCAGGAAGGTACCAAAGTAATCCAGGAGTGGATCACTGGACAGCGGTCAAGAACATCCTGAAATACCTGAAAAGGACTAAGGATATGTTTCTCGTATATGGAGGTGACAAAGACTAGTCGTAAATGGTTACGTTGATGCAAGCTTTGACACTGATCTGGACGATTCTAAATCGCAAACCGGATACATATTTTTATTAAATTGTGGAGCTTAAGTTGGTGCAGTTCTAAACAAAGCGTCGTGGCGGGATTTACATGTGAAGCGGAGTACATAGCTGCTTTGGAAGCAGCAAATGAAGCAGTCTGGATGAAGGAGTTCATTTCCGATCTAGGTGTCATACCTAGTGCATCGGGACCAATGAAGATCTTCTGTGACAATACTGGTGCAATTGCCCTGGCAAAGGAATCCAGATTTCACAAGAGGACCAAGCACATCAAGAGACGCTTCAATTCCATCCGAGACCAAGTGCAAGTGGGCGACTTAGAAATTTGCAAGATACATACGGATCTGAATGTTGCAGACCCGTTGACTAAGCCTCTCTCACGAGCAAAACATGATCAGCACCAAGACTCCATGGGTGTTAGAATCATTACTATGTAATCTAGATTATTGACTCTAGTGCAAGTGGGAGACTGAAGGAAATATGCCCTAGAGGCAATAATAAAGTTATTATTTATTTCCTCATATCATGATAAATGTTTATTATTCATGCTAGAATTGTATTAACCGGAAACATAATACATGTGCGAATACATAGACAAACACAACGTCACTAGTATGCCTCTACTTGACTAGCTTATTAATCAAAGATGGTTATGTTTCCTAACCATAGACATGTGTTGTCATTTGATTAATGGGATCACATCATTAGGAGAATGATGTGATTGACATGACCCATTCCGTTAGCCTAGCACTTGATCGTTTAGTATATTGCTATTGCTTTCTTCATGACTTATACATGTTCCTGTAACTATAAGATTATGCAACTCACATTTACCGGAGGAACACTTTAGGTACTACCAAACATCACGACGTAACTGGGTGATTATAAAGGAGCACTACAGGTGTCTCCAAAGGTACATGTTGGGTTGGCGTATTTCGAGATTAGATTTTGTCACTCCGATTGTCGGAGAGGTATCTCTGGACCCTCTCGATAATGCACATCACTATAAGCCTTGCAAGCAATGTAGCTAATGAGTTAGTTACGGGATGATGCATTACATAACGAGTAAAGAGACTTGCCGGTAACGAGATTGAACTAGGTATTGGATACCAACGATCGAATCTCGGGCAAGTAACATACCGATGACAAAGGAAACAACGTATGTGGTTATGCGGTTTGACCGATATAGATCTTCGTAGAATATGTAGGAACCAATATGGGCATCCAGGTTCCGCTATTCGTTATTGACCGAGAATAGTTCTAGGTCATTTCTACATAGTTCTCGAACCCGTAGGGTCCGCACGCTTAACGTTACGATGACAGTTTTATTATGAGTTTATAAGTTTTGATGTACCGAAGTTTGTTCGGAGTCTCGGATGTGATCACGGACATGACGAGGAGTCTCGAAATGGTCGAGACATAAAGATTGATATATTGGAAGCCTATATTTGGACATCGGAATAGTTCCGGGTGAAATCGGGAATTTATTGGAACACCGGGGGGTTACCGGAACCCTCCCGGGGGTTAATGGGCCTTAGTGAGCCATGAGGGAGAAGAGGAGGGCCGGCCAGGGCAGGCCGCACGCCCCCTCCCCCTAGTCCGAATAGGACAAGGAAGGGGGGGGGCGGCGCCCCCCTTTCCTCTTTCCCTCCCCCATGTCCTAATCCAACTAGGAAAGGGGGGGGGAGTCCTACTCCTGGTGGGAGTAGGACTCCTCCGGCGCGCCTCCTCCTAGGGCCGTCCGCACCCCCCTTGCTCCTTTATATACGGGGGCAGGGGGCACCCTAGAACACACAAGTTGATCTACGGATCGTTCCTTAGTCGTGTGCGGTGCCCCCCTCCACCATATTCCACCTCAGTCATATCGTCGCGGAGTTTAGGCGAAGCCCTGCGTCGGTAGAACATCATCATCATCACCACGCCGTCGTGCTGACGGAACTCATCCCCGACGCTTTGCTGGATCGGAGCCCGGGGAACGTCATCGAGCTGAACGTGTGCTGAACACAGAGGTGCTGTACGTTCGGTGCTTCGATCGGTCGGATCGTGAAGACGTACGACTACATCAACATCGTTGTCATAACGCTTCCGCTTACGGTCTACAAGGGTACATGGACAATACTCTCCCCTCTCGTTGCTATGTCATTACCATGATCTTGCACGTGCGTAGGATTTTTTTTTGAAATTACTATGTTCCCCAACACCCGCCCCCGTTGGCCGCGTCGCCTGGCGAGTCCACCCGCCCCGCGCCCGGCGCCATTGCATGTGCCCGCCGCTGTGCGGCCCGATGAGTGTCCGCGCTGTTTTGGGAGTCACCCTCGCGCTGAGTGCCGGCGGGATGTGCGGTGCCGCCGGTGCCACTTCTTCGGCCATTTTGCCAAGAACTGCACCAACCCGCGCTACTCCCCCCGTGTGCCGCTCCCGCGGCCAAGCACCTCTGCGCCGCCCTGCCGTGGGCGGCGAGCCCGTCCGCGCCTGCCGTGCCAGCCCCCTCCATGCCCGCGTTCTCCGGGTCTGGATCCCAGCCCGCGTTCTCCGGGTCTGGGTCCCAGCCTGCGTCCTTCGGGTCTGGATCCCTCAGGTCACCGTCACCATCTTGCGCGGCTTTCGTGCCCTCCTCAATGCCGGCGTCCTCCTCGTAGCCCGACTCCTCCCGCGCGACTGTTCCTATGTCCGGGCACCCTGCGCTCCACCCTGCTGGAGCCATTTGCTACCTGCCGTGCACCGTGTGTGTTGAGAATGCCGAGCATGCGTTGGACCTTGCTCTCATCGCCATAGTGGCCGGGAACATGACCGGTATTGCCGCTGGCAAAATCGCCGACGAGATCTCCTCCCGTTTTCGCCTCGGGCTGGATGCGTTCTCCGTCCACCCCCGGCGTGACGGCGAGTTCCTCATCCGCTTCCCTGACAGGGCCACCCACGCGCGCGTGGTCGCCAGCCCTTTCCGCGCTGCTCGTTTTCGCCTTATCCTTCACTCCTGGAGCTGCCTTGCCGGCGCTGAACCTGTCTCCCTAGGCATCCGGGTCGACATCGAGATGACGGGGATCCCTGAGCACGGGTGGCACATCTCCTTCGCCGAGCAGCTCCTGTCACCATTCTACCTTATTGACCGGCTCGCCCTGGAGACCCTGGATGGCAGTGACATGTCCACCTCCCGCCTCCCGGCCTGGACTGCCAACCCCGACGGCATCCCGTGGTCATCGGAGCTCCTCCTTGATAACCCACAAGCATAGGGGATCGCAACAGCTTTCGAGGGTGGAGCATTCAACCCAAATTTATTGATTCGACACAAGGGGAGCCAAAGAATATTCTTGAGTATTAGCAGTTGAGTTGTCAATTCAACCACACCTGGATAACTTAGTATCTGCAGCAAAGTATTTAGTAGCAAAAGTGGTATGATAATAAAGGTAGCGGTAGCAAAAGTACAGATAAATGTTTTTGGATTTTTGTAGTAGTTGTAACAGTAGCAACGGAAAAGTAAATAAGCGAAGAACAATATATGAAAAGCTCGCAGGTAATGGATCAGTGATGGATAATTATGCCGGATGCGATTCCTCATGCAATAGTTATAACATAGGATGATATAGAACTAGCGCCAATTCATCAATGTAATGTAGGCATGTATTCCGTAAATAGTCATACGTGCTTATGGAAAAGAACTTGCATGACATATTTTGTCCTACCCTCCCGTTGAAGCGGGGTCCTAGCGGAAACTAAGGGATATTAAGGCCTCCTTTTAATAGAGAACCGGACCAAAGCATTAACACATAGTGAATACATGAACTCCTCAAACTACGGTCATCACCGAGAAGTATCCCGATTATTGTCACTTCGGGGTTGTCGGATCATAACACATAATAGGTGACTATAGACTTGCAAGATAGGATCAAGAACACACATATATTCATGAAAACATAATAGGTTCAGATTTGAAATCATGGCACTCGGGCCCTAGTGACAAGCATTAAGCATAGCAAAGTCATAGCAACATCAATCTCAGAACATAGTGGATACTAGGGATCAAACCCTAACAAAACTAACTTGATTACATGGTAAATCTCATCCAACCCATCACCGTCCAGCAAGCCTACGATGGAATTACTCACGCTGTGGTGAGCATCATGAAATTGGTGATGGAGGATGGTTGATGATGACGACGGCGACGAATCCCCCTCTCCGGAGCCCCGAACGGACTCCAGATCAGCCCTCCCGAGAGAGATTAGGGTTTGGCGGTGGCTCCGTGTCGTAAAACGCGATGAAACTTTCTCTTCGATTTTTTTCTCCCCGAGACGGAATATATGGAGTTGGAGTTGAGGTCGGAGGAGGTCCAGGGGGCCCACGAGATAGGGGGCCACGCCCTATGGGGAGGGGGGCGCCCCTGTGTCTCGTGGACAGGCCGTGGGCCCCCTGGCATTAATTCTTTCGCAAAAAATTCTTATTAAATCCAAAAAGTGCCTCCGTGGATTTCCAGGACATTCCGAGAACTTTTCTTTTCTACACATAAAACAACATCATGGCAGTTCTGCTGAAAACATCGTCGGTCCGGGTTAGTTTCATTCAAATCATGCAAGTTAGAGTCCAAAACAAGGGCAAAAGTGTTTGGAAAAGTAGATACGTTGGAGACGTATCACTCCTCACCAAGCCCTATGAATTCGCGACGCCGACCCCAGCACCGTCGACCGCTTCGCTGTGGAAATGCTGCGCTTTTCTGTCCCCATTCATGTCCGACACTCTTCCGATTTCCGGTTCCCTGCGCCACCTCCACCGCCGCTGCCGGCCTCGGGTGCGGCGAACGACGATGGGCATGGCTCCCCACCTTGCCCGGATGAGTGGCCCCGCCAGCATGATTTTTCGCGTTCTTCCGGAAGCTCGTGTGGCCGGTGTAACCGTGGCAATGGAAACTCGGGCAAGCGTCGCCGCCGGCGTGCTTCTCCGCCGTACCGGGGTTGGCAGGGGATCCTTGGGCCCTGCCCAGCCTCTAGTGGCCCGCCTCGTGGGCCCCCGGCGCAGGAGCATCTTGGCAGCTTTGCAGCTGCGCCAGCCGCTTTGCGCCAGCTCGCTAGTGATGATTGGGTCTGGTGGATTCAAATTCCTGTGTTGACCGGTCCCACGGAGCCTGCACAGCCAGCCTGCCCGGTCCCTGCGTGACACGAAGCATTGGATCCGTCCTCATCCTGCATGCCCCCTCCTCTGTTGCTGATGCCACCGCCTGACACGGAGGTGCACGGTGATTCGACCCGCTCCCCTGGCCTCCCTGCATCACCTCTGCGCGACTGCCTTCCATATGTGGCTGGCCTGGACAGGGATGTTGATCCCATCCTGTGCCCCACTGATAACCCACAAGTGTAGGGGATCGCAACAGATTTTGAGGGTAAAGTATTCAACCAAAATTTATTGATTCGACACAAGGGGAGCCAAAGAATATTCTTGAGTATTAGCAGTTGAGTTGTCAATTCAACCACACCTGGATAACTTAGTATCTGCAGCAAAGTATTTAGTAGCAAAAGTGGTATGATAATAAAGGTAACGGTAGCAAAAGTAAAGATAAACGTTTTGGGGTTTTTGTAGTAGTTGTATCAGTAGCAACGGAAAAGTAAATAAGCGAAGAACAATATATGAAAAGCTCGTAGGCAATGGCTCAGTGATGGATAATTATGCCAGATGCGATTCCTCATGCAATAGTTATAACATAGGTTGATGTAGAACTAGCTCCAGTTCATCAATGTAATGTAGGCATGTATTCCGTAAATAGTCACACGTGCTTATGGAAAAGAACTTGCATGACATCTTTTGTCCTACCCTCTCGTGGCAGCGGGGTCCTAGCGGAAACTAAGGGATATTAAGGCCTCCTTTTAATAGAGAACCGGAACAAAGCATTATCACATAGTGAATAAATGAACTCATCAAACTACGGTCATCACCAAGAAGTATCCTGATTATTGTCACTTTGGGGTTGTCGGATCATAACACATAATAGGTGACTATAGACTTGCAAGATAGGATCAAGAAGACACATATATTCATGAAAACATAATAGGTTCAGATCTGAAATCATGGCACTCAGGCCCTAGTGACAAGCATTAAGCATAGCAAAGTCATAGCAACATCAATCTCAGAATATAGTGGATACTAGGGATCAAACCCTAACAAAACTAACTTGATTACATGGTAAATCTCATCCAACCCATCACCTTCCAGCAAGCCTACGATGGAATTACTCACGCATGGCGGTGAGCATCATGAAATTGGTTATGGAGGATGGTTGATGATGACGACGTCGACGAATCCCCCTCTCCGGAGCCCCGAACGGACTCCAGATCAGCCCTCCCGAGAGAGATTAGGGCTTGGCGGTGGCTCCGTGATGTAAAACGCGATGAAACTTTCTCTCTAATTTTTTTCTCCCCGAACGTGAATATATGGAATTGGAGTTGAGGTTGGTGGAGGTCCAGGGGGCCCATGAATAGGAGGCCGCGCCCTAGAGGCGCCCCACATCTCGTGGACGAGGCTATGGGCCCCAGTGTTGATTCTTCGCCAAAATTCTTATTAATTCCAAAAAGTGCCTCCGTGGATTTCCAGGACATTCCGAGAACTTTTATTTTCTACACATAAAACAACATCATGTCAGTTCTGCTGAAAACAGCGTCAGTCCGGGTTAGTTTCATTCAAATCATGCAAGTTAGAGACCAAAACAAGGGCAAAAGTGTTTGGAAAAGTAAGTACGTTGGAGACGTATCAACTCCCCCAAGCTTAAACCTTTGCTTGTCCTCAAGCAATTCAGTTGATAAACTGAAAGTGATAAAGAAAAACTTTTACAAACTTTGTTTGCTCTTGTTGTTGTAAAATGAAAAGCCAGCATTCAAGTTTCAGAAAATATTATGAACTAACCATACTCACAATAACACCTAGGTCTCACAATTACTCATATCAATAACATACACTAGTAGAAAACCACCAATCAGTCCCGGTTCGTAAGGGCCTTTAGTCCCGGTTCGGGAACCGGGACTAATGGGTCGTTACTAATACCTTAACCCATTAGTCGGTTCAAAGCGAACCGGGACCAATCTTCTCCACGTGGCCACATGCGCCGAGGCGGTCGAGGGCCTTTGGTCCCGGTTGGAGGCTCAACCGGGACCAAAAGGCGTCCGTGTGTCGCATTCGATGGCCTGGTTTTTGTTTTTTTGAAAGGAGGGGGTTGGGGGTTTTGGGGGGTTAATTTAGGTGTTTACATTAGCTAGCTAATTAATAGAGAAGTGTCCTCTCTTAATTATGTCCGTGCTTGCTTCGGCGCTTCGTAGTAAATATACATAAGTGATCGAGAGAACCATTCAATCTGAAGTTAAGTCATGCATACCGAGAAAGTGATCGATCGACCTCTCCTTCTCGAGAGATTGGTCGAACAACAAGTTTTACTGGCTACATACATGTACAATCTATATAAGATCTCTTAATTACAAACCACTAGGATTTGAATTCAAGTTCCACATGGTATTCTCGGCTTTCTTGATGGCGTGATCAAGAAAGAATCCCGCCAATTCCTCTTGAATTGCTTTCATGCGATCTGGTGGTAGGAGTTCATCCGCATCTGCCAAGTCTAATTAATTTGAAGAAGGGGTTAATTAATACATATATATGAATGAAACTCAACAGAAATGATGGTGTAATAAAATGAAATTGCGAATATTATTGCTTACGCACTTCATATTGTCTTCTAGAGTAGCCCGCTTGTTTTTCAATGTCGCGTTGTGGATGAACTACGCACACGTAGTATCCACGTAAATCATTCCTTCCTCCTGCCACAAGCACTTTACGAGAAATAGAGGTCAATCAAACTGATAATGAAGCATTATATAAATGGCATTGATGAAAGTATAGCTATAGAATCAGCGGAGATCTTGCGCCAAGATAGTACTTACTTTGGTATGTATATCGCAGCTCCTTGGCATCCGGAGCTTGTGCGGTGAACTGTTTCCAAACCCTGCAAGACAAAGAAAATATTTGTTATTACTTGAGATATCAAGAAATGAATAAAAAGTTGCCGATATAGTGCGATAATGATCGATTGAACTTACTTGCTGAGCATGTCGGTCAAGTCCGCATAGGTCTTGGGATCTTTCCGTCAGAGTCTAAGGCGGTTACTAGTCCACGCTCAAGCTTAATCTCGTAAGAATATAGTGGTACCTACACGCAAGCATAACTCATCAATTACATTAACCTCGCTCGAGTAATAAGGAAAACCGAATATGCACACGATAGTAACACTCACGAGCCGTGGTAAGGAAAGAGTATGGTATCTTTGTTTTGATTTTTGATCAATGATTGTAGCAAGTTGTCCTCGGCCTCTTGGGCGTCCTTTTCAACCAGAAAAACATCTATGATATTTGTGTTAATGAACCCAATATCATAGATTTCATTCTTTTGCACACTCGACGATCTTCAATCTGCATAATATATTGAGGATAATTAATTATAAATACATGCAATGAAAGAGCCGAGCTATATATAAAGACTAATGACGAAATAGTACTTACAGCAGTAGCAAAGACCATTAATTTATCGAGGGCCTTTTGATTGAAGAACTCGAAGAACTCCTCAAATGGAATAGACAACAGATCATTTGAGGCGAGGTCGTGCTCCTCTTTAATATTCAGATACAAAGTGTTCGTCCCCTCGGACTCTCTGCAGGTTTTCATGTACCAAGCTGTGGAATCTTAGCATCATTGTTGTCGAGACTTTTCATCTTTGACGAGAGGCTTCCGTACTCGTATCTGAATAAGTCCACCTCCATGAAATCAGGAAGTGCATCGTCGGCGGGTAATCTTCAAGATTGCCATAACCGCCACCGTCCCGGAGGATTAGACACATTCAGCGGGGGCACGATTGCTGTGCTTGTTCGCCGAGCTGGGCAATTTTTTCCCCTTTGCCCGTTGTTCTTTTGACCTTTTATCCCTAACAGTAGTTCCCGACCGCTTGGCTTGGAGATATGTCATTCGATGTCGCTCATAGTTGGTTCTCGGCGGAGACTTTGGTGGTTTCCTCGGGGCATCGAGTGCGCTTTGCTTTCACGGATCGACCTTCTCCTCCGGAGGTGGATGTATCTTTGCTTTAACCCTTCAAAGAACTCCTTCACTTGGCTCTGCGATCGTATCGTTTTCCTCCTTGCTCCTCTCATACGGTAACTTCTCTACAGGCTTTAGAGGTGGACCGTGTCTGTATTGCCTCTCTCTTCTTGTGCTGCTAGGCGCGGAGCAGAGCGGAGGCGGCTGCGGCGTCTGTCTTCCTTCGTGCTTGCTTACGAGGCGGAGGAGAAGGACTCTGACAGCGTCGGAGCAGCCGGGCGGGCGGGTCTCTTCCGCCCTTGCTTGAGGCGGAGAAGGAGGAGGCGGAGTGCCGCCACGCCGGAGAAGAGGCGGAGTGCCGCCACGCGTGCCTGATCTTCACTCACGGGAGGAGGAGGCGGTGGAGGCGGAGTGCCTGACTCGCGGATGAGGAGGAGGAGGCGGAGGCGTCCGATTCGAGAAGGTCGATGAGCTCCTTCCGCCATAGGCATGGAGTCTTGAGCGAACCCAGCCTAGTCTCCCCTTCACGGTAGGGTGCTCAAGCCGAGGTCCTCAAATCCTCCGTTATTTCATCAACCATCACCTTAGCAAATCATACGGAATCGGTGGCGGTGATAAGTTGTGCGGGTCCACTAGGATAAACTTGGCCAACAGCAGCCTTGACCTTCAAATTCATGCATCGCGCCATAATGTGGCAATTTTGAGACTCCGTGATACCATCCACGGGATAGCTGGCGAGGCCGTCAAGACATGCTCCGGCTGAAGCAGCTCGGTGGAAGCAACGCTGCTTCTGCCGAGATGGCGGGGTAACCGGGAAGCTTGGCATGTCGTTTGTTGCGATCTGCTGCTTCTCGGTCCTCTTCTCGATCCTCTAGCCCCATTACCCTTCCAAGCAGCGCTTTGCATTTGGTCATGCTCCACTTTCTTCCTCCTCTCGTGGGTTTTGTAACCCCTGCGTCCGGAAAACCAACCTTCCACGGAGGCGAGCCTGGCGTGCCTCGTGTCCGTCCGGGTGCTCGGGATTCCCAAGGGCCATTGTGAGCTCATCCTTCTCCTGTTTGGAAGGCGTCCCTCGCTGCTTGCAGCAACAATATAATGTCGAAGTTTCTTGGTGGTGTTTGCGTTGCTCGTTCGTCCATCGACACTTTGCCTATTCACGAGGTCCAAGGTTCCGCCAGCCCGAAGAACCAAGTCCGCAACGGTCCGCCAGCGCGTCTCTGGTTCGATCCCTTTTCAAGCAGATCATGCTCAGCCTTGGACCACTTAGGCGGGCTTTGAGGTAGCCACGACCCGTGCGATGGTGAAGCGTCTTCTTCGCAGCATTTTTCTTGTTTGTCTCCGACATCTTCTTACTCTTTTCCGATGTCTTGTGGGCCACAAATGCGGGCGATGATCTTTGATCTTCTCATATTTGCCGATGAATTCTGGTGTCTCTTTTTTCGGACAAACTGGTTCAGCTCTTTCCTCCACCTCCTCATTAGGCCAGCCATCTTCTTAAGAGCACAAGACTTGATTAATTGCTCTTTAACTGCTTCTCCGGATCCTCCTCTGGCGGTAGGGTGAAATTTGCCTTCAGCTCATTCCAAAGATCTTCTTTACGCAAATCATTGACATAAGACACCTCGGGGTCTTCATCCTTAGCAGAGCTTATACCATTCTTTGGATCTTGATGGGATCCTTTCCTAACAAGAACCCCGTGACCGAGCGAAAATGCCTTCTTTGTCCGGATGGGTTCAATCGGTTCGCCGTCGGTAGCGATTTCTATGATCTCAAACTTTTCATCCGAGCTCAACTTTTCTTGGGCCTCGTCTCCGTGCGAAGTTGTGCTTTCGATCGGAGGGCTAGAAATTATAAGGAAGAAAGACGACAGTATACTTAATATGTGTACATATACCAAAACAATGGATGCATCAATTAACTTGTCAACACGGGCTTAACTAATATATATATACCTGGCGGACTCGGTTCGGTGACTTCGGCTCGCACGGTCTCCTTCGTCTTGTACCTCCATTGTGTCACGGAGCCATCATGAACATAGTCCTCCTCTTGTACGGCATTAATGCAGGTCGAAGCCATCATAATCATAGCCCTCTTCTTCATCCATCGACCAGCGGTGTCGATGAGAAATGACGCTTAACATCATCACTTCCATTTGCGATTATTTCCCCAACATCGCTTCTGCTTTCTTCGTCTCGGGAGTGCTCCATAGTTTACGCAAATATTGACAACATGTCAATTATTATTCAACATCGTTTTCTCTCTAGGGTTTGGGTGTCCTCGAGAGTTTTGGTTGAGCGAGAGGGCGAGGGGCTGCTGCAGTTGTATCTAGAGGGGTTAATTATATCGACAACGACGCGACATACATATACATATCGGGAGGGGTATCGGTACCACCCCTCGTGTTTAAGTTTCTTCTTTCTCCTTTCCTTTCTTTCTTCTTCTCCTCTTCTTTTCTTCTTCTCCTCGAGAAAGGAAAATAATTAAGGAAAAGGAAGAAAAGAGGAAGAAGGAAGAAGGAAGAAGAAGAAGAAGTAAAGAAGAAAAAAAGGAGAAGAAGAAAGGAATAGAGGAGAAGAAGAAAAAATAGAATTTTTTCTTCTATTTTTCTTCTTCTCCTCTATTCCTTTCTTCTTCTCCTCTTCTTTTCTTCTTTTTCCTCTTCTTATTTATTTCTCCTCTTCTTCCTCTCCTCTTTTCTCCTTTCTTCCTCTTCTTATTTTACTTCCTCTCATTCTTTTCTTCTTCTTCTTCCTTCTTCCTTCTTCCTCTTTTCTTCCTTTTCCTTATTTTACTTTCTCCTCTACACTAACCTAAAATGCACTAACCTAAAATCGATCGATATCTACTAACAACCTAAATATAAAATTAATACATATATGAAAAAACATATATAAACAAAAAAATGCTATATGAACATTATATTCATACATGCATACATATATAGCCACATCCATTCATCACATATATATATAGCTACCACATACATATATACATTATACATATGAAAAAAATTGCAATGAACAAAAAAAATACACTTACGAAAAAATACTATGAATATGTACACATATATATACATACAAACACATATAACACACTTCTTCTCCTCTTTTTTTCTTCTTTTCTTCTTCTTCTTCTTCTTCCTTCTTCCTTCTTCCTCTTTTCTTCCTTTTCCTTATTTTACTTTCTCCTCTACACTAACCTAAAATGCACTAACCTAAAATCGATCGATATCTACTAACAACCTAAATATAAAATTAATACATATATGAAAAAACATATATAAACAAAAAAAATGCTATGAACATTATATTCATACATACATATATAGCCACATCGACCATTCATCACATATATATATAGGTATACCACATACATATATACATTATACATATGAAAAAAAATGCAATGAACAAAAAAATGCAGGGCAGGGCAGGGGCGGGCGGGGGGCGGCCGCAGCAAGGCAGGCAGGCGGCGCGCAGAGGCAGCAGAGAGTGCAGCGGCACCTGAGGCAGAAGGCAGAGGCGGCGCGCGCGGCAGAGGCGGCGCGGCGGCATGAGGACGCAGCAGGGCGCTGGACGGAGGGCGCGGAGCAGGCTATGCTCACAGGGGCGGCGGCGAGGCGGGCGAGCGAGCTCGACGGCGTCGGCGGCGGCGGCGACAACAAGGTGGAGTAAAGCGCGGCGGCGGCAATGACGAGGAGGAGCGGGCGTCGGGGAGAAGTGGCGATTGGAAAGCGCCAAGTCTTTGCTTATATAGCACAACCTTTAGTCGGTTGGTGGCACCAACGGGACTATCTGCTAGTCGGTTGGTGCCACCAACCGGACCAAACCTCTTTTGGCAGCCCAAAGGCGGGAAGCTGCGACCTTTGGTCGGTTGGTGGCTACAACCGACTAAAGCTCTTTAGTCGGTTGGAGCCACCAACCGGGACCAAAGGCCTCAAGCGCTGCCAGCGTCGGGGCCAAAGTTTAATCCCACCTCGCTAGTTGAGAGGGAGCGCGATGGTTTATAAGCCCCGCTGCGCTCCCTCTTGAACTCCTTTAACTGCAGGCTTACGGGCCTATTTGCTCCTTCGTTGCTGTTGGACCTTCACAGGCCATCTGCGGGCTGAATCTGGCCCAAATAGGGATACCGATCGTATTCAGGTAGTGGCGGCCAAGATGGGTGGCATTTTTTTCTTGCTTTATTTAATTTATATTGTTTCTACTTACAACAAAATACTTATTGTTGTTTTTTGTTTTGTTTTCTGCATTATTTATTTTCTTTTGTTTTTGCTCTATTTTTAAATCTTTTTGCTTCTAGTTTTAGGAAAATTATAAACTTTCTGTTAGTGCCATTACTAATTTTCAAATTTGAAAACACTTTTTTTTGTTTTCTTTCTTGCTTTATTTAATTTATTTTGTTTCTACTTACAACAAAATACTTATTGTTGTTTTTTGTTTTGTTTTCTGCATTATTTATTTTCTTTTGTTTTTGCTCTATTTTTAAATCTTTTTGCTTCTAGTTTTAGGAAAATTATAAACTTTCTGTTAGTGCCATTACTAATTTTCAAATTTGAAAACACTTTTTTTTGTTTTCTTTCTTGCTTTATTTAATTTATTTTGTTTCTACTTACAACAAAATACTTATTGTTGTTTTTTGTTTTGTTTTCTGCATTATTTATTTTCTTTTGTTTTTGCTCTATTTTTAAATCTTTTTGCTTCTAGTTTTAGGAAAATTATAAACTTTCTGTTAGTGCCATTACTAATTTTCAAATTTGAAAACACTTTTTTTTTTTTCTTTCTTGCTTTATTTAATTTATTTTGTTTCTACTTACAACAAAATACTTATTGTTGTTTTTTGTTTTGTTTTCTGCATTATTTATTTTCTTTTGTTTTTTGCTCTATTTTTAAAATCTTTTTGCTTCTAGTTTTAGGAAAATTATAAACTTTCTGTTAGTGCCATTACTAATTTTCAAATTTGAAAACACTTTTTTTGTTTTCTTTCTTGCTTTATTTAATTTATTTTGTTTCTACTTACAACAAAATACTTATTGTTGCTATTTTTAATTATTACGAGGGCGAACCATAAGACATTTCAAATGAACTCTGAAAAAGTTGAAAGTTGGCATGGTATATCATAAATTGACCCACACATAGCATGTGCATGTACAAAACGAAAAATGGTATCATACTCATCGATTACAATATAATGGTATCATAAGCGAACAATAGTTGCGGAGAAAGTCTTCACTTTTTCTTCGCTTGTGTCATTTGCTTATTGCGCCGTAACCATGGATAATCTTCATCGTTTATCGGGATCTTTGGGTCAGCCTTGACTTTAAAGGGAGGAATTTCATGAAACTTTTCATAATCTTGAGACATGTCATCTTGTCCTCCACTCCCACGATGTCCCTTTTCTGAAAAGAACTATGTGGCGCTTTGGCTCATCGTATGATGTATTTGCTTCCTTATCTTTTCTCTTTCTCGGTCTCTTGGACATGTCCTTCACATAGATAACCTGTGCCACATCATTGGCTAGTCGAGCGGTTCGTCGATGTACCCAAGATTTTTCAGATCCACTGTTGTCATTCCGTCTTGTGGGTCTACACATACCCGCCTCTGACAGATTGACCCATTTGCACTTAAACAAAGGGACCTTAAAATCATGTCCGTAGTCAAGTTCCCATATGTCCACTATGTAACCATAATATGTGTCCTTTCCCTCTCGGTTGTTGCATCAAAGCGGACACCGCTGTTTTGGTTGGTGCTCTTTTGATCTTGGTCGATCGTGTAAAATGTATTCCCATTTATCTCAGATCCTTTCCAAATCAATACGGTCAAAGATGGTCCCTGGATAACAAGTACAGCTCCTCACAAACAGTCTTGTCACCTCGACGTGCTTCCAACCAACTGCTGAAAGTCTGATGTGTTCACATGTAATCCGATCGTCGCCTTTGCTCCGGGTGTTTGAAGCGCGGAATTGTTCTTGTGTTCATCGACATACGGGTCACCAAGGTAGAGTTACGTAGAAGCGTGTAGTGGGCTTGAGACCAAGAATATCCGTCCTGCATATTATTGAGTCCTTTCCAAGCGTGCCTTTTCGGTCAGTCTCCCCTCATACCGCGATTTAGGGAGACCTATCTTCTTAAGGCCAGGAATGAAGTCAACACAAAACCCGATGACATCCTCTGTTTGATGGCCCATGGAGATGCTTCCTTCGGCCTAAGCGCGATTACGGACATATTTCTTTAGGACTCCCATGAACCTCTCAAAGGGTACATATTGTGTAGAAATCTGGTCCCGTAATGACAATCTCGTCAACTAGATGAACAAGAACGTGCGTCATGATATTGAAGAAGGATGGTGGGAACACCAGCTCAAACCGACAAGACATTGCACCACATCACTCCTTAGCCTTGGTATGGTTTCGGATCGATCACCTTCCGAGATATTGCATTAAGGAATGCACATAGCTTCACAATGGCTAATCGGACGTTTTCGGTAGAAGCCCCTCAATGCAACCGGAAGCGATTTGCGTCATAATCACGTGGCGATCATGAGACTTTAGGTTACGAAACTTTTTCTCTGCCATATTTATTATTCCTTTTATATTCGACGAGAAGCCGTCGGGACCTTCATACTAAGCAGGCATTCAAAGAAGATTTCCTTCTCTTCTTTGGTAAGAGCATAGTGGCGGGACCTTCATCTTGCTTTGGAGGCATGCCGTCTTTTTCGTGCAAACGTTGCAGGTCCTCTCGTGCCTCACCTGTATCTTTTGTCTTCCCATACACGCCCAAGAAGCCTAGCAGGTTCACGCAAAGGTTCTTCGTCACGTGCATCACGTCGATCAAGAGCGGACCTCTAGGTCTTTCGGTAGGGTAGGTCCCAAAATATAGATTTCTTCTTCCACATGGGTGCGTGTCCCTCGGCGTCACTCGGAACAGCTAGTCCGCGGGACCCTTTCCAAAGATTACGTGTAAATCATTGACCATAGCAAATGCGTGATCACCGACGCATGGCGGGCTTCTTCCGGTGATCTGCCTCGCCTTTGAAATGCTTGCCTTTCTTTCGACATTGATGGTTGGTCGGAAGAAATCGGCGATGGCCCATGTACACATTCTTCCCGCAGCTTGCGGTATATACTATCGGTGTCAAGTAAGCGGTGCGTGCATCGTGGTATCCCTTGTTTATCTGTCACGAAGGTTCTTGAGAGCGGGCCAATCGTTGATGGTCACGAACAGCAACGCCTTTAGGTTAAATTCCTCCTGTTTGTGCTCATCCCACGTCGTACACCGTTTCCATTCCACAGCTGTAAAAGTTCTTCAACTAATGGCCTTAGGTACACATCAATGTCATTGCCGGGTTGCTTAGGGCCTTGGATGAGAACGGCATCATAATGAACTTCCGCTTCATGCACATCCAAGGAGGAAGGTTATACATACATAGAGTCACGGGCCAGTGCTGTGATTGCTGCTCTGCTCCCGAAAGGATTAATGCCATCCGCGCTTAAAGCAAACCATCGTTCCTTGGCTCACTTGCAAACTCATCCCAATACTTTCTCTCGATTTTTCTCCACTGCGACCCGTCGTGGTGCTCTCAACTTCCGTCTTTCTTACGGTCCTCACTGTGCCATCGCATCAACTTGGCATGCTCTCCGTTTACGAGCAGACGTTTCAACCGTGGTATTATAGGAGCATACCACATCACCTTCGCAGAACCCTCTTCCGGGGGCTCGCCGTCAACATCACCGAGGTCATCTCGTCGATCTTATACCGTAATGCACCGCATACCGGGCATCGCGTTCAGATCCTTGTATGCACCATGATAGAGGATCAGATCATTAGGGCATGCATGTATCTTCTGCACCTCCAATCCTAGAGGGCATCGACCTTCTTTGCTGCGTATGTCTTGTCGGGCAATTCGTTATCCTTTGGAAGCTTCTTCTTCAATATTTTAAGTAGCTTCTCAAATCCTTTATCGAGCACAACATTCTCGCCTTCCACTTGCAGCAATTCGATCGGTACCTAGCTTTGTGTTGCCATCTTCGCAATTGGGGTACAACCCTTTTTGTGGTCCTCTAGCATGCGATCGAACTTCATCTTCTCTTTTGACTTTCGCATTGCGTCCTTGCATCGACAATGACCGGCGGAGATCATCATCATCGGGCACATCATCTGGTTCCTCTTGATCTTCAGCAGCTTCTCCGTTGCAGCATCATCGTGCACATCGTCTGGTTCCTCTTGATCTTCCGAGCATCACCGTATTCAGGGGCACATAGTTGTCATCGTACTCTTCTTCTTCGCCGTCTTCCATCATAACCCCTATTTCTCCGTGCCTCGTCCAAACATTATAGTGTGGCATGAAACCCTTGTAAAGCGGTGGGTGTGCAGGATTTTCCGGTCGAGTAAGACTTCAGTATTCCCACATATAGGGCATGGACAACACATAAAACCATTCTGCTTGTTTGCCTCAGCCACTTCGAGAAAATTATGCACGCCCTTAATGTACTCGGAGGTGTGTCTTGAACCGTACATCCATTGCGGTTCATCTGTGTGCATTATATATAATTAAGTGTGTCAAAAATCATTAGAGATCATGAATAGATAATTAATTAAGTGACCAAATTAATAGAAGTTCATCATCACATTAAAACCAAAGTACATACATAGTTCTCATCTAACAACATAAAGCTCTGCGAGCATCTAAATTAATTAAACCATACATCTGAAACTATGTAAAACATTTCAATGCGAAAACAAATGCGATCATAATCGCAACCAATGTAACAACCGATCCAACGACATAATGATACCAAGCCTCGGTATGAATGGCATATTTTCTAATCTTTCTAATCTTCAAGCGCATTGCATCCATCTTGATCTTGTGATCATCGGCGACATCCGCAACATGCAACTCCAATATCATCTTCTCCTCCTCAATTTTTCTAATTTTTCCTTCAACAAATTGTTTTCTTCTTCAACTAAATTTAACCTCTCGACAATAGGGTCGGTTGGAATTTCGGTTCAACAACCTCCTAGATGAATAAAATCTATGTCACGTTGGTCGGCATAATTGTCATAAACAATAAATGAACCAATAGTTATGAAAAGATAATATATACCACATCCGAATCATAGATGGGACGAGGGCCGACGGGGGCGGATACCAAAACCATCGCACTATATAAGATGCAATAATAAAAGTAAGAAAATTATACAAGTATATATCTATCTAAACATACAAATAAGAATATTTTTCCTTTCGGAAAGAAGATAAGAACAAGAGGCTCACCACGGTGGTGCCGCCGATGAGATCGGTGCGGGTGATCGGCGACGTTGAAGGCGGGGATGGGGCGTGACGGACCGCTAAACCTAGACAAATATGGAGGAAAATGGAGCTTGGCGGTCGAGCTTGGAGAGGAGAAACCTTAAGTAGTGTGGCTCGGGCATTCCATCGAACACCTTGTGTGCATATGAGGTGAGCTAGAGCACCACCAAGCCCTCTCCCCCTCGGCCAAAAAAACAGAGCAGGTGTGCTCTGCTCTTGCGCTGGGGTATATATAAACACCACCATTGGTCCCGGTTGGTCGTCTGAACCGGGACTAATGGATTCCCTTGGTCCCGGTTCGTGCAAGAACCGGACGAATGGTTGTTGGCCAGAGCGGGATCATTGGTCCCGGTTCATCCTACCAACCAGGACCAAAAGGTCCAGACGAACCGGGACCAATGGCCCACGTGGCCCGGCCGGCCCCCGGGGCTCACGAACCGGGTCCGATGCCCCCATTGGTCCCGGTTCTGGATTGAACCGGGACTAATGCGCTGGACCGGCCTGGACCATTGCCCCCTTTTCTACTAGTGATAATCAGCTAGCGAGCCATAATAATAAAACTCGAATGACAACACTTTCTTAAAATAATCATAACATGATATAACAAAATGGTATCTCGCTAGCCCTTTTTGAGACCGCAAAACATAAATGCAAAGCACCTTTAAAGATCAAGGACTGACCAAACATTGTAATTCATGGTAAAAGAGATCCAGTCAAGTCATAACCAATATAAACCAATAGTAATGAATGCAAATGACAGTGTGCTCTCCAGCGGGTGCTTTTTAATAAGAAGGGTGATGACTCAACATAGAAGTAAATAGATAGGCCCTTCACAGAGGGAAAGCAGGGATTTGTAGAGGTGCCAGAGCTCGATTTTAAAACAGAGATTGAATAACATTTTGAGTGGCATACTTTCGCAGTCAACGCAACAACTATGCGATGGCTGTATCTTCCATACTAAATGCATTATAGGTAGTTCCCAAACAGAATGGTAAAGGTTTATACTCCCCCAACCACCAACAAGCATCAATCCATGGCTTTCTCAAAACAACGAGTGCCTCCAACATACAACAACCCTGGGGGAGTTTTGTTTAATTATTTTGATTTGCTTTGATCTTTTTGGATCATGGGTCTGGGCATCCCGGTTACTGGCCCTTTCTCGTGAATGAGGAGCGGAGTCCACTCCTCGTGAGAATAACCCACCTAGCATGGAAGATATAGGCAACCCTAGTTGTAACAAGAGCTGCTCGAGCATACAAAATAGAATTTCATTTGAAGGTTTGGAGTTTGGCACATACAAATTTACTTGGAACGGCAGGTAAATACCGCATATAGGAAGGTATAGTGGACTCATATGGAACAACTTTTGGGTTTAAGGAGTTTGGGTGCACAAGCAGTATTCCCGCTTAAATGCAATGAAGGCTAGCAAAAGACTGGGAAGCGACCAACTGAGAGAGCGACAACAGTCGTAAACATGCACTAAAATTAACTCACATCGAATACAAGCATGAGTAGGATATAATCCACCATGAACATAAATATCATGAAGGCTATGTTGATTTGATTCAACTACATGCGTGAACATGTGCCAAGTCGAGTCACTCAATTCATTCAAAGGAGGATACCATCCCATCATATCACATCATAATCATTGTAATAGCATGTTGGCACGCAAGGTAACCCATTATAACTCATAGCTAATCAAGCATGGCACAAGCAACTATAATCTCTAGATGGCATTGCAAATATGTTTACTTCATAATAGCTGACTCAGGAATGATGAATCATCATATTTACAGAAACAAGAGAGGTCGAGTTCATACCAGCTTTTCTCATCCCAATAAGTCCATCATATATCGTCATTATTGCCTTTCACTTGCACGACCGAACGATGTGTATATTAATAAGAGTGCATGTGCATTGGACTAAGCTGGAATCTGCAAGCATTCAACTCAAGAGAAGACAAGTAATATGGGCTCTAAGTTAAATAAACAATCATGCATATGAGAGCCACTAAGCATTTTCAATATAGTCTTCTCGACCCCCAAAAGAAATAAAATAAAATAAAACTATTTACACGGGAAAGCTCCCAACAAGTAAGAAGAAGAACAAGAAATCTTTTTGGGTTTTCATTTTAATTTCTACTACAAGCATGGAAATTAAACTAACTATTTTTTTTGGTTTTTCTTAAGGTTTATCAAACACACAAGAAGAAAGCGAGAAAAAGAAATTTAAACTAGCATGGATAATACAATGAAAGAGTATGAGCACCGACGACTAGTGTGTGAACATGAATGTAAAGTCGGTGAGAAATACGTACTCCCCCAAGCTTAGGCTTTTGGCCTAAGTTGGTCTATTACCAATGACCGCCTGGCTGATATCCATAAGTGAAACTGGGGTTGTACTGAGATGCAGAGGCGACCGCCTCCTGGGCAGCAGCGTGTTG
Source organism: Aegilops speltoides (assembly GCA_021437245.1). Classification (NCBI taxonomy): domain Eukaryota; kingdom Viridiplantae; phylum Streptophyta; class Magnoliopsida; order Poales; family Poaceae; genus Aegilops; species Aegilops speltoides. The sequence goes on from CM038142.1 coordinate 30,145,478, forward strand.
GCGAGCTGCCTCCATTCCCCTCTCATATTCAGTTGCTTCTTCCCTGGTGACAACATATCTTCCTTTTGCCTGATAATCAAAAAGGTAGGGGGCAGGAAGATTAACAGGGACGACGTTGCGTCTGTCATAGATTAGTTGATAATGGAGGAATTGTTCATTCCTCTCAAAAAAATGATAATCGAACATAGCTTCTTTATCCAAATAAACAGGAGGTAAAAGCATATCCCCCTCTCGTGGGGCTATGATAAAAAAGTTAGCCACAGAGGTTGCTAAATTCCTCCAAATAAATCTCTCCTTCTACTATTATTCTTCAGCCTATATGCAACTATTGCCCCCAAGTTATAACCTTTATAACCTGAAACAGCACTCTTGAGGACACAAAGATTAGGGACACACATGTGACATGCTTCATCTTTACCGTTAATGCATCTACCAATAAAGAGAGCAAAATAATGTATAGCAGGAAAATGAATGCTCCCTATGGTAGCTTGTTCTATGTCCCTAGTTTCTCCCATAGTGATACTAGCAAGAAAATCTCTAAATTCAGATTTGTGAGGATCATTAATTTTACCCCACTGCAGGAGTTTACAAGCAGTTGTGAAATCCTCTAAATCCATAGTATAAGATGTATCATAAATATAAAACATGACACTCGGAGAATTATGCGTACAGTTATATTGGAACCTCCGCACAAAGGAATTAGTCAATTGATAGTATTGAGGACACTTATCTTGTAAGAAGTCCTCAACCTCGGCATTACGCACATACGCGTCAAATTCCTCCTTGAAGCCTGCTTCGACCATAAAATCATCGGATGGACACTCACAAGCCCGTACATTTGCGTCCCTCGGCAATTTAACATCTTGCTCACGTATAGCAATCCTTGGTCCCTTCTTTGCCGAGGAACCACCTTGGTACATTCTTCTAAGCATATTTCTTTCTCTAAAAATTTCTGAAATTTTAGTAACTTCAAAATAAAAGTGAATAAAACTAAACAAGAATGGTAGCAACTACTCCTACAAGTGCCTAGAGCCTATATCATGCATCAAAATTGCTTGGGACCTCAAACATTTAACATGCAAGCTCAAGAACATGGTCACCTATGCAGCAAAAATTTGCAATGAATAAAGCACTAGAACAAAAACTATTTGGACCAATGGAGGAGTCACATACCAAGCAACAATCTCCCAAAGCAGTTTTGTGAATGGAGCTTTGAGTTAAGAGATCGAAAATCGCAGCAAAATGAGCTAAAACTCATGCTTGAGCTAGATGGGGATTTTTTTGGGTAGAAGATGAAGTGTGTGGGTGCTGGCATAAGTGGAGGGGGGCCACTAGGGGCCCACGAGATAGGGGACGTGCCCTATAGGGGGGCACGCCCTCCTCTCTCGTGGCCTGGTGCTTGCCCCTACTGCAGTGATTTCAGTGCCTAAAATCCTCAAATATTCCAGAAAAAATCATACTAAATTTGCAGGGCATTTGGAGCACTTTTATTTTTGGACTATTTTTTAATGCACGGATAATTCAAAAAAAAAAACAGATGGATAATACTATTTTTTTCTTTATTTATTCTAAATAACAGAAAGTAAAAAGAAGGCACAGAAGGTTGTGCCTTCTAGTTCATCCATCTCGTGATCATCAAAATGAATCCACTAACAAGGTTGATCAAGTCTTGTTAACAAACTCATTCCGAATAACACGGCACTACTAGGGAAAAGGCTAGCAGCAGCGCGGGTTTTCAGGCTAGCAGCAGCGCGGGTGGCCGCGCTACTAATAAGGCGCTACAGCTAACTCATAGTAGTAGCGCGCCCAAACCAGCGCTACTCTTGTTGAGCGATATCGCAGCGCTTTTAGAACGCAGCTACTATTAGCTAGCGATGGCGATTTCCTCATCCAACGCTACTGCTATCTCTTTCATCATTTTCCATTTCATTTCTCCTTCAGATGCTAGAAACTAGGTACTATCTTTCATCAAATTCATAAACCATTTCTAGAGTGCGGTAGTACTCGCCGTTCAAATTACTCGTCGTGGTTTTAGTTCAAACCACGGCGAGTAATTTGAAACGAAAAAGTACTAAGATAACAATTTCATGCACAGCCAAAATGTATCCTCAAGCAGTACATGCATGGTCATATCAACGGCCATCATCATATGTAGTTTTAGATGATATCGATGACGATCATCATATGTAGTTCTAGATGATATAGCCACACACACATATATAGTTCTAGATGATATAGCCACACACATGTAGTTCTAGATGATATCAAGACAATCATCATCCTCAAGCTCAGGCGGTTGGTGTTCTGATAGTAATTAGGATAGCCTGTCCAACACGAAGATTCTTGCCATCGAGGAATTTCTTTCACCCAACCGAGCTTAAGTGTAAGCGACCGTCCGTGTCCACGCGGTATGTACAGGTTGTGACGGAGCCCCTTGCGATAAGGCGTAGTCCAGCTGAGCCTTCTTCATCGGGCTCGATACCATAACTCACAGATATGCTCTTTGCCAATTTCTGAATAAGAAAAACATATCAATTAATAAGCATGTGATCGAACTCTACACTAAAACATATATATCATCGACTAGATTCCACACAACATATACCATATCATTGGACTGTACACTAAGTAATTCACACTATTAATTTGCATTTGTAAGTATAACATACCATATCATGTCGATCAACCATGGTATTTGTCAAGCGGGTCACGAATGGCACCCCGACAAAGTCAGCACGTGGTGGAATTATGTCCCACAGGTTGGACACCTCCTCCTCACTCAGCCTTGTTCTTTGAGCTACGATGGCTTCATGAAGTGGGTCCTCATCATCTTCATCATCTTCATCATCTTCATCATCTTCGTCATCTTCATCATCTTCCACCAGGTTGAGATAAATGACAGCTAGTTTGGGTCTTTCTACTCGGAAGTTGAAGCTGATCAACTCACCACCGATAAGATGCATCGAGCGACAAACGGGCCCATCCATCTCCTCCAATCTGCGACATATTGCATCCTTTCTCGACCTCCATAGTGTACGGCCCCCAGAGCCTCAAATGTCACAGTGTCTCCTGTCACTTGTTGAATTTCAACCTCACATTGCATGGGACGATCTGTGTAAACTAAGCAAAATGACACAATGCAGTAATGGCAACACTAAAAATAAAATAGTTATTACATTTCATCTAATTTCTTACCGCATGACTTAAAACTTCGGCGGAAGTAGATGCCAAACAGCTTGCCGGTTGCAAGGCTGTCAAGCATCTTGACTTACACAATTGACATAGTGGTGGTGGTGGCGCCATTCTTTCTAAAGCAATATGAGCAAAGGATTACTAAATCAACTAAATCAAAATGTTCTAACTCAACTAAATCAACTAGCCTACTAAATCAACTAAATCAAAATGTTCTAAGTCAACTAAATAAACTAACCTACTACATCAACTAAATCAAAATGTTCTAAGTCAACTAAATAAACTAACCTACTAAATCAACTAAATCAAAATGTTCTAAGTCAACTAAATAAACTAACCTACTACATCAACTAAATCAAAATGTTCTAAGTCAACTAAATAAACTAACCTACTACATCAACTAAATCAAAATGTTCTAAGTCAACTAAATAAACTAACCTACTAAATAAACTAAAGCAATATGTTCTAAGTCAACTAAATCAACTAAATCAAAATGTTCTAAGTCAACTAAATAAACTAACCTACTAAGTCAACTAAATCAAAATATTCTAAGGCAACTAAATCAACTAGCCTACTAAATCAACTAAATCAAAATGTTCTACTAAGTCAACTAAATCAAATGTTGCATATGAGCAGGAGGGAGAAGGAGGGCGACTCGAGGAGGAGAAAGAGTAGGATGGAGGAGGAAGGCGGAGCGGGAGGGCGGCCAGGCGCGGCCAGTTGAGGAGAACGGATCAGAGGAAGGCGGAGCGAGGAGGGCCCGGCCAGCGGCGAGTGGAGAGGAGGACGGAGGAGGAGGCCGGTGCCGAGTCCAGCAAGGAGGAGGAGGTGACGGCCATGGCGCAGGGAGGAGCGGCGACGGGCGCGCAGGCGCAGACGCTGAGAGAGAAGCGAGGGCGACGGCCGGGCTTGGCAGAGATAGTTGTGGCTGTGTGTGTGAGTGGATCCGGTCGAAGGGAGGAGATAGATGGCTTAGCAGTAGCGCTTTTCGGGGAAACGCGCTACTGTTAGGCTATCTAGCAGCAGCGCTTTTCAAGATAAAGCGCTACTGATATATGTCAGCATGCAAAAATACACATTGATCATCAACGATCTTTTTGTGTACAATCTGATTCGACAATATGAGTCCTCACCGGTTTAGGAACAGGTGAAGACTCATATTGCAGCCACAAATTCTACACATAGAGTTCAATGAAGATCAAGTGCTTGTCAAAGTGTGGGAAGTAACATATTTAAGGTGGTATAAACTCTCTTCACGGAGCGAGGTGGGACTAAATTTTTGTAGGAAACATAGCAGTAGCGCTTGTCAGGGAAAGGCGCTGCTACTATGCTAAGTAGCAGTAGCGCGCGTCGCGCTAACGCGTTGCTGCTATAACTAGCCTCGCGGCGGCCTCGTAGGAATTATAGCAGCAGCGCGTCTCTGGCGACGACGCTCTGCTATATTTTTACCAGCAGCGGTTGTTGTTGACCGCCATCTTGCTACTTAGCAGCAGCGAGTTATTTTGAGCCGCGCTGCTGATAAGATTCTGTGTATAGGCTTTTCCCTAGTAGTGCGGAACTAGACAAATTTGGAATAACACTAAGTTACCTCAACGGGGATATGAAAATCCCCAACAATAAGAATATCACACTTTTTCTTGACAGTAGGAAGAGGAAATTCAAAACCTCCAAAAATTATAGTTGGAACTTTTTCAATAGAATTGATGCTATGAACTTGAGATTGTTTCCTCGGAAAGTGTACCGTATGCTCATTACCATTAACATGAAAAGTGACATTGCCTTTGTTGTAATCAATAACAGCCCCTGCAGTATTAAGAAAAGGTCTACCAAGAATAATAGACATACTATCGTCCTCGGGAATACCAAGAATAACAAAGTACGTTAAGATAGTGACATTTGCAACCACAACAGGCACATCCTCACAAATACCGACAGGTATAGCAGTAGATTTGTCAGCCATTTGCAAAGATATTTCAGTAGGTGTCAACTTATTCAATTCAAGTCTACGATATAAAGAGAGAGGCATAACACTAACACCGGCCCCAAAATCACATAAAGCAGTTCTAACATAATTTCTTTTAATGGAACAAGGTATAGTTGGAACACCCGGATCTCCAAGTTTCTTTGGTATTCCAGCTTTAAAAGTGTAATTAGCAAGCATGGTGGAATTTCAGCTTCCAGTATCTTTCTTTTATTTGTAATGATATCCTTCATGTACTTAGCATAAGGATTTACTTTCAGCATACCAGTTAAGCGCATACGTAAGAAAATAGGTCTAATCATTTTAGCAAAGCGCTCAAAATCCTCATCATCCTTTGACTTGGATGGTTTAGGAGGAAAGGGCATGTGTTTCTGAACCCATGGTTCTCTTTCTTTACCGTGCTTCCTAGCAACAAAATCTCGCTTATCATAACGTTGATTCTTTGATTGTGGGTTATCAAGATCAACAGCAGGTTCAATCTCTACATCATTGTTTTTGCTAGGTTGAGCATCAACATGAACATTATCATTAACATTATCATTAGGTTCATGTTCATCACCTGATTAAGTTTCAGCATCAGAAATAGAAATATCATTGGGATTCTCAGGTGTGTCTACAGTAGGTTCACTAGAAGCATGCAAAGTTCTATCGTTTTTCTTCTTCTTCTTTTTAGAAGAACTAGGTGCCTCTAAATTATTTCTGTGAGAATCTTGCTCGATTCTCTTAGGGTGGCCTTCAGGATACAAAGGTTCCTGAGTCATTCTACCAGTTCTAGTAGCCACTCTAACAGCAAAGTCATTTTTATTATTTAATTCATCAAGCAAATCATTTTGTGCTTTAAGTACTTGCTCAGCTTGAGTAGCAACCATAGAAGCATATTTGCTAACGCGGTGAAGTTCATATTTAACTCTAGCCAGATTATCGCCTACACGTCCTATCTCGAAAGCATTATTCTTTAACTCTCTACCAACATAAGCATTAAAACTTTCTTGTCTAGTCATAAAGTCATCAAATTCATCTAAGCATGGGCTATGAAATTTAGTAGAGGGGATTTCAACTTTATCATATCTATAGAGAGAATTTACCTTTACTACCTGTGTCGGGTTATCAAGACAATGTGGTTCTTCAGGCGGTAAATTAAGACCATGTATTTCTTCAATAGGAGGTAAAATCTTAACATCTTCAGCTTTAATACCTTTTTCTTTCATTGATTTCTTTGCCTCTTGCATACCTTCAGGACTGAGAAACAAAACACCTCTCTTCTTCGGAGTGGGTTTAGGAATAGGCTCAACAGTTTGCTCAATTGGTTCAGGAATTACTTCAGGAACTGGCTCGGGAAGAGTCCAATTATTTTCATTAGTCAATATATTATTCAACAATATTTCAGCTTTGTTGACTATTCTTTCCCTGAAAACACAACCAGCACAACTATCCAAGTAGTCCTTGGAAGCATCGGCTAGTCCATTATAAAAGATATCAAGTATTTCATTTTTCTTAAGAGGATGATCAGGCAAAGCATTAAGTAACCGGAGAAGCCTCCCCCAAGCTTGTGGGAGACTCTCTTCTTTGATTTGCACAAAATTATATATTCCCGCAAGGCAGCTTGTTTCTTATGAGCAGGGAAATATTTAGCAGAGAAGTAACAAATCATATCCTGGGGACTACGCACATAACCAGGAGCAAGAGAATTATACCAAGTCTTGGCATCACCCTTTAATGAGAACGGAAATATCTTAAGAATATATAAATAGCGAGACTTCTCATCATTAGTAAACAGGGTGGCTATATCATTCAACTTGGTAAGATGTGCCACAACAGTTTTAGATTCAAGGCCATAAAAAGGATCAGATTCAACTAAAGTAATAATATCAGGATCAACAGAGAATTCATAATCCTTATCAGTAACACAGAGTAGGTGAAGTAGCAAAAGCAGGGTCGGGTTTCATTCTAGCATTAAGAGACTGCTGCTTTCATTTAGCTAATAATTTCTTAAGATCATATCTATCATTGCAAGCAAAGATTTCCCTAGCAGCTTCTTCATTCATAACATAACCCTTAGGAACAATAGGCAATACATAATCATTGGGAGAACCTTCATCATCACTATCATCAATAATAGGTTCTTCAGTAATATCATTCCCCCTAACTCTAGCAAGTTGTTCATCAAGAAATTCACCCAATGGCAAAGTAGTATCAAGCACAGAAGTAGTTTCATCATGCATAGCAGAAGTGGCATAATCAATAACATGCGACATATAAGAATTCATAGCAGTAGCAGGTTTAGGTGTAGCAAGTCTACTGATAACGGAAGGAGAATCTAGTGCAAGGCTAGATGGCAGTTCCTTACCTCCCCTCGTAGTTGATGGCAAAATAGTAGTTCGGTCGTCTTTCAAGTTCTTCATAGTGATCAACAGATATAAATCCCAAGTGACTCAGAGAATAGAGCTATGCTCCCCGGTAACGGCGCCAGAAATTAGTCTTGATAACCCACAAGTGTAGGGGATCGCAACAACTTTTGAGGGTAAAGTATTCAACCCAAATTTATTGATTCGACACAAGGGGAGCCAAAGAATATTCTTGAGTATTAGCAGTTGAGTTGTCAATTCAACCACACCTGGATAACTTAGTATCTGCAGCAAAGTATTTAGTAGCAAAAGTGGTATGATAATAAAGGTAACGGTAGCAAAAGTAAAGATAAATGTTTTTGGGTTTTTGTAGTAGTTGTAACAGTAGCAATGGAAAAGTAAATAAGCAAAGAACAATATATGAAAAGCTCGTGGGCAATGGATCAGTGATGGATAATTATGCCGGATGCGATTCCTCATGCAATAGTTATAACATAGGGTGATGTAGAACTAGCTCCAGTTCATCAATGTAATGTAGGTATGTATTCCATAAATAGTCACACGTGCTTATGGAAAAGAACTTGCATGACATCTTTTGTCCAACCCTCCCATGGCAGCGGGGTCCTAGTGGAAAGTAAGGGATATTAAGGCCTCCTTTTAGTTGAGAACCGGAACAAAGCATTAGCACATAGTGAATACATGAACTCCTCAAACTACGGTCATCACCGAGAAGTATCCCAATTATTGTCACTTTGGGGTTGTCGGATCATAACACATAATAGGTGACTATAGACTTGCAAGATAGGATCAAGAACACACATATATTCATGAAAACATAATAGGTTCAGATCTGAAATCATGGCAGTCGGGCCCTAGTGACAAGCATTAAGCATAGCAAAGTCATAGCAACATCAATCTCAGAACATAGTGGATACTAGGGATCAAACCCTAACAAAACTAACTTGATTACATGGTAAATCTCATCCAACCCATCATCGTCCAGCAAGCCTACGATGGAATTACTCTCGCACGGCGGTGAGCATCATGAAATTAGTGATGGAGGATGGTTGATGATGAAGACGGTGATGCATCCCCCTGTCCGGAGCCCCGAACGGACTCTAGATCAGCCCTCCAGAGAGAGATTAGGGCTTGGCAGTGGCTCCGTGTCGTAAAATGTGATGAAACTTTCTCTCTGATTTTTTTCTCCCCGAACGTGAATATATGGAGTTGGAGTTGAGGTCGGTGGAGGTCCAGGGGGCCCACGAGATAGGAGGCGCCGCCCTGGGGGGGGCGCCCCCCTGTCTCGTGGATAGGCTGTGGGCCCCCTGGTGTTGATTCTTTCGCCAAAAATTCTTATTAATTCCAAAAAGTGCCTCCGTGGATTTCCAGGACATTCTGAGAACTTTTCTTTTCTACACATAAAACAACATTGATAACCCGCAAGTATACGGGATAGTTGTAGCCTCTTTCGATAAGTAAGAGTGTTGAACCCAACGAGGAGCTAAAGGTAGAACAAATACTCTCTCAAGTCCTATCGGCCACTGATACGACTCTACGCACGCTTGACGTTCACTTTACCTAGAACAAGTATGAAACTAGAAGTACTTTGTAGGTGTTGTTGGATAGCTTTGCAAGATAATAAAGAACACGTAAATAAAAAGTAGGGGCTGTTTAGATAAAGATGCAATAAAGTAAATATAGAGAGTGTGGAAAAGTGGTGATAGGAGTTGTGGAATTGTCCCTAAGCAACTGACTATGTTACTAGACCGATAATCACTATTGCAATTCTATTTGAGGGAGAGGCATAAGCTAACATATCATCCCTTACTTGGAATTCTATGCACTTATGATTGGAACTCTAGCAAGCATCCGCAACTACTAAAGATTCACTAAGGTAAAACCCAACCATAGCATTAAAGCATCAAGTCCCCTTTTATCCCATACGCAAACAACCTACTTACTCGGGTTTGTGTTTCAGTCACTCATGCAACCTACCATAAGCAAATTATAAACATATTGCAAACCCTACAGCAGGAATCCCTCATGCTTGCGCGACACAGAGGGCACAATAGGATAGCACCAATAATAAAATATGCAACTCAAACCAATCATAGCAATTCATCAATGACTGATAGGACAACGGAAATCTACTCAGACATCATAGGATGGCAACACATCATTGGAAAATAATATGAAGCATAAAGCACCATGTTCAAGTAGAGGGTACAGCGGGTTGCGGGAGAGTGGACCGCTGAATATAGATGGGGGAAGGTGATGGAGATGTTGGTGAAGACAGCGGAGGTGTTGGTGAAGATCGCGGTGATGATGATGGCCCCCGGCGGCGTTCCGGCGCCACCGGAAGCAAGGGGGAGAGAGCCCCTTCTTCTTCTTCTTCTTCTTCTTCTTCTTCTTCTTCCTTGACCTCCTCCCTAGATGGGAGAAGGGTTTCCCCTCTGGTCCTTTGCTCGCATGGCTTGGGAGGGGCGAGAGCCCCTTCGAGATTGGATCTATCTCTCTGTTTCTGCGTTCCCAGATTCTACCCCTTCACCGTTTCCTTTATATCTGGAGATCCGTAAATCCGATTGGGGTGAATCTTTCGCCCAGATCTTTCTCATAAAATTAGCTTTCTTGCGCCAAAAGAAGAGCATCAACCGCCTTACGGGTGGCCCACGAGAGCCCAGGCCGCGCCCAGGGGGGAGGGCACGCCCCCTGTCTCGTGGCCACCCCGGACACCGTTTCGCGTTGATTTTACTTCCAGAAAATCATAAATATTCCAAAAAAATCTCCTTCTGTTTTTATCCCATTTGGACTTTGATATTGGGTTTCTGCGAAACAAAAAACATGCAACAGACAGGAACTGGCACTGGGCACTGGATCAATATGTTAGTCCCAAAAAATAGTATAAAAAGTTGTCAAAAGTATATAAAAGTTGAATAATATTGGCATGGAACAATCAAAAATTATAGATACGACGGAGACGTATCAAACATCATGGCTGTTCTACCTAAAACAGCGTCAGTCCGGGTTAGTTTCATTCAAATCATGCAAGTTAGAGTCCAAAACAAGGGCAAAAGTGTTTGGAAAAGTAGATACGTTGGAGACGTATCACCCACCCCACCCTCGGATCCCCAGGAGCTAGAGCCCGCCACGACACCCCTTGTGTCGGATCCTCTGCCCAGCAAGACCGCCGTTCCATCGCCCAACCGCTCCACTGGCACCATAGCGGATCCTGCCTCGCACCCAGATTGGGGGGCAGGCCGTGGCCTTGGCTGACTGTTTGACGCGTGCCACCGGGTGTGTCGCCGACCCGCCCACGGCCATGCAGCTCCCTCCTTCCATGTCCAACAGCACCGCCTCCTGCCCTGTGCCCCAGCATGTCATGAGCTATCTTGACTCCATCCGCCTGACCATGACGCCGTTACTGCTGACCCCTTCTGCAAGGCCCAAGCGGGGCAAGCTGCCGCCGAACTTCACGCCACGTCATAGCGGTCGGATCGCCAATAACTACAGGGGCTTCGACTCGGAAACCAAGTCCATGCGCGTGCTCCTCCATCGCTTGGGCCTCCTGGGCGAGGATGAGCCAGTCTCCGCCGAGATCATGGAGAAGTACACGTGGCTGTTCGAGAGGCCGCTCGCCTGCGAGATTGTGCAAAGCGTTCACAGACTTCTACGGTTGGCACGTCCCATCGGGCCTGTTCGACAACACATCGGCGCCCCAAGCATGGGTGATCGTGATCTGACAGCGCCTCTGCTACCCCGTTTCACCAGCGCCCCCCCCCCCAGTTTTCCGCCCACTATCTCCTCGGCCGCTTCGAGCATTTTTGGGTTAAACTGGAAGGCTTCATGCAAACTGTCGAGGAGGCCTGGTTCTCGATTCCCTAGACGATGACCCGTTCTGCCGCATTTATGCTCGTATCAAGGCCACCGTGAGGCGCCTGCAAAGCTGGGGTGCTCGCTCCATGGGGCACATCTCCTCCCAGTTGATCACTGCACACGAACTGATCTACCACTTGGATATGGCTCAAGTTTTCCGCCCACTATCTCCAGCCAAGGGTTGGCTACGCCGCGAGCTAAAACGCACTTACCTTGGCCTCGCTTCCCTCGAGAGGTCCATCGTGCGGGTGCAGGCCCGTTTCGGTTGGCTCCGCGAGGGCGACACCAACTCGGCCTTTTTCAAGATCCATGAGGCGCATAGGAGCAAGAAGAACCGAATTTCTAGCATGCGTGTGGGGGGCGAAGTGATTTCAGATGAGGCCGACATGTCTAGGGCAGCGCACAAGCACTTCACCGCCATCCTCGGCTCTTCCACACCTCGCAGCTGCACTATCAACCTGGAGGCCATCGATGGCAGGCACTTCGCTCTGGACGAGCTGGATAGGCCGTTTTCTGACGAAGAAATCTGGGAGGCCATCAAGAAAATGCCAACCGATAGGGCATCGGGGCCGGATGGGTTCATGTCTGAGTTCCTTCGCGCATGCTGGCCCATCATCAAGGGAGACATATGCACGACCATCGACAAGCTCTACAGCATGAACGGCCGTGGCTTCCACAAGCTGAACGAGGCCTTGCTCTTGTTGCTGCCTAAGAGGCCAGATGCAGTCGCACTAACGGACTACCGGCCTATTAGCCTGATTCACCTCGTGGCAAAGCTGTTCACCAAGGTCCTCTCTCTATGGCTCGCGCCCCGTATGGGCAAAATTGTCTCCGTCAACCAGAGTTCCTTTACTGCCGGAAGATGCGTCCACGACAATTACCTCCTAGTTTAACAAACCGCTCGGCTGCTGCATAATCTCAAGCTTCGCGAGTCCTTCTCAAGCTGGACATCGCGAAGGCCTTCGATACCGTATCATGGCCTTTTCTCCTTGAGGTCATGGCGCATCTTGGCTTCGGACGGCATTGGTGTGAGTGGATCTCTATCCTCACATCCACGACGTCTACCCGCGTCCTCCTCAATGGCAACCAAGGCCCACCCGTCGACCATGCCTGCGGCCTGCGGCCTGAGGCAAGGCGATCCCATATTGCCTATGCTCTTCGCGATCGTCATTGACACTCTGAACAGTCTCCTGCAGCACGCCGTGTCTTCCGGCTTGCTCCAGCGCCTCACCACACGTCACGCCGCGTCGGGCATATCCCTATTCGCCGACGATGTGGTCATATTCTGCCACCCGGACCCCCGGGTGTTGTCTACCATTCGAGAGCTCCTGGGCATCTTCGGCGACGCCTCCGGACTCCGCACTAACTTCCTGAAGTGCTCGGCGACACCGATCCATTGCGCTCCAGAGGTGTCGGCCACCTTTACTGCCACGCTTTCCTGTGGTGTGACCACTTTTCCCATCCCCTACCTCGGCCTACCTTTATCAATCTGCAAGACCCATGCCTCGGCGCTCCTCCCATTGGTGGACCGATTGATCAAGAAGCTTGCTACTTGGAAGGCTACTCTACTCTCGCGAGCCGAGAGACTTGCTCTTGTCCGACACGTGCTCACAGCCATGCCCATGCACATCCTATTCGCCATGTCCATCAACCCTCCAATTCTCAAGAAGATCACCAGGGTGGTTCATGACTTTCTGTGGCATGGGCGCAAGGACGCCAAGGCCGACTGTTGCCTTGTCAGCTGGCCAAAGATCTCCAGGCTGCTGGAGCTCAGAGGCCTTGCCATGCGCGATCTCCACCGCACTGGCATCACGCTTCGTGCGCGCTGGCTATGGTTGCAAGCCACTGATCCCGATCGCCCATGGAGTCACCTGCAGCTTCCCAGAGACGAGGAGACCAGACAGTTCTTTCACGCTTCCACGACCTGGACCCTGAGTGATGGCCGAGCTTGCCAATTATGGTCCGATCATTGGCTCCATGGTCAGACCGTTGCCGAGATCGCTTCGACACTTCTACTTCATATTTCGCGCAGGCATAGGCGCAACAGATCAGTGCATGATGGGATCATGGTCCGGGCCTGGATCCGCGACATCCATGGCTCCCTGGGACCGGCTGCCACGATCGAGTACTTTGGCCTATGGCGACGTATTCAGCAGGTCCAACTCTCCGACGTGCCCGACAAGATCTCTTGGAAGTGGACTCAGAGCGGGAAATATTCAGCTACCTCTGCCTACAGAGCCCTATTCCTCGGCTCCACCACCGCACCTAATTGGCGACCCATTTGGAAGTCCTGGGCGCCGACGAACGCCAAGTTCTTTCTCTGGTTACTCTCCCTGGACCGCTACTGGACTGCGGAACGGAGAGCGGGCCACGGGTTACCTCACGACCCCCATCGCAAGTTGTGTGGCCAGGAGTTTGAGACCATTGATCACCTGCTTGTTCAATGCGTCTTCTCGAAGATCACCTGGCATGAGATTTTATCCTGGTGTCGCCTCCCGGCGCCTCTGCCTGGCATTGACACGTCCTTCTTCACGTGGTGGTCTGCCTTGCTGGCCGCTTCTCCGGCAAGCCTGCGGAAAGGCCTGAACTCCCCTATAGCCCTCACCGCTTGGAGCATCTGGAAGCATCGAAACGTCGCTCGACCTCCGACCATCTACCAACGCCCTTGCCCACACCATCAAGGAGGAAGCCCGGCTTTGGTCTAAAGCCGGTGCCCAAGGCTTAGCACTAATTATCCCCGTAACCTAGATCGTTTGTACCGAGGCTGAGCAACCTTCAACATGCTCACACCACGCTCCTGGGGACACTGATGCGTGCACGCCCCCTCGAGTGGTACCCTGTACGTTTCTCTCCACCTATCAATGAAATAATACGCAACAATGCGTATTCACGAAAAAAATCGTTAAAAAAGATATGAAAGGGTCTGAGAACTCTTTAGATCATGAATTAGTACAAAAAGATGCACCCGGCGCACTGTAAACTTTTTTTTTAAAGGAGAGCAAGCCCTGGCCTCTGCATTGAGCCATGCACCCAGTCATAGCGCACTTTAAACTTATAAACTCAAAACTCAAATTTGTTCGGCCCTTCAAGAAACATAAACGATAAATCCCTTGGTGAAAAGTAGCTCGGTTACAACTTCAATAAATATTACCGCTTGGAATAAGTGGGTAGCTATCTTAAAAAACAATCAACAACTCAAAATAACTTCAATAAATGTTGATTCAGCAACGTAAGCTTAGTCTTGCTCGATGTTTAGCAATGTGCGAATCGATTTATATTTCAAATTTTATTGATGGCACAGTAATCAAACCTAAAGAGGTGGAAGCGTGGGAATACTATACTTCTATGTTTTAGACAAGCCCACGTAAGATGAGAAAGAGAAAATGTTGCTCATTCAGGCTCGATGAATTGAATACTTTTGCTCATTCAACCCGTGCTATGTGTGATCCCAATTCATGCAATTCTAGTGCTTGATCTTCCAGTGAAAACTGTGGCAGCCATGGGTGCGGCAAAATGGTGGCTAATGGTGGAAACTGTGCACTTGCTAGGGAATTATCTTCCACTGAAAACTGCGGCGGCCATGGGTGCGGCAATTCGAGTACATTAGTCAAGATGGCGACAAGAGTTGGCACAGCCGTGGAAGGAACTCGAGATCAGGGTGTCGGATGAATCAATGACATTAGTCAAGACAGCGACAAGAGTTGGCATAGGTGACGGTCATGGTACGCTGTTTTGGGAGGATCGTTGGAATGATTGCCTGCGAATTGAGGAGCTAGCTCCACAGATGTATGCCATAATTCCATAGCAAGTGCGATCTGCAAAAATTTTTTGCATTGCTCTGATGAGTGGAGCTTGGGCAAGGGACATTGACCCCAATCTGGAATTGAGCACGTCGGCGGAATACTTGGTACTATGGCAAAGAATTGCCAACGTGCATCTACATACTAGAGTTGTCGATACTATTCGTTGGGCTTGGGAGCTGAATGTCGTTTTCTTGGTCCAGTCCGCACACGCTGCCAAGTTTACAGGGCGGGAGGTGGTGCACACCGCGGAGTTATAGTAGAAATTGAAGGCCCTATTGCAGTGTCGGTTCTTTGCTTGGCTAGCCCTAAAGAACAGATGTTGGACATCTATAGACTAGCAAGACAGAGTCTAACGCAAAAGGATGCATGCCCGTTAGGACATCTCCAACGCCAACCCGCAGAAGTCTTCGGTATCTTTTTATGTCCGGACATGGTCCGCGGACATGATACCGTAGTGAGCCATCCAATGCTAATCACAAAGTATCCGGTTGGGAGGATAAAAAGTAGGTGGGGACCATGCATGTGATGGGCTATTTGTGGTGTGGTGTCCGGTTGGGAGGAGAAAGAGAAGAGGGAGACCATGCATATGATAATGTGAAGAGAGAGAAAAGAGAGCAGGACCACACGGAGGGTTTTGGTTGGTCAAGTGGATGTCCCGACTCCACTATAGCTCCGCACATTTGTCTCCGATTTGCCAAAAAATGGACGTCTGAATCACTTTGCGGACTGATGACGGACTGCGTTGGATTGCAAAAGTGAACAGAAATATCCATTCAGGCATATACTGGAGTTTTGCGGGTCTCCCTTGAAAATTCGCTTATGTGATCAACATGCTGAAACCATCCACCACATCCTACTTGGTTGTGTATTTGAGAGAACTATGGTGACGGTTGTGTGCACCGCCTTGGGCAGCAAAGTTGGTACCGCCGGCGTATGAGATGCTATTGCTAGGCGCATGGTGTTAAGCAAGGATAGATAGGGGTACCTATAGAAGACATCCGCGCCATCATTATTATAGGTTTGTTTGAGTTGTGGAAACATTAGAAAACGATCTTCTTTGAGGGTGCTACCCCATCGCCGAGATTTTTAGTGTAGAGGATTGAGAATGAGGGCCACGCCTGGAAGGATGCATGGTTATTGAGGGGAGCTCTTGACCCATTCTTTGGGGCGATGTTGATGTGCAGTGGCAGAGCTAGGCAAGCAAAGTTGGACAGGCAGTACAAAGGAAGGCCAACTATTTTAACCCACATGACCCAGTTTACTCTTAATCCTAAATTGTATTTGCTATATGATGGGCAGGCCATGGCCCATTTTCCCAACACATAGCTCCACCATTGTCGATGTGGATAGAGAGCGAGTAGTAGTTGTTAATTCTAAGCTCCCGTAGAGTCCTCAGGGTGTTTCAAATAAATGTAACACACTGCGGTGGATTGCTTCTTTACCCTCTCTTCTACACTATATAATATGCACGCTTGTGCGTGAGAAAAAAAAAGAGAAAATGTCTTGTGCTCCACTACCTTTAGTGCATCATGCATACTATATCCATCAAAATTAGGTTATGGGAGAAGAGGTGGAATTATAGGTGGCCCATGGAGGCGGAACATATCCTATACTCCCAGCTATATTGTACTCCCGGGTCATCTGTATTATTTGGGATATTTAAAATTCACTAATAGTTGTAAAATAGATCCACAACACCAAACAATACTTTAGCCTATCATGTCATAAATTTGAAAACTAAACTAAATATGTAACTCCAGAAAACAAAGCAAAAATTATGTGTTGATAGTGTTAATGGGTCAAATTCGTAGCCCAACTGACCAACTAGTACTGGCTACAATGTTAAGCTATACTGGATGATACACTGCACATGTCTCAAAAAAAGATGATACACTACACTCACTGCTTCTACTAGACTCCCTCTATAAACTAATATACTTTACAGAGGGAATATTTTTAATAAGATTTAGTTATATGAAATAGTTACTTGGATTACTATTATAAGGACTAAAACAAACATGCATGTGATTAATATAATTATAATATATTTATTACATATGGGCAACATATTAGTTAAAAGATTTCAAACTTTTTCCATGCATGGTTGCATGATGAGATGGGCCTTATTCAATGCATGATTGCATGATGAGATGGGCCTTATCTAATGCATGATTGCATGATAAGATGACATAGTTGCATGTTAAGATAAATATGTTAGTAGGGATCACCTACTTAGTTATACTCGATGATACCCCATTTTTGTTGCGTGCGCGGATATTTTATAATATATTTCTATGAGATTTGCTTCTATGAAACATGAATATTTAGAGTAATAATATGAAAACTAAAAATAAAAATACATATAAATTAATCCATTTGATTATTTTATAGTTGTAGATTATTTGTTAAATATAAATAGCGTAATAGAATGGAGATTTTCATTCATATTTGCATGCTGAAGTGAGCTTTTCCTATGCATGGATATATGTTGAGGTAGATCTATTTTCATGTATGTTACAAGATGAGGTGTTATGCTAAAAGAATGGGTTAGTTATTTATATGCATATTTGGATCAATGTGGAAGTGAGATTTTTCCTGTGCATGGTTGCATGTTGAGATAGACCTATTCTCATGCATGTTACATGACAAGGTGACATGCTTGTATGTTGAGAGAAATGAATTAGTAGGGGATAACTATTTATGTATAGAAGATATGCTTTTCTTCAAATAAAAAAATCATATTTGTCTTCACTTCCCTTTAAAATACAAAATTTGTCTGTTCAAACTATTATCTGACACTTGAATAACAATGTCTAACATTTCTTGGCCAATTGTATGCCAGCAAGCCAATTTTCTATGGGCAAAGACTTTTGGGGAGTGGTTGTAGTTGCCGTATATACTCCTCGTTGAAAGTCAATCTGGAAGAGTTGTCGCACACAAACAAAATCCATTAATGCCTCCATCCAAGAGAGACATAATGCCATATAAGTTAGTAATGGTGTAATGAATGCAATTAATGGTATTATGACTAACAACATGTATATATGACTAATTTTGTGTTTGAATGGAATACGTGACAAAATTAGTCCATGCAGAAAGCATTTAGGTTTCAGGTATCATTCCCCATACGCACCTTTTGGAGTTTTGACCCTTGATAAGACACAAATTATATATAATTTTTACCCAAAAAAATAGCATGGTTACTACTATGAAAAGACTGTTCTAGTGGTTGTGCTCATGCAATTATGTCATCATTAGTGTTTTCCCAAATCGGGCTTTAGCTTCAAATTTTGCCAAAAACAAAAGGCTTAATTTTAAACCGCTATCTATCTACGTTGCAGGAAGATTACACACCTGAATTTTTCTTTGCGGTAAGGTTATATTTACATAGTAATATGTTCTAGCCTTTGATACGTCAACATTTCATTCCTAAAAGAACTAAATATAAGGTTCCACTCTTTTCTACAAGATAATGCAAGTGACATGTGAAGGTTCAACCCTTAGCATGATATAGTAGGACACATATTGAACACTGCAAAAACCATACCGACAAATGAATCTGCTCACCATCTCACTTTTTGACCTGAACCGATATTTTCAAGTACCAAAATCGTTGATTACAACAATTCAGAGAAGTTATAGACAATTGTAATCCTGTAATAGCCAGCTTAAAGTTCAAGGTTTTCCCTTACTTTGTCAGTGTCAACAAACAATTCGAAATACCTCCTCTTTTTCAGAACAAGTTCAATTCAAATAGCAATGATTTGAAGCACTTCTTTTTCCATTATGCATAGAAGGTAGGTACGAAGTAACCATTTTTTATATAGTGGCAACAATAACTCTGCCTGCTTCCATAGACACCAAGCCACCAACATATGCATGATGCAGCTCTATAAATTACAGAGTATGTAAGTGCTAGTATCATAAAACCTAGAGAAACTATCACGTGCTTTTCGTTTCCAGTGTTGTAGGGCTTTTAGTTTACCTAATGTGATGGAAGTTGCTAGATCATATTTGCTTCCTATGGTAATGTCATCCCCTAATTATTTTCTCCACAATTTGTTACAGCTAGCCTACTACTTGGGATGCAAAGGGGATCGAAGTCACACTTGGCTTTGCAATTGTTCTACACATTACAAATCTTCAAAATTTTATGCTTTAATTACCGCGTCAATGAAGGCCCCTCCACCGAAGCAAAACATGGGTGTCAAGAGCAAAAGGCTAAATTGCGTTGGGTTTCATTGAACTTGTTGCACATTTGCACCCTAGTCTCCTTTGAATAGTGCTTGCTAGTCCAAGGTCAAAAATAGTCCATGTAGGACAATAAATTGATGAAAATCATGTATTTTTACAAAAAAAATTGCCGCAGTCTCAACATATTGTTCCTATGCCCACTCGCAAGGTGTTCGATGAAATAACTATCGTCAAATTTTACTTCCACATGTCACAGACGTGGAGATTCATGGAAAATTTTCACACTATAATACTTGGACAATACCAGTTTACATTGAGGCTGAAATCTCGCAAGCTTATTTTACATCATGAAATTTTCACAAGATGAGCACAGATGTTGTGGATTACCATAACTTGGAATTCAAACAAAATTATGAAACAAAGATCTTTTCCTGACAATGATATAGCACGTGTTGTAAACTTACCCACATGACCAATTTTGTTCTCTCTCCACAGTCCATGCGCTTGGAATATGTGCTCCCATCAAAAGTAACACGTACACTAAAGCAACATTATTAGCCAATCAATATGCATTTCATCCCGCTCATTCAAAGTGATACTTCTAATTACCATAATCTTCCACTATACAACTTTTTAGAGAAATGATATTGACATTACGCAACACTGAGAACTTTTGTAAAGTTGAAGGACACTGGAGTAGATAGGAAGTAACAAGATAGTTTTTCAGTAATGAAATAGACCACACTTATGGCACATTTGCATATAGGATGCAACCCTATAAATTCAAAGTACCGTGTGTGCTAGTTACAAAGAATACTAAATAGATGGCAATCGTAGCTGAGCAAAGAAACAAAAACTAAGAAACAAACGCTAATTGTTTCGAATGATACTCTAAGTACCAAATTCATTGATTACAACTTTTCAAAGAGAATGCCATCATGCATCAATGAGACAGAGATATCTTAAGGACACACAATGTAGGTAAGAGGTAACTGGAGTGTTTTCAGATATTGAAAAGATGACACTCCCATCCTTCACACACACAGATAAATACATGTGTAGTTCTATAAGTTGCAGTGTGCATGCTAGTGCCGGAAAACCTAGAGCAACTATCAAGGGCTTTTTGTTCTCGGTGATGCATGGTTTGAAATTAAAACGAACTTTCATGAACATTTTTTTGAACTTTCATGAACTTAGCTAGATCATATTTGCTTTCTATATGCTCGCCCCAATTTTGTTTCTTTATATATTTTGGATCTAGTTTGCTAGGCTTGAGAGGCAACAGGGAATTAACACTAGCAATTCTTGATAAATCATTTGTTCTGCATAGTTAACCATGTTGTTTCCTTGTTCATGCTTGAACTTCCAAACAGTATGGTGGTGAATTGATTTATTACATAATTCTCGGAAGTAGAAGTAGAAGGAGCAGCAAAATGTCCTTGTGTTGAGATGAAGGGGGCCTTGAGAGTGCGTAGGTGCACGCAAGCAATACATTTATAAGGAGCAACAGAATATCCATCATTTCCTGGCCTATCTTTGGGACCAAGCCAGTTGTCTATGGGCAAATACTTTTGGGGTGGCTGATGTACTTGCACGGAAACAATTCATGTCGAAAGGCTTGCGTGGAAAGTAAGCAGGTGCTAAATTTTTACCGGCAAATGGAAAGCCTGTCAATGTCACCGTTAAACAAAAGAGTTTTGCCATACCCTTAAGGGATTATAGACCGTCCATTAGTTTATATCCAATAGATTAGGCTAACTGATACTCCAATCTAATTAACATGGAGTATTGTTACACAAGTTTCGAGAGTAGCTAGTTATGGGGTTAAGTCTATTTCTTGGAGGTGATCACCGGTGGCTGCCTGCTGGGCGACAGGCTCGATCGTTGGATCTCATGATCATCAGCATAAGCGATGGGGTTAGAGACAATGGAGCGGAATCGCGCACTACAGGGCACTTGATATCATTGTTTCTGTGTGCCCTCCACATCCACGGACGGCCAGTTACCTTCATATACCTCCATTCCAGTGTTCCAAACAAGCGGGCCAGTTTTTTGACTGGATTGGAATATCATCTAGACATACGACCATGTGAGGGTGGATAGACATATGCATCAATGACGACTGGGTAGTGGGGCTAGTGCCCTGATCACGAACCATGATATGATTGAATCGGAAGGAGCATGCGGAGCCCTAGTTTGACGAAAGGATTAGGGTGCTGCATATACCGAATTACCCTTTTATAGATAGCTAAAGGGAACAATCTAAACTAACATACTAAATGAATTTTGTGATTTGGTTGGTACTCCATCTCCTATATGCTGTACAAGCGTACTATAAAAGCACACTTAAACAAAGGCATAGTGATAAATACACTTTTGTGGTATAATGAATGTAGTAAGACTGAAGTAGTGTAAGAAGTGAATATATAAGATTTAAAATTCAGTGAGTGCGAAAAAAATTAGATTTGCTGAAATCATTAGAGATGCAACTTTTGTATGAAACACGGAGCTAGAGAAACTACAAAAGCAGTGTTCCAATTTAAAATAGATTTTCATATATTACTGTTTTTACTAGAAAAGCAATATTGTTGCTCCTAGGATAAAATGATGTTATGGTGCCTGTGTTTATGTAGTTATGTCATCATTAGCGACATCTGTTTCAGTTTCTAGCAAAGATAAAAAAAATCTTTGAAGCTCCATCTATGAATATAGCTAGAAGAATGTGGGCCCGAGCTTTTATTTGGGTAAGCTATATTGACACACTAATATAGTCCAAATTTTCATATGTAAACTACTTGTTGCACCCTTACATTGCTGAAAGAAATAAATATAAGTTTATCCACTTTGTTCAAGATACTACCAGTTATATGGAAGCCTCAACCCTTAGCAGGATTAACTAGGATATATGTTGAACTCTGCAGCAACATGCCGAACAATGAAGGCCTGCCCACCACCTCGCTTGTTGATTCAATTGATATTTCCAAGTACCAAAATCTTCGATTACAACATTTCAGTGAAATGAAACATTATCATTCATCAATGAGAACCAGCTTAAAGTTGCAAGCACGTAAAATGTATAAGTAGCAAGCAACCATTAAGATAGTGGCAACAATCACTCCGCCCACCTCTCAGACGCGCACCAACACATGCAAGATGCAACTCTATAAATTGCAGAGGTAGGCGCTAGTACATGAAACCTAGAGAAACTATCACCAGCTCTTTGTTTCCAAAGATGCATGGATTGGAATTTAGCTGAACATGACTAACGTTGCTAGATCATATTCGCCTCCTATGCTAGCTATGTCATCCCTAATTTTAAGCTCCACAAGATGTTAGAGTTAACCAGCTATAGGCTTTATCCAAAAAAGCAAGCTATAGGCTTGGGATGCAACAGGATCTAAAGCGCACCCTGTTGACACATGCAACTGAACATCCTTTTGTGGCTTACTAATGAAGAACAAAGGGTAAATTGTATTGAATCATAGAATGTGTGAGTATGTGCACGTTAGTCACACTTCGAAATGGTTGATAGTTCTAGGTCAAAAGGAGTGTCATTCTAGGACCGTAACTTCTTGACATGGTTGTACTGTACCTTCTGAAGAGTTCTTTTACAGCACATCAAAACAATACCAGCTGTCCATTCGCAGCCATTTGATGGACTAGATCCGCCATACTATTGGACGTGATCGGTAGTACTTTTGTTCTAAGGGTAAAATTGGAACATACACAAAACAGATACACGAAGATCGGACGGACTGTTGGCGTGGGTCCGATCGGCTGATCACTTTTCAAATAAGATGCAACGAAGAGACTGATTGTAGGTAGTCCATCGATCCTCGCTGGCGGTGTGCCGAGGAAATCCCAGTACAAAGCTAGACAAGCTAGCTGCCCAGATAGATCGATTATGTCGAACGCCGTAAGCGATGCGTCGTGAGAAGCTGGTTTCTTTCCGCCATCACGCGTATGTATATGTAAGAGATAAATACACCGGTGGTCATTAAAGTTGAGGCGAAGCACACTACGGTCACCGAACTTCGAATACGCTCGATACAATCATTGAATACGAGTTGCGGTGATTATACGGTCACTGACTTGTCGTATAGCATCGTATTTTGTCTAGTTGACCGGTCAACTGGCTCCCTACCACTATGTGTCCCACCTGTCAGTGAGTGTAAGAGAGAAGTCAAGCCCACTATGTGTCCCACTAGTGGAAAAACAGGCTTTCCGTCCAGCCCATAAGTCGCGAAGCTGTAGGAACCGCGACCAATGGGACCTTTAGTCGCGGTTCTGGAGGTGAACCGCGACCAAAGGCTGAGGGCCTGGGCGCTCGGTGGCCAGCTGGTGCGTGAGGGCTTTAGTCGCGGTTGGCTGTGCCAACCGCGACTAAAGGTTCGGCACCTTTAGTCATGTTGGCTTCGGCCAACCGCGACTAAAGCCCTCCCTATATATACCCATCCAGCAGCCAACACTTAGCCATTTGGAGCCATTCTCTTCACAAGTGGGTGTAGGTTTGCTTTTGGTTCCTCTTATGCACATAAGGTGTTTGATGAAATGCCCCAAGAGCATGAAACAAACATGACATGAAGTGTTGGAGCCACACTCTTGATCGCGTTAGCAA
Organism: Aegilops speltoides; assembly: GCA_021437245.1. NCBI lineage: Eukaryota > Viridiplantae > Streptophyta > Magnoliopsida > Poales > Poaceae > Aegilops > Aegilops speltoides. Next base: position 30,169,484 of record CM038142.1, read on the forward strand.
CTTGATGAACCTTTGATGTGTCAATATGCATGTGTGTAGTTCATAACAAATGCATGATGGTTAATTATATATTTTATATTATAATAATGCAGATGAATCGGCAATGGATGTACGGTAACCGACTCTCCGCGAGTTCACTACGGGTTTGAAAGATTTCCTCGTAGTGGCTAATGCGAACAAGCGGGGGTTTTGTTATCTGTCCATGTGTTATCTGTAAGAATGAGAAGGGTTACTCTTCCTCAAGAGTTGTTCACATGCATCTGCTTGAAGGGTTTCATGCCAAGCTATAATTGTTGGACCAAGCATGGAGAAAGAGGGTTATAATGGAAGAAGATGAAGAAGGGATGATTTCATCGATGAAAGCTATCTTGCTCATTTCGGTGATACTTTCATGGAGGATGTTTGAAGGTGAAGGGAAGGTGAAGAAGAGGCACGTGATGATCCCGTTGATGATCTTGGTCGGACCATTGCTTGATGCACGGAGACGCCGCTGGCCTGAAAAGGAGAGGAGAATTTGGATCGCATGTTAGAGGATCACGAAAGGCGCTGTACCCGGATGCGATGATGGTCTCAAAAAGCTGGGCTGCACAATCGGATTTGCTGAAATGGAAGGCGAGGCAGGTGTAGCTGACTCGGCATTTGAAAACTTGCTGAAAATGTTGAAGAATATGTTTCCAAAGGATAACGAGTTGCCCGCCAAGACGTCTGAAGCAAAGAAGGTTATCCGCCCTCTAGGTTTAGAGGTTCGAAGATACATGCATGCATCAACGATGCATCCTCTACCGCGTGAATACGAGAATTTGAATGAATGCCCGGTATGCACCGCATTATGTTATAAGATCGAGTCGATGACCCCGGTGACGATGTTGAGGGCCGAAACCGGTGAAGAGGGTTCCCGCCAAGGTGATGTGGTATGCTCCTATAATACCACGGTTGAAACGTCTGCTCATGAACAAAAGCATGCCAAGTTGTTGCGATGGCACAAAGAGAAACGTAAGTCGGACGGGAGTTGAGACACACCGCAGATGGAACGCAATGGAGAAAGATCGACGGATGGTTCACAGATTTTGCAACGACGAAGGAACATAAGATTTGCTCTAAGCACGGATGGCATGAATCCTTTTGGCGAGCGAGCTCCAGCCATAGCACCTGGCCCGTGACTCTATGCATCTACAACCTTCCTCCTTGGTTGTGCATGAAGCGGAAGTTCATTATGATGCCGTGCTCATCCAAGGTCCGGCAACCCGCAACGACATCGATGTGTACCTAAGGCCATTAGTTGATGAACTTTTACAGCTGTGGGGTGGTGTCCGTGTGTGGGATGAGCACAAACAAGAGGAATTTGACCTCTGACGTTGCTTTTCGTAACCATCAACGATTGGCCTGCTCTTAGTAACCTTTCGGACTGTCAAATAAGGGATACAATGCATGCACGCACCGCTACATGAGACCGAAAGTGTACATTTGCCAAATTGTAAGAAGAACGTGTACCTTGGGCATCGCCGATTTCTTCCAAAATTCATCCAAGAAGAAAGAAAGGCAAGCATTACAACGGCAAGGCAGATCACCGGCGAAGCTCGCGAACGACCGGTGCCGAGGTATTTGATATGGTCAAGGATTTGAAAGTCATCTTTGGAAAGGGTCCCGCGGACAATCAGTTCGAAGGGAGCCGACGGGCACGCAGCCATGTGGAAGAAGAAATCTATATTCGGGAGCTAGAATATTGGAAAATCCTAGAAGTCCGCTCTGCAATCGACGTGATGCACGTTACGAAGAATATTTGCGTGAACCTCCTAAGCTTCTTGGGCGTGTATGGGAAGACAAATGATACAAAGGAAGCACGGCAGACCAGCAACGTTTGAAAGACCACGATGACCGCATCCGGAATGGTTTCAAGGTCGTGCCAGCTACGCCCGACCAAAGAAGAGAAGGTCATCTTTTTGAATGCCCGAGCAGTATGAAGGTCCCGTCTGGATTCTCGCCCAATATAAAGGGAATAATAAACATGGCGGAGAAAAAGTTCCAAAACCTGAAGTCTCACGATCGCCACGTGATTATGACGCAATTGCTTCCGATTGCTTTGAGGGGCTCTGCCGAAAATGTTCGATTAGCCATTGTGAAGCTATGTGCATTCCTCAATGCAATCTCTCGAAGGTAATCAATCCAAAGTTCTACCACGGTTACTGAACGATGTGATCCAATGTCTTGTCGGTTTGAGTTGGTGTTCCCGCCATCCTTCTTCAATATTATGACGCACCTCCTGGTTCACCTAGTCGAAGAGATTTCCGTTCTCGGTCCCGTATTTCTACACAATATGTTCCCCTCGAGAGGTTCATGGGAGTATTAAAGAAATATGTTCAGAACCGTGCTAGGCGAAGGAAGCATCGCCAAGGGCTATGGAAATGAGGAGGTAATTGAGTTTTGTGTTGACTTTGTTCCTGACCTTAAGCCGATTGGTCTTCCTCGATCGCGCACGAGGGGAGACTAAGTGGAAAAACACGATCGGAAGGAAATCAACGATATGTATGGACGGCCATTCTCTCGATCAAGCACACCACACTTTGTCTTGACCAATTCCAGCTTGGTGGCTCCGTGCTTTGAGAAACACAAGAATATTTTACGCTTTCGGACAACCCGGGAAGCCTGAATCTGGATTAGGAAGGCCCACATGGAGACTTTCGGCAGTTGGTTGAGAAAACATTTAATGAATGACAATGATGTTGTAGATCAGCTGTACATGTTGGCCAAGACACCATCTTCGACTATAACGACTTTCCAAGGGTACGAGATAAATGGGAATACATTTTACACGATCGCCCAAGATAAAAAGAGCACCAACCAAAACAGTGGTGTCCGCTTTGATGCAGCAACCGAGAATGGGCAAAAGGTCACATATTATGGTTACATAGAGGAGATATGGGAACTTGACTATGGACCCTCCTTTAAGGTCCCTTTGTTCCGTGCAAATGGTTCAAGCTAACAGGAGGTGGGGTAAAGGTGGACCAGCAATACGGAATGACAATGGTGGATTTCAACAATCTTGGTTACCTTGACGAACCATTCGTCCTAGCGAAAGATGTCGCTCAGGTTTTCTATGTGAAGGACATGAGTAGCAAACCGAGGAAACGGAAAGATAAGAAAACGATCAAGACATCATGCGATGATTCAAAGCGCCACATTGTTCTTTCAGGAAAAGAAACATCGTGGGAGTGGAGGACAAGATGACATGTCGAAGATTATAATATGTTTGCTGAAATTCCGCCCTTCAAAGTGAACACCGACCCAAGCATTAAGTTAAATGATGAGGATGCTCCATGGATACGGCACAATCGTAAGCAAGCGAGGGACACAAGGGAAGAATTGATGTGTAATAATTTATTGTACCAAACTTTGTATTTGGTCGATGAACTGAATGATGTATCAAACCTTTGTCAAACCTTCAAGGGATTAGTTTTATTTTTCTGATTTTTTGATATATAATTGTATTTTTAAGATTTTAAAATGAATTAGTTTTATTTTTCTGATTTTAAAAGGAAAAAGGAAGAAGAAGAAAGAAGGAAAAGGAAAAAAACAGAAGAAAAAAGCAGAAGAAAAAGGAAAAAGCAGAAGAAAAAAACAAATGTAAGAAAAAAAGAAAAACATAAGAAAAAAACAAACAGAAGAAAAACATAAGAAAAAAGGAAAAAGGAAGAAAGGAAGAAAAAAAGAAGAAAAACATAAAAAAAAACAAACAGAAGAAAAACATAAGAAAAAAGGAAAAAGGAAGAAAGGAAGAAAAAAAGAAGAAAAAACAAGAAAAGGAAGAAACAAACAGAAGAAAAAAAAAGAAGAAAAAAGGAAGAAAAACAAGAATTTAAAATGAATTAGTTTTATTTTCTGATTTTTTGATATATAATTGTATTTTAAGATTTTAATAACATAAATAAATAAGTAATTAGAAACTTTAATAGCAAAAATAATTATCATAAAGTAAAATAAATAAGTAATTAGAAACAAAATAAAATAAAATAAATAAGTTTTTTGTTGTAAGTAGAAACAAAACAAAATAAATAAAGCAAAAATGAAAACAATACAAATTAAACAGAAAACAATACAAATTAAAAAGAAAACAGAAAACAATACAAATTAAAAAGAAAACAGAAAACAGGCCTTTAGTCGCGGTTGTCGACGCGACCAGTGACTAAAGGGTACCCTTTAGTCGCGGATGGCGGACAAGCCGCGACTAAAGGTGGGGGCTGCTGAACGAAAAAACACTTTAGTCGCTGGTGGGAGGCAACCCGCGACTAAAGGTACCCTTTAGTCGCGGCTCGCCGCCAACCGCGACTAAAGTTGTAACCTATAAATACTCGTCTTCCTCGACCGCAACCTGTTAAATCGCCCTCGCCCTCGGCGCCGCGGCGCTGCCCGACGCCGATCGACGCCGACGCCGACGCTGCTTGCGCCTGACGCCAAAGCCCTGCGCCCCCCGCCCGTCCCGATGAGCGCCCGCCTCCGCCCGTTCTGCACTTGCCGCCGCCCGTGCCCTGCGCCCTGCCCGCCGCCCGCCGCCCGCCGCCCGCGCCGCCCAGCGCCCGCCGCCCGCCCCTTGCCTGCCGCCCGCCGCCCTTGCCCTTGCCCTTACCCGCCGCCCAGCCCCCGCCCTACGCCCCACTGCCCCCGCCCCCGCCCCACCGCCCGCCGCCTCCTTGCCCGCCGCCTTGCCTCTTGCCCCCCGCCCGCCGCCGCCACACCACGCCCCCGCCTCCTTCCAGATTCCGCCCCCTAAGCCCTTGCATCCAGAGATCAAGAGAAGAAAGAAAAGAAGAAAGAAGAAGAAGAAGAAGAAAGAAGAAGAAGAAGAAAAGGAAAAGGAAGAAGAAGAAAGAAGAAGAAAGAAGAAGAAAGGAAAAGGAAGAAGAAGAAAGAAAAAAAAAAAAAAAAGGAAGAAGAAAAAAGGAAAAGGAAAAGGAATTTTTTCTTTTTTTTTTTTTGTTCTTTTAATTTTAACTAGTTTTAGTTTAACAAGAACGGTAAATAACTTAAAACCCTAAACCCCAAAAACAAAAAACAACAGAAAACCGCCAAAGAAAAACAAAAAGGAAAAGGAAGAAGAAGAAAGAAGAAGAAAGAAGAAGAAAGGAAAAGGAAGAAGAAGAAAGAAAAGAAAAGGAAAAGGAAGAAGAAGAAAAGGAAAAGGAAAAGGAATTTTTTTTTTTTTTTTTTTTTTTGTTCTTTTAATTTTAACTAGTTTTAGTTTAACAAAAGCGGTAAACAACTTAAAACCCTAAACCCCAAAAACAAAAACAACAGTAAAACCGCCAAAGAAAACCGCCAACTTAAAACCCTAAACCCTAAACCCGCCCGTCTTGCGCTCTCACCGACACCCTCTCCCACCCCTTCCTCGCCTCCTTTTGCCACCGCCTTTTCGCCACCGCCACCGCCACCGCCCCTTCTTCACTTAATTAATTTGTTTTTACTACATGTTTTCAGGATCGACATAATGTCGGACGATAGAGTGACCGATTATGGACAACTATGATCCGGACGGTGAAGCACATATGTTCGCATCATAAACGGCGATATTCAATATGTGCCGACCGGAGAAGAAGAAGATGATATCTCTTCTTATCTGAACCTTGACGGTGAAGATGAAGGGCGCCGTCAAGAAGATGATGTCAAGAAACGCCGATAAACGATTTATCTTCAAATGGAAGTAGCAACCACCTCCGCGCGAGGTATATATATACATTGAGCCTCGGTGATACAAACTAACTGATTTGAATAAATATGTGTGTACTAACGCGACTCTCTTTCTTATTTTAGCCCTCGGCGGATCGTCAAAACAATCGAGTACGCCGTCAAATGCGTCAAAGCGTGGCGCAACCAGACGATGAAACCAGGAGAAACATGCACCATCCAGGTTGTCGACTTTGCAACCGCAGGCACTGGAGCCCCGCAAGAACGCCACCAAGTTTATCAGCCAATGCGGAGCCATTGTTAGAGACAACGCCTCGATCACCGCCGAGAGTGGAATGAGCCAAAGAAGGCACGAATTGATGGTTTCACTTTTGTCGATAAGAGAACAAAAAAGATTGCATCAAGAAGCTTATGGAACATTTCGCTCTACCTCCGAATACAACAAATTCGATGAGGAGGGTAACAAGATTGAGGAAAACAAGGAGAGGAGGAGGAAAGTCAAACAGTTCGCTCTTCATAAGATGGCCGACGATTCGGAAATTCAAGCAAAATCTAGCCCGTGACTTTGTCAAGCGTAACAAGACTCGGATTTCGAGGACAATATGAGAAACCGAAAGATGATGGCCAGAATTTGTGAAGCAAAAGAAATCGGAGCAGTTCCTTCAAATATCGAAACAAAATAAGGAAAATGCGGCTAAGAAGGAGTACAATCATGTTATGGGGCCAGGAGGGTATCGCATTTGGGTGCCTAGGTTCGAGAAGATGGAGAACGAGCTGAGGGCGCGAGGAATCCGTCCAGTGCGGAGGATGGGACCCAAGGGCCAAAAGCTGGTGGTACGGGCATGGGGAACGCCAACCCGGAGACAGGGGAGTGTGTTTACCAGGGCAAATTAATTAAACCCACCCAAGCCCTTATTGACGCAATGAAGGCTGCTCAAGAGGGAAGATCAAGTTCAACAGAGAGAACGACGCTACCGACAAAAGCCCTCGGGAATCCTGAACACGGAGGACGTGTACGAGGCATGGGGCACATTCCGTGGAAAATAGGGTTCCCCGAACGATGACCCGTCGATTCTGAAGCCGTAAGAGAAAGATGGATCGGGAAGCGATGTTGTGGCGCGGTTGGCATCGGAAATGGAAGTGATGAAGAAAACCATGAGTGTACTAGTAGCCGAAAGAGATTCAGCTCGGGTGCAGCATGAAGATCATCCAGCGGATCTCGGAAGCCAGCAGCGTAGAAGCAGCGTGGCTTCCACGGAGGCCCCACCGGCTGGTGCAGATGCACCGACGATCGAAATTACTGCACCGGAGCCTCTGGTGGTCGAAATTACTGCACCGGAGCCTCCTCGCTACCCCGTGGACGATATAAAGGAGATGAAAGAATGTCATCTGTATTATCCTATCGGGAACATTTCCATGAAGGTAGCCATCGGCAGTGCTTTACCATGTTTACCTGGAGCACTCCACCACAACAACCCCATTAAAGATGGCTATGCTCGTGTCACGGTGGAGGACATAGTCCAAGGGTTTGAGGACCTGGAGATTGAAATTGCTACACCTGAAGGGGAGAAAAGACTTGAAGATGTCAAGCGCCATTACATTCTATGGCAAAAGAAGTTTATCAAGTTTCCAGGCGAGGCGCCAAGGACAACAAGTCCACCCCCCTACGGTGGTGGTGGTGGCGGTGGCGGTGGTGGTGGTGGTGGTGGTGGTGGCGGTTCACCTACACCTCCGTCACATCAGCCGACGCCGCCCCCCAGCCCACAACGTCCGGCGGGTGATCATCCGCCGCCCCCCAGTCCTCGTCCGGCGGGTGATCAGACGCCGCCCCCCAATCCACCTATGGCAAAGAAGCAGAAGAAGTCCTGGAGTATTAACCCGGACCCTTATGTACCTAAGACCACAAAGGTACCGGAGCCATCACTGAAGCCTCTCCCCACAAGGCCTTGGGAACGTAGTGCCGAGGAAGTCGACGCGGCGCGATCGCTGATTTGGAGAAATGGAAGGCGGACTGCAAGAAGAAAAGAGAGCCCGAGCCCAAGCCAGATTTTCGATCGAGCAAAAAAGAAGTGGGCTAAGTCATTTTGAGCACACCGTCCCAAGCCGCCAAGAATCTGCCTACCGACTATGCACGTGAACTTAAAAGGCAGGCACTCATGTTCAAGGAGAACAAAGAGCGGAGAAGGCCGAAGTATAAAAAGCGGAAACAAGTTGCCCAGCTCGGGAACAAAGTAAACAATCGATTGCCCGCTTATAGTGGAAGCCTTCGTCCGGATGCCCCGAGATCATACAAGCTGCGGCAGACAGGATTGATCAGTAACGAAAGTGCGAGAACAAGCGCCAACTTAGGTATTACTCTTCGTGAACTATTAGACCTTGATGAGTTGCCAGAAGGAGGTAGTAATTACATATGTCAAGAATGGGCCTCTCGTCGAGCTCGCGAGAAAAGGATCTACCGACCAAATGAAACGTCTGCTGAATTGGTACAAGGGTTACATAAAAATTAAAACGCCAAAGATTATATTTATGCGGAAGTTAGACATGAGCATCACTTCAAACATTACTATGTACAAGTTGAACTGAGTGAATTGTTCCGCTTTTCAATCTGCTGAGCTCGACAAATCTATCATCGGTTGCTACATTACGTAAGTGATTTATTAATTTCTACCCCATCTCGTTCATATTGCCTGCACTATATATATGTCCTAACTATATTGTTGTGTCCTCTATTATACATGCGAATGAAGAAAAGGAATGCAGAGTAAGGAACATCCATGATGTTGGGTTCATTGACCCACACATCGTTAATGATATTGTGTTGAAGCATTACCCGACGACGTGGAGGCGCACTGTGGCGTTTCTTACAAAGCAGAACTCAAAAGTGATATTCTATTTCCTTACCATTTTGGGTGAGTGTTTCGCCTTGAGCACATTCTCTTTGTTTACTCCATGCATGGTATGTGGCGGCTAATCGATGAGTTATGCATGACGATCTTGTGCATGTATCGTGTCCGCAGGTTCCACCGGATTCTGCTAGTAATTAAAGTTAACACCTCGTAATGTCTCGCCCACGACTCTCGGATAAGGATCCAAAGCTTTGGGCCGACATCGAAAAAATGCTGCGAAGTAATTATTTTCATTCATTTGCGCCTATATCGATCGGCCTATTTCGTTCATTTCCTAATATCAAGTAACTAATAACTCTCTTGTTCATTTAATTTTCTTTGCCTCGTAGGGTTTGGAGACGGTTCGTAGATACAAAGGTCGGTGAATTCAAAAAAGAGCTAGAATTCAAAAGGGTAAAGACTAAGATCGGGGATATTCAGCCACCGTTGACCAATCTATGTGCATACTTTGTTCAGGAGATGATCCGGAGATACACCTCTGAGCGGGTTGATCCGAGTGATACCAATGCTCAGAGGAATAACCTCCGGTGGACGCTTAGTCCAGAAGCTCGCTTCCGACCACTTCAAGAGGAACTAGCTGGATGGTTCTGCAGGGAAGTCCTCCATCCTAAAGGAGAACACTATCACGAGGACGAAGAACTTTATATGGATTAAATCATGTATGGAAACTTGTTCAAAATTGTATATGGTCATCCGATGATATTGAATATATATTGTATATTCCTCTTGAATTCTTTTTGTTCTAATTTCAAATTTATTTGAAATTGTACATTCATATGCATGTATGTAGTACCGTAGAATATATGAAACTCCTTCAAAATTAAAATAAAGCACAAAAGAAAAAAAACAAAACAAATTAAACAGAAAACAGGTTTAGGGGGTGGGGCTAAAACCCTAAACTGCAAGCTACTTTAGTCGCGGTTGGCGAAGAAGAACCGCGACTAAAGGTCCTCCGCCTTGACGGCCGCTGGCGCCCACGTGGACGGGCCTTTAGTCGCGGTTCTTAAGCAGCCGCGACTAAAGGTGGTGGGCTTTAGTCGCGCTTTGCTGGTCGCGGTTGCGCAGCCGCGACTAATGGCAGTTGCGAACCGCGACCAAAGGCCTTTTTTCCACCAGTGCATTACGCAACACTGAGAACTTTTGTAAAGTTGAAGGACACTGGAGTAGATAGGAAGTAACAAGATAGTTTTTCAGTAATGAAATAGACCACACTTATGGCACATTTGCATATAGGATGCAACCCTATAAATTCAAAGTACCGTGTGTGCTAGTTACAAAGAATACTAAATAGATGGCAATCGTAGCTGAGCAAAGAAACAAAAACTAAGAAACAAACGCTAATTGTTTCGAATGATACTCACAAGTACCAAATTCATTGATTACAACTTTTCAAAGAGAATGCCATCATGCATCAATGAGACAGAGATATCTTAAGGACACACAATGTAGGTAAGAGGTAACTGGAGTGTTTTCAGATATTGAAAAGATGACACTCCCATCCTTCACACACACAGATAAATACATGTGTAGTTCTATAAGTTGCAGTGTGCATGCTAGTGCCGGAAAACCTAGAGCAACTATCAAGGGCTTTTTGTTCTCGGTGATGCATGGTTTGAAATTAAAACGAACTTTCATGAACATTTTTTTGAACTTTCATGAACTTAGCTAGATCATATTTGCTTTCTATATGCTCGCCCCAATTTTGTTTCTTTATATATTTTGGATCTAGTTTGCTAGGCTTGAGAGGCAACAGGGAATTAACACTAGCAATTCTTGATAAATCATTTGTTCTCAGATAGTTAACCATGTTGTTTCCTTGTTCATGCTTGAACTTCCAAACAGTATGGTGGTGAATTGATTTATTACATAATTCTCGGAAGTAGAAGTAGAAGGAGCAGCAAAATGTCCTTGTGTTGAGATGAAGGGGGCCTTGAGAGTGCGTAGGTGCACGCAAGCAATACATTTATAAGGAGCAACAGAATATCCATCATTTCCTGGCCTATCTTTGGGACCAAGCCAGTTGTCTATGGGCAAATACTTTTGGGGTGGCTGATGTACTTGCACGGAAACAATTCATGTCGAAAGGCTTGCGTGGAAAGTAAGCAGGTGCTAAATTTTTACCGGCAAATGGAAAGCCTGTCAATGTCACCGTTAAACAAAAGAGTTTTTGCCATACCCTTAAGGGATTATAGACCGTCCATTAGTTTATATCCAATAGATTAGGCTAACTGATACTCCAATCTAATTAACATGGAGTATTGTTACACAAGTTTCGAGAGTAGCTAGTTATGGGGTTAAGTCTATTTCTTGGAGGTGATCACCGGTGGCTGCCTGCTGGGCGACAGGCTCGATCGTTGGATCTCATGATCATCAGCATAAGCGATGGGGTTAGAGACAATGGAGCGGAATCGCGCACTACAGGGCACTTGATATCATTGTTTCTGTGTGCCCTCCACATCCACGGACGGCCAGTTACCTTCATATACCTCCATTCCAGTGTTCCAAACAAGCGGGCCAGTTTTTGACCGGATTGGAATATCATCTAGACATACGACCATGTGAGGGTGGATAGACATATGCATCAATGACGACTGGGTAGTGGGGCTAGTGCCCTGATCACGAACCATGATATGATTGAATCGGAAGGAGCATGCGGAGCCCTAGTTTGACGAAAGGATTAGGGTGCTGCATATACCGAATTACCCTTTTATAGATAGCTAAAGGGAACAATCTAAACTAACATACTAAATGAATTTTGTGATTTGGTTGGTACTCCATCTCCTATATGCTGTACAAGCGTACTATAAAAGCACACTTAAACAAAGGCATAGTGATAAATACACTTTTGTGGTATAATGAATGTAGTAAGACTGAAGTAGTGTAAGAAGTGAATATATAAGATTTAAAATTCAGTGAGTGCGAAAAAAATTAGATTTGCTGAAATCATTAGAGATGCAACTTTTTGTATGAAACCTGGAGCTAGAGAAACTACAAAAGCAGTGTTCCAATTTAAAATAGATTTTCATATATTACTGTTTTTACTAGAAAAGCAATATTGTTGCTCCTAGGATAAAATGATGTTATGGTGCCTGTGTTTATGTAGTTATGTCATCATTAGCAGACATCTGTTTCAGTTTCTAGCAAAGATAAAAAAAATCTTTGAAGCTCCATCTATGAATATAGCTAGAAGAATGTGGGCCCGAGCTTTTATTTGGGTAAGCTATATTGACACACTAATATAGTCCAAATTTTCATATGTAAACTACTTGTTGCACCCTTACATTGCTGAAAGAAATAAATATAAGTTTATCCACTTTGTTCAAGATACTACCAGTTATATGGAAGCCTCAACCCTTAGCAGGATTAACTAGGATATATGTTGAACTCTGCAGCAACAGTACCGAACAATGAAGGCCTGCCCACCACCTCAGTTGTTGATTCGAATTGATATTTCCAAGTACCAAAATCTTCGATTACAACATTTCAGTGAAATGAAACATTATCATTCATCAATGAGAACCAGCTTAAAGTTGCAAGTACGTAAAATGTATAAGTAGCAAGCAACCATTAAGATAGTGGCAACAATCACTCCGCCCACCTCTGTACGCACCAACACATGCAAGATGCAACTCTATAAATTGCAGAGGTAGGCGCTAGTACATGAAACCTAGAGAAACTATCACCAGCTCTTTGTTTCCAGTGATGCATGGATTGGAATTTAGCTGAACATGACGAACGTTGCTAGATCATATTCGCCTCCTATGCTAGCTATGTCATCCCCTAATTTTAAGCTCCACAGTATGTTAGAGTTAACCAGCTATAGGCTTTATCCGAAAAAAGCAAGCTATAGGCTTGGGATGCAACAGGGATCTAAGGCGCACAGTCCTGTTGACACATGCAACTGAACATCCTTTTGTGGCTTACTAATGAAGAACAAAGGGTAAATTGTACTGAATCATAGAATGTGTGAGTATGTGCACGTTAGTCACACTTCAGAAATGGTTGATAGTTCTAGGTCAAAAGGAGTGTCATTCTAGGACCAGAACTTACTGACATGGTTGTACCTGTACCTTTACAGAAGAGTTCTTTTACAGCACATCAAAACAATACCAGCTGTCCATTCGCAGCCATTTGATGGACTAGATCCGCCAGTACTATTGGACGTGATCGGTAGTACTTTTGTTCTAAGGGGTAAAATTGGAACATACACAAAACAGATACACCGAAGATCGGACGGGACTGTTGGCGTAGGTCCGATCGGCTGATCACTTTTCAGCGAAGATGCAACGAAGAGACTGATTGTAGGTAGTCCATCGATCCTCGCTGGCCGGTGTGCCGAGGAAATCCCCAGGTACAAAGCTAGACAAGCTAGCTGCCCAGATAGATCGATTATGTCCAGAACGCCAGAAGCAGTACGTACGTGAGAAGCTGGTTTCTTTCCGGCCATCACGCGTATGTATATGTAAGAGATAAATACACTGGTGGTCATTAAAGTTGAGGCCGAAGCACACTACGGTCACTGAACTTCAGAATACGCTCGATACAATCATTGAATACGAGTTGCGGTGATTATACGGTCACTGACTTGTCGTATAGCATCGTATTTTGTCTAGTTGACCGGTCAACTGGCTCCCTACCACTATGTGTCCCACCTGTCAGTGAGTGTAAGAGAGAAGTCAAGAAAATAAATAAATAAGCCGGACAACGCCATGCGTGACAGCGTGATTGTGTTTGCATGCTTTGTACGGGTGCATGCTGTCCATGCGTGAGTGTGCCGTCCCTGCGTGCGGCCTCGACGTGATGTTCCTGGAGACGAGAACCATCGTTTGAGGTGGGCCACCTCTTGTCGGCGACAGGCCTCCTCCGACGTCATGCTCAACAAGCCGGACAACGCCGTCGTCTCGACCGACGCCGTGACGCGCCTCATCGCGGTCAACCCCTTCATCGCCCTTGACATATTCATGTTTTCTGTGTGTTCGTGTGCGCGCGTGTGTTGCACCGGTGCTCTAAGGGCGAGTTCGCCGTCACCTTCGTCTTCGATCAGTCGTCAAACAACAACGACAAATAGAAGTGCTGCAAGAGATGGCCCAGGACGACGTTGTGGGCAAGCTTGGCCGTAGGGACGACGAACCAGACGTCGCCATAGATGACGCACACCACCATGCACCCGAGTGTGTGTGCATGCATGTGTTGTCTACGTGCCTTTGTGCGCGTGTGTGCATCACGGTGTGCATGCGTGAGTGTGGTTGCATGCGTTGTACGGGTGCATGGTGTCCATGCGTTGGTGCATGCGTGAGTGTTTATATAAAACAAGGAAGATCTATTGCTAAACATGCGTTGTACGGGTGGTTGCATCACGGTGTGCATGCGTGAGTGTGGTTGCATGCGTTGTACGGGTGCATGCTGTCCATGCGTTGGTGCATGCGTGAGTGTTTATATAAAACAAGGAAGATCTATTGCTAAACATCTGAATGTTTAAGTGGTGGCCTTCGCGCGCCGTTCTTGCTTTTTTATTTGCTTTATTTCGTGAACTGATAAGCGAGACGAACAGGACAAGAAGAGTCATGCCGCTGACCATCCTTCACCAGGTGCCACACAGACTATTTTGACTAGTCAACGAGGTGCATGCAGAAAGAATACCACGCTCTACGGACCGTATAATCACTGCAACTCGTATTCAATGACCGTGTTAAATGTATTTTAAAGTTCAGTGACCGTAGTGTGCTTCAGCCTCAACTTCAATGACCACTGGTGTATTTATCTCTATATGTAATTACGTACGCCAACCGGCGGCTGCATACAAACAACGCGTGCACACAACATCGATTGAATCTCGCCGATGGGCGAGCCGATAGGACAGACGAACAACGGTGACAGCAGCACATGACCGCGGCCGAGCCGATGAGCGAGCGCAGAGGGAGCTCGTGGCGGACAGATTGTACTGTATGAACGCTGATTACTGGAGATGGCAACGACGAGGCCAGACGAAGGTGATCATGGCGAGGGATTCTACAAATTATCAAACAAAAACTGACAAAACCACCCTGCTAGTCAATGGCCGAGATGATTCAATACTACTCGGTCCTAGAAGTACTATGATGTACCGTGTAAGATCTCCGTTATTCGTTTATCATCATGGCGATGCCAAGGTGTACCTGCTCCTACATGTCGATGCCAAGGTGCACTGAGCTCCTCCGTCAGCTCACCGCTCGTCTTCACGATGAGTTTGCCCTCAAGGACTTGGGGGCCCTTGCACTACTTCCTTGGGATTGAGATGGTCCGCCAACCGGCATTCCGACGGGTTCTTTCTCCATCAGACATGATTTGCGCATCTTAGTTCCCTATTGCCTTCCAAGCCTAGCTAGCCAGCCCAAGCATATATATAGAGATGAAAATTTAGGCTCTGGCGTTATGCCAGCATCACCGAAATCTGCAAACCAAAGGCCCTTGCTAGCTGCTCTAGGTGTTTTCATACTAGGACATGGGCACTCTGAATTTATAGGGCTGCATCCTTCTATGCAACCGTGCATGCGGAGACTATCCTCCTTGATTGTGGGAAAACCATAGCTTACTTCCTACCACCTATCTCGTGTCCTTAAACTTTATGACATCTCTCTGTGTTGCATAATGTCAATATCATTTCTTCGAAAATTTATATGGTCAAAGATTTTGGTAACTGGAAATATCACTTCGAAGCAGCCGGAGGCAATGCACATTGATTGGCTGGTACTGTTGTTGTAATACGTGTTGCTTTTGACGCCAACACTTGCAAAACACGTGGACATAAGAAAATGCGGTCATGTGGGCGAGTTTACAGCATGTGCTATACCATTGCCTGGAAAATAGTTGGCTCATAATATTGTTTGACGTCGCACCAAATTTGTATTGCCAAGTTGTGGTAATCCACAGTATTTGTGTTCAGCTTCTGAAAAGGCCACACTGTAAAATAAGCTTGCGATATTTTAGTCTCTATGCAAACTGATTTCTGTCCAAGTATCATAATGTAAACATCAGGCATGAATCTCCACCTGTGCAACATGCACATTCAGAATGCGGCGAGAGTATTTCATTATACACCTTGCAAGTGATTAGGTGAACAATTTGTTGAGACTAGAGTAATTTTTGGGGCCCTTCTGTAAAGGTCTAGGTACAATATTGTCAGTAAGTTCTGGTCCTAGGATGACTCCTTTTGACCTAGAACAATCAACAATTTCTGAAGTGTGACTAATGTGCAAATACTACAATTTACACTTTTGTTCTTTATTATTAAGCCAAAAAGATTACACGCAAAAAAAGAAAAGCCACAAAAAGATGTTCAGTTGCATGTGTCAAAAGCACTGTGCGCCTTAGATCCCTGTTGTGTCCCAAGCCTATAGCTGGCTTTTTTCCCCGATAAAGCCTATAACTGGTTAACATACCGTGGAGCTCAAAATTAGGGGATGACATAGCTAGCATAGTTGGCAAATATGATCTAGCGACGTTCGTCATGTCCGTCCGATCTTCACTGTATCTGTTTTGTGCGTGTTCCAATTTTACCCCTTAGGGCATGTACAACGGTGTCTACTTAGCAATCTAGAACGCCTGCCACCTCGGATTTTTTTTATTACGTGAAGGAGAGAGAACAAGGAAAGAGAAGCAGGGAGTCTGCAAATTAACACATCGTCGATATCCCCAAAAATTTGTCACTTACGATAGGTTTTTCCCGTTATACGCTCGGGCATCGTTAATTTGCGGTTTCCCGCTGAACCATCGTGTCAACACGCTCCACGAACCCAATCCAGTGAAAATATCTGCATTGTTGCCTTCTCCGGCGAGACCTTCACGGCTGGGGATGGCGTTGCCGACAATGGAGGGTGGAACCTCACGCTCGCCGCTGCCGGGCAAGGGTGACGACCAGCTGCCCTGACACGTCGGCAACGACGAGCGCGCGTTCTACGGCGCCAAGAAGTGCCAGGACCTCGTCCACAGTGGTGGTGCCCTGGCCGGCAGCTAGCCCAGTGGCAAGAATACGCTGTTCTTGCCTTCGTATTCTCCTCGTCCTGATGTTGGTCAGGCAGAGCCGCAGAGCATGAACGCCGCCAGCACGCCGGAGTCGACGGACGTAGCTTCTGCACACAGTCCGTTTCTATCCTCGGAGAGCTGGATCTTGCCAAGAAGCGCACAAGGACGGACGCTGCGCATGCAGTGGCCTGTCCACGATCGAACGTGCTACATAGAGCAAAAAGACAGACCGCTGTAGATGATGTTTTTACTGCTATCTCTAGGTGACGTGGAGGATTATGACACTCAGACAATGACTTTCCCTACCCACCTTCCCTGTTGGAATTAACCACGATGGTGGTCTGTGTCCGGCTCGGACCAGAACAAGTCACCGTGTAGGTATATGACTACTTGTAGTAGTAGGATTGGAGTTTCAAACCGTGTTGGTTAGCTTGCCTGTCGTAGCTTCTATATATATCCACATAGACCCCTGTAATATTTGTACCAACTCAGATCAAAGTAATAAAGATCAGCAGGACCGATACGGCCCTGTAGCCATCAAGTCGCGTCTTCGTATTGTTTCGCCTACCGGCCTATGTGCGTGTGTTCGTCTACTCGCGAGAAGCTAACCTAGCTAGCACGTGGTAACTAGCATCAAGGAATCCATCCACCTGTGCATGTGCCTGCTTGTTCTGTACGCATACATGCGTATCTCCAGGAAGAAGCTAGCTTGTGTGCACGTGTGATCAACGGCCGAAAGCACAGGTCGCCCGAATCGCGTTGTACAAAGTACGTCGGAAAGTACTCGGCGTACGGGACTGTGCCAACAATTGGTATTCAGAGCTTGGTTTGTCGGTCGTGATCTTCGGAAAGCACTCGAAGGATCATGTCGAACACAGGCAAGGAGATCGTGACGGCGGTAGCGGGAGCGCCGATGCCGATGGTGGGGGTGTCGCAATTCCCCCGTCTGGATCGAGAGGACTACGCACTATGGGCGATGAACATGGAGGTCGCGATGGAGGGAGCTGAGTACTGGGAAGCCGTCGACCCCGGCGGCGCCGAGTACGCGAAGGGCGCGGCGAAGTACCGGAAGGATCGTCAGGCATTAACGGCGATCTACTCCGCCATGCCGAAGGATGTGCTGCAACACCTCGTCGGAAAGAACTCGGCGAAGGAGGCATGGGAGACCATCAAGATCCTGCACCAGGGTCATGACCATGTCAAGGAAGCACACCTTCAGTCCCTGATGAGAAGCTACGAGTGCCTGAAGATGGATGAAAGTGAGACGGTTGATCAGTTTGCCGCCCGTCTCAAGACCCTCGTCAACGGCATACGCAGCTATGGTTCAACCCTAGAAGAAGTTGCGATCGTCCGACGATTTTTGCGCGCCGCGCCGGCACGCTACATCCAGATCGTCACGTCGATCGAACAATGTCTCGACCTGAAAACTCTCACGGTCGAGGATCTCGTTGGAAGGTTCAAGGCCCACGACGAGAGAATTCGTCTCAGCTTCGGCGACGCGGAGGCGAGTGAGCACCTAATGCTGACAAAGGCGCAATGGATCGCCCTGTCGAAAGAAAAGCAAGGCGGATCCACGAGCGGTGGCAAGAAGAAGGGGAAAGGGAAGCAGCGCTCGGCGAGGAAGAACTTCGCCGACTCGGACGACGAGGCTCCACCTGAACCACCGAGGAGGAAGTTTGACATCAGAAAAATAAGGTGTTATAAGTGTGGCCTCCTCGGTCACTTCAAGGCTGACTGTGAGGAAGCACCGAAGCAGAAGGCGCTCATGGCCGAGGAAGGAGATGACGGGGATATGATGCTGATGTGCGAGCTAGTGGACGAGGAGGATCCATATGATCTTGGTCAGCTGGACACGGGTCCGGAGCAAGGCGCATACAAGGCCAATGACACGGCGAGGCCCGCAAGCGTCGTGTCAGAGGATGGCGACACAAGGCGGGAAGCTGCACATGCGGCTGCCACTCTGGACAGTCCACGCACTGTTTCGGATCACCACGGACGAGGGCAAGCAGCTGTAGTGCTCCAAGACAGCCGTAGTGAGGAAGACGGTGCACGGTCTTGTACTACTCCGCACAGGCCAGAAGAAGGAGCCGGCCTCTCCAATAATCTGGCTGGTGGTGGCAACCATAATCTGCATATAGCAGTTCCATCAAAGAGCCTACGTGGAGGCCTAGTGGAAGTGCTAGAAGATGGAAACACTCCAGAAAACGGTGACTTGCAGCAGGGATGCAACCCAGCAAGTAGTAGGCTTGCAAAATCGCCAGGAAAAAGAACTGTGGCAAGTTCAGAAGGAAGTGTGTCATCTCCAATAGCACACGAACGACGCGTGTTGGACATCTCACCAAAGGAAGCACTTCAAATAAATTCGGTGAAGATGAAAGGTAAAGGGCAACGATGTTTGCACATCGAGAAACCGGAAAATTTTGAAGATGCAAATATGGAAGAGTGTTGGCGTTGTGCTATGGATGAAGAGTTGGAGTTGATCCGAGACAACAAAGTATGGGAGCTCGCGGATCTTCCCAACGGGCATAATGCCATAGAGCTCAAGTGGGTGTACAAAGTCAAGAAGGATGCCGAAGGGTACTTGGTGAAGCATAAAGCAATGCTCGTGGCTAAACCAAACGTGTAAGAGCAAGATGTGGACTTCGAAGAAGTGTTCACTCCAGTTGACAAGATGAACTCGGTGAGGCTACTTATAGCTCTCGCGGCTCAAGAATCTTGGAGGATACATCATATGGATGTGAACTCCGCGTTGTTGACTGGGGAGTTACAAGAGGAGTTGTATGTGAAGCAACCACCGGGATACATCCAACAAGGAGAGGAGCACAAGGTATTGAAGCTACACAAGGCATTGTACGGGCTACGACAAGCTCCTCAGGCATGGAACATCAAGCTTGATCGTACATTGATTTCTCTCGGGTTTGAGAAAGCCCCACTGGAGCATACGATGTATAAATGAGGTAAAGGCAAGGATCATCTCTTAGTGGGCATCCATGTGGATGATCTATTGATAACTGGAGCAGACGAAGAGGTGATTACAAACTTCAAGCTACAAATGAAGGAGCTATTCAAGATGACTGATCTAGGGCTCTTGAGTTACTACCTTGGGATCGAGGTACATCAAAAGTCGGAGGAGATCACAATATGCCAAGAGGCATATGCAAAGAGGGTACTTGAAAGCTGTGGCATGAAATATTGCAATCCAAGTCATGTTCGATGAAGCCTCGTCTTATGCTAAGCAAGAAAAGTGAAGCACCATGTTGATGCAATGGAGTATAGAAGTGTGGTCCGAAGGTTGAGGTATCTCACAAATACAAGACCAGACTTGGCCTATTCCGTTGGCATAGTGAGTCGCTTCATGGAAGCACCCACGACAGAACATTGGGCAGTTGTGGAACATATACTCAGGTACATCAAAGGGACAACAATTTTCGGTTGTGTCTATTTGAAAGAGAAGAAGAAGGAGATGGTGGAGCTACTTGGCTATAGTGATAGTGACCTAGCAGGAGATGTGGACGACCGTAAAAGTATCTCGGGCGTGGCATATTTCTTGGGAGGAAGCATAGTGAGTTGGCTATCACAGAAGCAGAAGGAGGTCGCATTATCATCTCGTGAAGCGGAGTATATCGCAGCTGCAACCGCGGTGTGTCAAGGCGTTTGCCTAGGAAGGCTACTCGGTGACCTCACAGGTAAGGAACTAGTGGTGCTCAACATTGATGACGAGTCTGCAATTTCTCTATGGAAGAATCAAATGCATCATGGTAGATGCAAGCACATCGGTACGAGGTATCGATACCTAAGCGAGTGTGTGGAAGAAAGCAAGATCGACATCAATTACGTTTGCACCGACGACCAGCTTGCAGATATCCTAACCAGATCTTTGGGACGGCAGAAGCTCGTGAAGATGCGGCGAAGGATCGGTGTTCAAGCTGTGAAGTGAGGACATCATGCTTAGGGGGGTGATTGTTGGAATTAACCACGATGGTGGTCTGTGTCCGGCTCGGACCAGAACAAGTCACCGTGTAGGTATATGACTACTAGTAGTAGTAGGATTGGAGTTTCAAACCGTGTTGGTTAGCTTGCCTGTCGTAGCTTCTATATATATCTACATAGACCCCTGTAATATTTGTACCAACTCAGATCAAAGTTGTTGGCGCCGCCTCCTCGCAGCGCCGCTTCTTCTTCTACCTCGAGCTCCCTCACAAAACTCTCTTGTGGTTTCTCTCTATCTTCTTCTCTCAAGAACACAAGAACACACACATACACATGAAACTCTACACACACACACACACCTCACCGTGGAGGAACCAGCTTTGCTTTGTTCTCCCGGTGAGACACACATATGCTACATCTTTTTTCCCTCAGCCCTCTCGGCCTCCGTTTCATTCAATCAATGCAATACTTATATACATCAGCTAGCACGGCCAGGAGCCAACTCCATGATCCGTTTCCTATGCTCACGTTTAGGACGTGTCTAACTACTCCACTATTACAGCTGCATGCAACCTCCATCTGCTACATGCACGTACTAATTAACTTGACCAAATCACTCGGCCATACCTCAACTAACAATGCACTAACTAACTAGATAATATCCCAGTACATGCATGCACCACCGCAGCTTCACACCACAACGGCATCTCGCCAAGCTGCCGCATCACACGGCCCTCAGCATCTCCCATGCAGATACATGACCATGACAAGATTAAAACTAACATTCAACCCCCTAATCTTGCCATGTCAACTCCTCTAATTTTTTTTATGCAGATCACCTACATCCTCTTGCCACAACATCACCTTGCCGTGGACGACGCATTCCTTCCAGTGCCGCCGCATGTCACCACGGAAACCTTGCGGCTGCACTTGTGTTCGCCATAAGCACACGAACCCTCCTGCGATGGTAGCCATGGCCACCTACACCAGCCTCCGCATCTCACGAAGTCTGCCACCACCTGCGGCCTCCACATCTCATGGATTCTACCGCCACTGTGACCTCCATATCTCATGGAGCTTGCCGTTGATGCACCACCACTGCTATCCTCATCGCTGGGTGATCGTCGCACCTTGCCTTCGGCGAGCACGACACATGCCGGCACGCAGCCAACTTCACCATGGACGCACAACTGTCAATCGTCATGTTCCTCGACGCATGGTGCAGCACCTAGCCTCCCGCCGGTGCCCCATGAACCTCCGCCCCGACGTACGCACGCGCCATCATGCCATCTTGCCGAACGCCGCAGCCATCTCTTGACGTGGAAGACACCTCCCATCACCACGCCGTCTCTTGTCCTAACGGCCTCGCGCCGCAACCGGATGACAGCGGCATCACGCCGCCATCCAGCCTTCTCCTTGTAACGGCATCACGCCGTCGTTGTGGTAGCGCCGCACCGCAGCAGGCCACCAACGGCATCGCGCCGCCGGCGACCTTTACCTCACGCTGCCATCCTCCACGAGTCGGCCGTGCCGCCGTTGCCGCCGCCGCCGCCGCCGCCGCCGCGGATCGACGAGGCTCTGATACCAATTGTTGGCGCCGCCTCCTCGCAGCGCCGCTTCTTCTTCTACCTCGAGCTCCCTCACAAAACTCTCTTGTGGTTTCTCTCTATCTTCTTCTCTCAAGAACACAAGAACACACACATACACATGAAACTCTACACACACACGTCAAGAGATGGTTGCTGCATGTGGCAGGAGGTCGTGGTACTTGGCGCCGCGAGGGCGTCGTCCACGGCAAGACGGCATGGTGATTGGCGTCGCGAGGACGTCATCGACGACAAGATGGTCCATGGTGACCGGCGCTGCGACGGCGTCGGTGGCGGCGAGTGGCCGGCTGCAGCGCCGCGATGGCGTCGCCAAGTGGCAGCGGGGGAAGCCGCGTGAAGATTGAAGAATCAAGATTAAAGGGGAAAATGTTAGCTCTAATCTTGATTTGTATCTGCATACTTAGTTTGTTTTTTGTCATGCATGTGACTTAGATGGCCTAGGGAGTGATAGGCAGGTGAAGGTTCACTTTGAGTCGTAGAAAGGCGAGATGCCGAACTGGTCGTGCCACGCGGCCGTGTGTGCAAGGTGTGATGCCATGGGGCTGTGCGATGCAGCAACTTCGTGTGAAGCGACATGGTACGAGGGAAGTGCAGCGTGACAACCTGTGTGAAAGAGCCCTGGAGCCAACGTCTACACATGCGTGATCCGAGTGAACAGGTTGAGTCAGTTTGCATGCATGTGAGTTTGTTAGCTGCATGTAGTGTGCATTTGAGACCATGTCATGGCTCCTGGAGAGATTCCAGGATTAAGATAAGGTCAGTTAGTACATGGTTAATGCATGGAGAGTTTAGTGGAGTAGTGGGTCTAGGTAGTGGCGTGAGTTTTGCACGGCAAGAGTGCCAGCCCCTGCTGTATAAATGTGTTGCTTTAGTAATCAAAAGAAGAGGGCGTGAGGGCACAAGTGGCAAGATGTAGCACTAGTGTTCACCAAGGAGCAGACTCTCTTGGCAAAGCAGCGGTTGTCTTCTCTTTGGTGTATGCGTGTGTGTGTGTGGAGTTTCACCATGACCGTGTAGTGTGTGTTCTTGAGAGAAACAAAGAGAGATGGAGATTGAGTTGTGAGAGGCAGCTCAGGAGGAAGAAGAAGCGGCGCTGCAAGGAGAGATGGCGCCAACAAAAGTAATAAAGATCAGCAGGACCGATACGGCCCTGTAGCCATCAAGTCGCGTCTTCGTATTGTTTCGCCTACCGGCCTATGTGCGTGTGTTCGTCTACTCGCCGGAAGCTAACCTAGCTAGTACGTGGTAACTAGCATCAAGGAATCCATCCACCTGTGCGTGTGCCTGCTTGTTCTGTACGCATACATGCGTATCTCCAGGAAGAAGCTAGCTTGTGTGCACGTGTGATCAACGGCCGAAAGCACAGGTCGCCGGAATCGCGTTGTACAAAGTACATCGGAAAGTACTCGGCGTACGGGACTGTGCCAACATTCCCGCGAGCCGCGGGGAGGGAACCCTAGCTGCCAGCCCAACTCCCCTCCCTCCCGGCCCTCCCTCCCCGCCGCCGCCTGCAGGCGCTGACGGGCAAAGCCTGGTTGGCGCAGCGACGGCGGGGCCTCTTCTCCCCTCCTCCTATGGGCGCTGGCGCGGGACGGCGACTTTGGGCGGCGGCACCGGGCTGCCGTGGGGCGCAGCAACATGGTGGAGGGCGAGCTAGGCGGCGGGGTGGTGGTCTGCGGGTGGCGCGTCGGCGTACTGGGTCATCGCTGTAGCACGGCGGCTGCGGGGTGCTCTCCATAGGGAGGATGCGTGCAGGTCCCTCCAGGCCAGACCCGCCGTTTACGTGCTGTGCTGCGGGATTGCGCGCATGGCGTGGCGTGGGGCGGCTGGTGGCGGCTGCCTCCTGTTGGGCAGTGGCCCTCGCTAGTTTGCGCCGGTTCGACAGTCTCCAGGTGGTTCGGGTTGCCGGCGGCGGCGGGTGGCTTGGATCGGTCTTGAGGGGGTGGACGGTGTCCGGCGGAGGGCAGGTGCAGGA